>VXBR01011640.1:275-96412 GCA_013400215.1 Cisticola juncidis | reverse complement strand
GGGACAGGACCTGAGGGAACGGCGGGAGCCATTCAGGGGAGGGTTAGGGTGGATATCAGAAAAGGTTCTTCCCCCAGAGAGTGTTGGGCACTGAACAGGCTCCCCAGGGAATGGTCACAGCCCCAAGGCTGCCAGAGCTCCAGGAGCATTTGGGCAACAACCTCAGGTGCAGGGGGGGAATCCTGGGGATGTCCTGTGCAGGCCAGGAATTGGACTTTGATGATGCTTATGGGTGCCTCCCTACTCAGCTCATTCTATGACTAAAAATGGTAGGGAAGCTACAGCACGTGTGGTAGTTTAGGATGGGCTACCTGGTTGTTTAGGATGGTGTATCCAGCTGGACTGCTGATGCTAAATTGGAATTTGGCTGTGATATTGCAGTTAATTTCTCTTCTTACTAAAAATGTTCTATATAATTTTCCTATGCCTATGGTAATTAGGCCTGGCTTTGCAGTTGCACATGGTGAGGAACAACATTTCTGTCCTCAGATCCAGCTGTGTTCATGTAGCTCCCACAGAGTGTGCATTTAGGAGCAAAACAGGGGTCTGTCTCCTTTTGTCTGTGTTAAAAGGAACGAATGGGGCCCTACCACCTTCCCTCTGAGCCTTACTTTATTGTCTCTTTGCCTTAAGATGTGGAGCCATTTGTGGCTGAGGTGTTACTTGCTGTAAGCAGAATGAGAAATAGGAGTTCTTTCTATTAAATACCTGCTAGAGCCAATGAAAATACCATTTCTGCTTCTAGTCAGAGTTCCACTTTGCATTGTTTGATTTTCCATGTGTTTTTGGAAGACAGAGGTAGTAGGGGATGGAGACCCAGTGGTGGTCTAAATGGAGATGCCTTTGCTGATGTCCCTTTTGTCTGGGCAAGCTGTTAGGGGGATGGCTGGGGAAGGGAGGACACCCTGGTACAGAAGGGGTGATGGGATTTCTGCTGCTGAAGTCCTTGGGCATGGAAGTGAGAGGCAAGGAAACAGCTCCCCCAGGGAATGTATGGGGACTGGACTGGGCTTGTTGGGTGGTGAGAGTCCCACCTGAGCTGCTGCAGAGCAGGGAACTCTGCTGGCTTTTGGGGCTGGCAGTGCCACCTGCCATCCTCTCAGTGCATGTCCCTGCCCTCCCACAGGCACACAGAGAAATTCAGAGTGATGTAATTTGTGGTGTTCTTTCTTCAATCCTTCCTGTCTTGCCTGTGTTGCAAAGTTTTGAGGCAGATGTTTTGCTCTGGTATCTAGGTTCTCATACCTGGATTTTGTTGATGTTTATACAGAAGCATAAGGGCAGCCAGAGGTTCTACAGGGTCTGATAGAAGCCATACATGAAATAATTCCAAATTAAACTGTTAGTCGTTCCCTGATAAACAGGCGGTTACAGCACAGACTCAACATGTTGCATAGCTTTGAGACTATGAAGAATGAAACTGAAATCCTCTTCTAAAAGTTGGCTGTCCGTATTTGAAGCCTGATGAGGTTTTGAGACAAGCCAGTACACCAAGCTCACAGTGTAGGCGTTCGTGGGAGATGAGGCAGATTTCTGGGAAGGGGCTGTGGGTACAGGGAGGCAGAGGAGTGCTGAAGATGAACTAAAGTAACTAAAAATCTATGGGGCTGCTCATGGTGAATCTATGGACCTGCAAACTCCTCTGTGTGGAGAAGAGAGAGGTCAGGTTGTGTGTCCTGCTAGTGTGGGCCAAACTGGAGCTGCTTTGCCTATATGATGGATTTTCTATGCCAGTCTGTATGCCAGCTTCCTCCTGGTGCTCCACAGCCGTGGAGGATGTGGCAGGAATGTGGAAGGCAGGGGAGGACAGTCTGGACAGGGCAGCTTTCCAGTGAGTGGGTGAAAGCCCTATTATTGTTGTAGAGCCTCTGGTGGGGCTCAGAAAATGCTGGATATTCCTTAATGGCCAGATTCTCTGGGAAGCTTGGCATTCTCCAGGGCAGTGCAAAAATGTGTTGCTGGAACTGGCTCTGGCCCTTGCCCCCTTTTCCAAGCACTGGGGTTTTGGGCCTCCCAGCAGTGGTGACATTAAGGAGCCATTGTAGGCTGGAATGATTTTCCCTGGATGGAGCCAGAGGCAGCTCCAGAGTCATGGGGCTTTGCAGGCTCGTGTCTTGGAAGTAGACAGATTTCTCCCAATGAGGTTTTTAGGCCTCTCGAAGAACAAAAAGTGTACAAAGATGTGCCTGCTCAGGAAGGTATGCTGGGAGCAGTGGAGGCAAGAGATGGACCAATGTAATTTTGCAGATGATTTTGTTCTGGCCTTGAACTGTGCTCCTCTGGAGGGTTTGTAGTGCCACCTGCTTCTTGTAGGGCTGAATGCTGCCCAGGAGTTTGAAGCTGCAGGCCAGCCCAGGAATTCAGCAGTGCTTCTCCAAGGGAAGGAGCTGCCTCTTCTGCCCACACAGGGCTTGTGTTGGTCTGGTGGCTTTAAACAGACCTGCAGCCTTTCTGCAGAGCTCTGATGGCCGAGGAGAGGCAGCTTCTGAGTGAGAGACACTGGTTCTTAGCTGTGATCCTGTGTGCAAACAGAGCCTGGAGAAAAGGAGCAATTCTGTATGACAGGCTTTAAGTCATGCATATTGATCTCTTTCAACACTGCTTACAAATAAAGGATCGAGGAAGTACTGCTGGTGGCAAGGAAGGAACTTTTTTAACTCTGTGCTTGTGAGTCCCTCCTTCCCAAGGGCTGTATGCCTGGCACTTGGGCCATATTAACTACTTATGTTTGGAATTCCAAAGAGGCTTCCCCTCGAGACTTCTTATTGCAGTTTACATCTGTGAAGCTGAATGAGGACACTGCTGGCCAGGCTGTGGAGATTGATGTCCAGCTGTGTATGTACAGAGGGGGAGAGATGTTATTTTGGCATCTGCAAAGGCAGCTTACTAAAAATAGGCTAAAACCCATGAACCTAGGAGTGAAAGTGGTTGTCCCATAAGTCTCTCTTGATGGATTTTTGGTTTTTTTCTGCCCAGAGGAATATTTGTTTGAAGTATGCTCCATGTCCCAGTGTTTGCAGAAAAGCCAGTTGTGTTCGTGCTGGAGCTGCTGCTGTGTGGACAAGGCCAGACTGAGCTCTTAACTCCACCGCTCATTGCCTTTGAGGCTGTGATAAGTTGCCTTCCTTGTTTTCACTGCTTTCCTGATATCAGGGCTTTTGTCTGGCTTCTTGAAGCCTTTGTGCTGTATGAGGGCAGACAGAAGTCCTGTCTGAGCAGGAGCAACACTTTTTGGGGAGGCACTGCCAGTCCAGTGGCACGTGAAGAGGTCAGTGTGTCACAGCAAGGCCTTTCCTGTTGTTCGGGCTGCTGGCCCTGGCCATGTCCCATTGTAGGGGCAATTCCTCACACACGCATAGCAGCCTTTGCCCCTGAGCTGCTTTGTGGTCTCAAGACTTTTCCATACCTTTCCCTACACCTCTTCCTCTTGTGTGTGTATCCTCTGAGCTGACCTGTGCCAAGGAGTCCGTGCCAAGAGCTCATGCAGGTTTCGGGAGTGGGACTGCCAGGCTCCCTCCTACGCAAGGCTGGAGCCTCCGGCAGTGCAGAGCTGGCTTCGTTTTCAGGGAAACAGAATAAAGCAGGTTGGCATTAATTTGTCTTCACAGAGCTGATCCTGGCTGCAGCTTAGCTCGGTCATAGCTGGTAGAGAGAGAGACTTCCAGATTTTAATGCTGTTAAGAGAGAGCCTGTGCTTGGCTGTGTCTTCATAACTGTTTTCTGTCATTGACTGCACGCCTGGAATAGTAGGAGGTAGTGTTACATTTCTGGACAAGGCTTTGAACAAGATCTGCTGTCAGAACAGCTTGATTATCTGCTTACTGTGATGCAGAATGCTGTCATTTTGCAAATTGAATTGCTGGAAAGCTCTTACGATTATTAAAAGATACTTTGTGTTAATTTAATTTCCTGTAAAAGACACAAGCTGGGTGATTTAAAGAAACAAAGCAAATGCTTAATCAAGGTAAAAGCAAAAACTTCATATCTGTGCGTATGCAGTGCTTAAATATTGCATACTTCCAATGCAGGGACAATGTAAATAATTGTAAATAAACCCCCTGTACTTTAAAATTTGTCAGTGTTGAAGAAAGCTGGAAAATGAGTAATGAAACCCAGGCAAAGCAGGAATGAAGAAAATGTTGGTTTAATATCTTCTCTGAGTGATGAAAAGCAGGAAATTTTCCCCTTACTGTGTTTTAAATGAGTTTAAAACTGTATTCCAGACAGCTTGTGAACAATCAAGATTCAGAAGTGGTGTTGTGAGCAGAAGGGCTATTATTTGGGCTTTCTGGCTGGGTTCCAGCTCAAGGGAGCTCAGTTGGACTGAAATGCCTCCTTGCTATAGGCAAGCATAACTGTTGCCTCCTCCTCTTGTTCCTCAGGGACTGGCAGCCTCTCCTCCCATCTTTTTCATGCTGATGTCCTTCAGAACTGAATTAAGCTTGAGTGATCTCGCCCACATATACTGAACTTTACTCCTACTAGCAGTGAAGGGCTTATGTGCCCAAAATACTGAACAATTGTCTGGCCACTCTTCCCGTGGTGCATGGCTGGGGAGAGGTGTTCTCAGCTGTGTACCAGTGGAGCTGCCCCCCTCTCAAACATGAGTGATCTTGAGCATCCTTTGAAGGAAGGATGCTGCTCTGGATAGCAGTAGCTGTGCTTTTAAGGATGCCAAGGGGTCTGAAAGCTCTGCTGTAACTATATACAGCACTAAACTTTAAAACAAATATATAAATATATATATATACAAATATTGTGTTGCTTTCTGAGTTTGTCCACAAGGTAGGATGGAATTGTGTTGAAAACAGTGGGAAATATTCGGAGAGCTTTGGGGTCCCTGAGTGTAGGTTGCCAGCAGTGGTGCTTAGGCACTGCTTAAATGTGCTTAATCAAACATTTGCCCGTTTCTCCTGCCAGTTGAAGTTAAGTGTCATGCTTGAATTCAAGATTTAGATGGGAGGGCAAGTCAGGGACAGCGCTGGAGTTAATTCTTCTGTACAGACAAACTCTCTGGTAATCAGTCTATCTAAGTCCTGCAGCAGTTTAGCATTCCTGTTCTGTCATTCCCTTTGCCTGTTCTCTCCTCTCCTGCTGTTCAAAGTCTGTCTGGCCTCAGAAGTGGCTCTGCTTATCAATAATACATCAAGTGATGTTCCTGGGGCTGTGTGTTCTTTATAAAGTGTATTGTGTGGATAGCTGCTTGTATCATTTCCAAATGCTTTTCCTTGCAAGAAGCCTGCTAATGCAGTGTGATTCATCATGAACTGGATTTATCACTTTGTGTTATTTTTCTTACAAATACCCGATCCTGGGAGCGAGGTTGGTGTGTGTGTGTGTGTATCCAGGTGGTGTTTTATTAACTGAGTGTTAAAGAGCTTTGCTGTGTTCTGTTGCTGCTGACGCTGCTCTAAAGGAGTCATAGAATGGCCTGGGTTAGAAGGCCCTTAAATGTCATCCAGTTCCAACTCTCCTGCCAAGTGGACCCCTTCCACTATCCCAGGCTGCTCCAAGCCCTGTCCAGCCTGTCCCTGGACACTTCCAGGGATGGGGCAGCCACAGCTTCTCTGGGCAACCTGTGCCAGGGCCTCCCTACCCTCACAGAGAGCAATTTATTCCTAATTTCCAATGTAACCCCATATTCTTTCAGTTTAAAGCCACTCCCTCTCACCCTGTCAGTACATGCCCTTGTCAACAGTTCCTTTCCAGCACTCTCATAGCCCCAGAAGGTGCTTGAAGGTCTCCCTGGAGCTGCCTTTTCTCCAGGCTGAGGAACCCCAGCTCTGAGTCCTGAGAGAATCCTGCTACCATGTGTGACTTGAGCAGGTCCCTTTGCAGGCCAGCTCCAAAGGGTGGTTCCCTGCCCCTGCAGCCTGGGATGTCTCAGCTGGGTGAGGGGTTCCTGTGCTGAGCTCTCTGTGTGTGTAGCGTGGCTGTCCCTAGGCCATGACCCTCCCAGTGTTCCTGAACTGAAAGCTGCAGGTCACGGGAAGTACAGCTGCATCGCTTGGAATCTCCTCAATTCTTGAAAAGGATTTCCTGGGAACAAAGGCTTCTATTGCTCTTTTTCTTCAATGTTGTTTTGGTTTTGTTTTTTTTTTTTTTTTCTTCTTCTGCTCCTAATAATCTTGGCTTCTTGTTCGCTGTTCTCTCGCTTTTTAAGGAGGCTTGGGAAATAATGGTTTCCTTGTTTTTTTAATTCTGAGCTAACTTTGCTGTGGTATCTGTAGGGCAAATAAATCTCCTTTTTGCTTCTTCTTGGCTTAAGAATACCTTTAATTTAAGAGAAGCTATTAATCTGAAATAACAAAAATTACAGTTTGACCTTTATTAGTTAGGAAAATAGTGATATATTGAAATGGCTACTGAGAAGGATCAGTGGGAGCAGTCACATGGCCCTTTACTTGTCAGTTTTCTGACTCTGCTTTCCAGAAAGCCCCATGCTTTGCCAAAACTGGTTCTTAGCCAGTGCAACTATAGTGCCACATGGGGCTTTAAGTTTGCTTTGATATCTGCCCTTACCCAAATGATCAGCTCCATGAAATTTAGATTGAGCAAAGGCAGAGGGGACAACTGGTATGGGGTTCACTGGAGCTGCCTGCCAGATGTGCCTGCCTGCAGCACAGCCCTTCTTCCCCCTGGCCAGGCAGTCTGGCCCAGGAGGGCAGTGGGCCATGGGGATTACCTCTCCTTGCAGCCCAGGTTAAGGGCAGCATCCCTGGGGAGGGCTCTCAGGTGGCCATACAGCCACTTTCCTTCCTTTTTCCACCTCACCCTGCCCCTTCACATCATCTTGGGGATAATTGCAGCTGCTTGGGGAGCAGAGCGCTCCAGCAGCTGAATCAGTGGGCACATGCATGTCTGGATCATTCTCCCTCAGGGTTTGGGATTAGACTGTGTCTTCACAATGCCAACTATAAAGGATTTGTGACTGACATGAAAGGACCTGTAAAACATTAAAAATTGGTTTAGCTCTGCCCTGGCATCTTCTCCTGCTTTCATGACATGCAAGTGTGTGCATCAGAAGTTGGCTTTCTGGGACTATTCCAGCCTTGGCTTGAGGAAATGGATATTTAGCTGGTGCTCCATTAAGTCAGCTAAAACTTTGTAAAAAGTGCCTTTTGAATCAGACCTGGTTCCTGTGTGCTGAGACAGAGAGAGTGATCAGTCTTGGCCTGGGTTAGCAGACTCCCCTGCTTATCTTGTTCAATGCTCTCTTCTCTCCTTGACTTTACAGTGCTGTGGAGTCACACCTCACTTGTGTCCTGTGGTTTGCATGGCTGCCCTGTGGGAAATCAGCTGCAATCCTCAGTCTGCTGCAAATCTGATGGAAAACTTTGTTGTTCTGCTTAAACAAGGAGCTGAGGAGACTTGTAGTGGCTCACTGACCTTTGGAAAACACACTGAGGATGGACTGTGCAAAGTTCAGTCTTCAAAACCATATCCTGCACTCTGGTGTGTTTGTTTGGTTTTATCTGTACTAACAAAGCTTATTTTAAACTCAGTATCAGCATCCTTGTCTGGAGGCTCCAGTATTACCTCTGGATTTATTACAGCCAACTTCACAGTGTTGGATTTGCATAGGCTTAACAAGGTTACAACGTATAAATTTAATTAAAAGTAGTAGAGCCTTTGGATAGGAAGTCAAAACCTCTATTGTTAATACAGTACAATTAAGTTTCTCAGTACCTAGCTAGTAATTACACAAAATTCATTGCAGGATAGAAAGACTGTTTGGAAACAAGCATAGAGGCATGTAGAAGGAGGTTTTTGTAAATACCAACTGCCTGAATTGTTCTGCTCTTAAAAAAACATTTTCTCCCTTTTCTCTTAAATAGTACTGTTTTTGCTGTTTGGAATTTGTAACTACAGCCTATTCCTTTGCTTGGCGTGGGTGGTTTTAAACAGCTAAAGATTTGAGGTTTGTGTGTCATGAGGTGCTGCAATCCAGTCATTCATTTTCTCTTGGTAAGTGTTTACGGAAATTTTGAGAGCTCAATGAGGACTTGGACTCATCCAGAAGCAAAATCATCTGTCATGAACACTCTTGGATTACTGGGAAGACTGGTTACAAATCTGTATTCACTGTTTTCAACTAACTTTTAGGGAGTGGTAATGGAAGACAGTGATTATTTCAGCAGTGACCTTTTCAGCATCCAGCATATTTATTGCCCAAAATCTGTTGGAAGAGCTATAATCTTTAAAGTGTGGATTGCATGTACAGGACTGGAGTCTAAGCACAGAATAGCAGCTCCGGGTTTAGGCTGTCTTTTGTTGCTTTCCCTGAGGGAAGGCCTGGAACAGTGAACTGAAGAGAAGTGCTGGAGCTCCTGAATGGGTTGGCAGCAGAACCCTGACCCTGGAGCCAGAAGCCAGAGCATGCTGTGGTGTGATCACCAGGCAGCAATTCTGGAGCCACAGCTCTGGGCAGGCACACAAGTGCATCGCTCTCCTGCTGCGTGCAGTGCAGGTGTCTGTCCTGCTCCCTGTCCTGTGCTCATTCCCAGCATTAGGTAATCTCCACTCACCCTGCTCTGCATGGAGAGTTGAATTCTTCAGTGCTGCACTGGTGGATTATTTTTTTTTAAGAAGGAAGTTCATGGGTTTCTTCTGGCAAGCAACTCGGAGTAAACTCGGAGATGTAAAGCTTCCTAAGTTACTCATCTTTTCCATACAAAACTGGGTAAAACATAAGGTTTGTCTCAGACATTTTATTATGATTAAATGTATCTGGTTTCAGACTGAACATCTGAAAGAAACTTCTGGGAAGGAGAACCTTGGAATAAACATGAAATAAAAATGAAATCACTTTACAGCCCTCTTTTGTATTACCAGGGGAGGAGGAGAGTGATTACTTCTTAGCAAATTAGGCTACATAAAAGAACCCTATATAAAGATTATAAGTGCCCTAATGAGTAATAATCAGGGATGCAAGCAGAAAGGGGAAATGCATTATCACCATTGCTGCCATGTCTGTGAGGATTACTGGGGTTTAATGAGGACCTGTGGGAAGCTCTTTCAGTAATTCCATCTTGCAGGAGGTGATCTCTCAGCCTGCAGGTCCCCAGCTTGCATGAAGAGCAGGGGGAAATCCTGAATTAAAAAACAATGTGGTGTTGCATGTTGGGAGCCCTGTGCTTGAGATGCCTCTGCAGGAGAGAGACAGATCTCATGCGGATCATACAGATCTTCCCAATTTTTCCTATTCCCTGCACTTCATTTCTTGTGTTCTTCTGGTTCATCAATACCACCCTCTGTAGAGCACTGTGTTGATGTAGTCCTCTCTTACGCTGGTCTTGACCTGCAAAGCCCCAGATTTAGAGGAGAGTGTCAGTTTAATGTCTCCTAGACCTTGTCTTTGCTGGGTTAGAGAGATGCTAGGTACCTATGGACAGTAAACAAGGAACGTATGGGAAGTGAAGGTTGTGTTGTAGCTCAGTAGCTAAGAGGTTTCACAGAAATCAAAGTTTTTGCAATGTTTTTGTGAGCGATGACTTGCCTTGTAGATGAAGCAGGAGCTATGTTTTACTTCTGAGTCAGGTATGGAAGGCTATTTTCTTCCCTCATAATTTTTTAAGGTTCTTAGAGGACATTTCAGGGTAAAAGGAACTGAGACAGAAGCTCCATCATTGAATGAGTCTCACATGTTGTATATGAAGGAGTCTCTAATGAGACTAAAATGCTGTGCACAGTAATGAGGGTGGGTTTGGGCTGCAGGAGGTGAGAGATGGTGGTGACTTTCCCTGAAAAGACCTCTTGGAAAGACCTTCTGCTGTCTCCATTGCATCCACCATCCCCTCCATGGGACAGCAGCACGTGCTCCTGGGTATGGCTCAAAGGGACAAGACCCTGCAGCCTTCCAGTGGGAGGCTTAGGTTTCACCCAGCCCTTCTGCACAGGAAATGGATCTCCCTGTGCTCCACTACCTCTCCTGAAGATGGTTCCTTCCCCAGTTTCCCTGGTGGAAAATAATCAGTTTAAGTAATATTGAAGTCTTTTTTGCTGTCTCCCAAATTTTACACAGCTGTTAAAAATCTGTTTGGCTGAATTGTTGGATTTTAGGAACATCTGTTTGTAGGATGTTTAATAGAAGCATCCTTGTGTGGGATATATTCTGCTTCTAAAATTAGCTCTTCCCTGTGGGAAAGATGATTATTAGGTGATTTCTAAATGAAGATATAACACAACAAATACATAATGGTGCACTTGTTTACCCTCAGCATCTTCTAAGTAGTTCCTTCTAACCTTTCATTTTGGAGTCTAAGCAAAGTTTCCCTCTTTCCTTAAAAAAACCAACAACTGCTCTTCCACAAAACAAACCAACCAGTTAAGAATGAAATATTTATTTATCCATTTTTCATATGAAACATGAAAGTGGCTCTCACTGAGCTGGTTTCTGCTTGGCTGCTGTGGTGGCTAGGGCTTGTTCTTCCACGAGAATGAAAACTGGGTGGATGAAGTAGGAGAGTTTATTGGACTAAACTGAGTGGAAAGCTCATAGGTGAAGATGCTGCTTTCTGGGGTCAGATATACAATAAGAGACTGGATTGGATTGGAAGAGACTTCAAAGATCATCCAGTTTCAACCCCTGGCTGTGGGCACGGACACCTCTCACTATCCCAGGCTGCTCAGAGCCCCTTCAGCCTGGCCTTGATACCCCCATCTGACTCTGTTTCAGGGTGTGGGACAGTGAATTTTGTTGGTTGAAATTCATTGGGATTTAAGGCTTACAGTTTTTGTGGGGTGACTTTGCTTTCATGCCCAGGCTGTGTCATCTTCCCAGTCCCAGTGTGTGGAAACTCTTTTCCATAAGCTTTACCACCTTGCTCCTGACAGACTGCACTGCTTGGCTCAGAGCCTGGGCTGTGGATGCCAGCACCTGCTATTGATCAGAGGAGCCAGACTATCCCAACTGGAGAGAGATCCTCTCATCACAAAACACATCCATGCCCCTGGCAGCACCAGCATTTTCTCTTTGCTGCCATCAGGACATGTGTTGCTCTTGAGCTGGGGTGTTTGCAGGAGCAGTGGAGCTGTTGTGGCTGTCCTCCTGTCTGGAGGCTGGCTAAAGTGCCCCCTGACAAACGGTGGATGTGGTTTTGCATATTATGACCTTGGAGAGCTTGGGGGAAGCCGCTGCTGGTGACTTTTTAACTTGCTGTGTAATGGTTCTGCACTTGGAGTGGTGGTCTGGAAGTGGAAGATGATTTTGCATCTTGTTTAGCCACTGGGTCTTGTACTCTGCTTGCATATTTTCTGTGTCATGAGCCGCTTCCTTGCTATTTTCTCTGAGAGAAAAGTTGCTTTTTCTGTTGTTGGAAGACACTGGCCTCTTTAAAAAAAGGCAGACTGAAAGCTGATGAAGTTTTTCTTCTGAGAATAATGCTCTCCGATTGTTAGTGAAATGGTTTTTAATACTGATGGCAACATCCTTGTTTGTTCCTTAACTAAAGTACTGTAATAGGTTAGTTATAAAGCAGATTCCTGAATAAAATTAGGAAGTGGGACTAACTGTATTTGCTGCTAGTGGCTGTGGGACTTGCCCTGAGGTTGCTGATGGAGCAGCTGCTGGGCCAGCCAAAGGAGGAAATTGCTGAGTTCCTGCAGCAGAATCTGCTCCTGTGAGAAGCTGATTTGGATGTGTCTACTCTACCTGCATAATAATTTCCCCCAAAGGTGTAGGAATGTGATACCTGTTTAGATCTCTTCACCTTCTGCCAAAACCGACAGGCAAGTTCAAAATTTAATAGGGTGAGGACTGACAACACTACCACCACATAAGCTTAGTTTCTTTAAGAATCCAGGCCAGAAATATGTGCTGAGGGCTTTATTCTACAGTCATGTGCTTTGAAGCTGTGTGGAACAATGTGATTAGTAGAAATGGTATTTTCAGGATCATTTGCAGTGCATATGAAAGCAGGACATCTGAATCCTGTTGTGTCCATGTGTATTAGCATGTAACCAACTTAAAAGGGCTGAAACAACCAAGTGCCTGCATGGAGAAAAAGCAAAATACATGTATAAAACTTTTTTGTGAAGCTGGTGAAACATCTAGTTAAGTCAATCCTAATTTCTAGGGTTTTCAACTCTAATCCTTTGGCTGCCTCTTCTTGACAGCAGCAAAAGGGTGTTATTTTATTCCTTTTCTTGGTAAGTCCTTTTTGGTTCTGCTTCTTGCAAGGCTTCCTCCTTACTTCCCAGCTCTGGAAACACACAGTTGGGCTGTGTGTACTTCAATAACAGGATTATGTAAGTTTGTGGTGATTGGAGCTGTTTAAGTTCCTTTGAGGAATGTCAAAGTATTGCTGTGAATGTGAAGGATGCCCGGAACAATTAAGGGTAATTGAAGGGCAGGCATGTTCCTGAAAAGTGTTATGGGGAACCTTGTGTGAGAGCCTGCTGCCTTTTTGTCAAGGAGTATCTTGTGCTTATTTTGAGCAGAGATGAGAAGGAAGACAGAAAACAGTGTGGCAACACCAGTGAAGTTTAGGAGATGAACACCACTGATAGAGCAGTACCTTTGGCATTTGATGGAGTGTGCCAGGGTTGAAGGGGTAAGGGACATGGATTCTTTTTCTGGCTCTTTTGCATATGTAGTAGAATAAAACCAAGCTGGTGCCTGAGAGAGAAGACACTTTGGTAATTTTTGTGTTCATTTAGTGATAGCAGTGCTTCACTGTGATATCTTGCCCTAAAGAAATAGCAGTCTCCTCTAACACAACGCTGGCAGTGCTTTGGGTTGCTGTCTGATTAGCAGGATCCATGGCTTTACTCACCTCAGTGTCAGCAAACGTGACATAACTATGAGGGGAGAGCACCAGCATTTGGTGCTCTCAGATCTGTCATTCTCTCATATCTAATTCCACGGACTTATCATCACTCTGTTTCAATAACATGGGGTTTGGGGCATGAGACCTTCAGTTAAATTAATTAAATAGTTTTTCAGACAGTTCTGCATCTTCCATCAACATCTGCATTTTCACAGATGATGAACTGCATAATCTGTTGCTTTGGCTTTGGCTTGTAGAATTAAAAGCACTAGCTGACAGAAGCTGCATGCAGTGGCACTCCAATTCAGAGATGGACACAGTGATTAATATAAAATAATTCATAGATTAGTCATATTTTTGCTTTGTGTAAATCATGTCTAGTTTCACTTAATATCTGATAAGTTAGTGATTTGCAAGCTTTTATTTAAACTTTCTGCAGTTTGTTCTTGCTGCTGGTCTTACAAGTACTTCATTGAATGGTCTATCTTGTGTTATTCATCTCTGACTCATGGGATTATTCAAAATATTTTATTATGCTTCCAGAAAGTGTTTCTTTGCTGTGATGATTGACTATGTTGTCTGTGTCCTCCAGTGCTGCTGTATTGATTCAGTGACTTCTGTGCATGTACATTGTTCAAAAGTGCTGTTTTGTGGTAGGAAATGTTGTGTGGGCTATCAGCTGGTTGGGTCACTGGAGTTAATGATGTGGTTGGTTTTGTTCAGGCCCCTTTAGTTGTGCCAGACCCCTGGGTTTGGATCAAAACTCGTTTTTTAAGCTCAAGGCTGGCACTTGTAAATGCACAAGTTTTGGGTTTCAGCTGTGGGTGCAGAAAGACCCAAAACCAGACTGACTTGTTACTGTTGATGTTGTGTGATTTTTGCCTGTGTCAAAATGTCTGCAGCCTTCCAGAAACCAATAATAAAGACAAGGGCTCAAACATCTGTTTTCTGTTCTTGCTTAATTTGTCTGAGTGCAGCTAGCCTGTCCCAGCACAAATAAGAGATCTGCTACATGGTCTGCAGTGGATGAAAAATGCATCCTGGGACAGGGTGATGTAAAGGTGAAGGAGGCTGTGTTGGTGGGTGATACTTGGCATGGATGGATGGGGTATACAGATGTGCGGAAACCATTCAAGCTGCAGTCCTGATTGCTTCCATTCAGATTCAAACCAGCCTTTGCCCAAAGGCCTTTTACAAAAAATTGTGTCATTAGTGTTCCAAAATAAGACTACATCAATGGCTTTTTCCATGGAAAACCATTAGCTCTCCAGATCATTCAAACAGTGTTTCTTCCTTGCTTTGAGTCTTGTCATTGAATCATTCTCTCACCTTTCCCAGGCAAGATAGCTGGCACAATCAGCTTGCATCAGTGACTTCCTTGGAATTGTATGTATTAATAATTTTTTCCCTAGTAATTTTGAATCCTGTTGCCTGTGGAAATTTCTTTTTAAAACGTAGGAAAAATGTCATAGTAGCTTTTTAATTGAATCACAAACAGGCAGACATGAGGCAAGTGTGTGGGAAGCAGCAGTAATTTGAAATGTGCTGTGACTACTGAGGTCCTATGTTACAGAGTAATTTTTTAGCTTTTAGTAGAGAGGAGGGGCTCTTTTCAGATCTTGCATCTCAAAGCCCTGCTTTTCTTGATCAAAAATGATTAGGCAAAACAGAGCTTTATTTTTATCTAGTAAAGAACAGACATGAATCAGAGTATTTGCTTGCAGTGCTCTTGCATTCTTCTGGAAATGTTTGTGAAACAAAGCTCCTAGGAGTCACAAAGCAAAGAAATAGTGCTGCACCTTTCTCGTTAAGCTGTGCCCCTAAACACAGCACTACATGTGATTTTTTCAGGTCTTTGAGCACAAGGCTGTGTTCTGTGTAAATTCACACAATGTGTAATTAATGGCATGCAGCTGTGCATCTTGAATTTGAAAAAGAAATAGGTAACTATTGTAGAAAACATTTGATTGGCAAGGTAAAATATTACTGCTGAACATGCAAGATTGTGGGATTAGGATTTGCATTTTTTTCCTGGTTAAGAAATTAGAGTCTGGGAGAAGAAAAAGAAGACCATATCGTGCACCTTTCTTTCCAGGGATACTGGAGAGGTTCCCTCAGGGTGTTTATACTTTGTGATGTTCTCTCTATGAAAGCAAAAACCCAATTAACTCTCTCTTGGTTTGCCTAGTCCTGCTCTTCTTAAATGATCATTCCTAACAACTGGCTCTTGGTTGTGAGTGTGGTTTTCTGGGAGATTGTCTTCTTCATACCCAAAGTGAACTTGGGTTGAACTCAGTGGAAGGCTTTGCTCTTGCTGTCGAGGCTGGAGAGTCCCTGGCCACCTGTGTGCCCTCAGGTCAGGGCTGTGTGACATGGGAGCAGCTATTCCCTCAGCTCCTGTTCTTGGTTGATAATTTACCCTTCCAGTTAAACCAGAAAAGCCCCACCCTTTCCCAGAAGTCCCGACAAGTCCCAGTTTTCAGTCATCGTCCTGAACTCCAGGCTTTCCCTGGGGGCTGTCAGCCTTCCTGGCATCTTAATGCATAGCGTGGGGTGATTCCCCTGGATCTCCATGTCCCATGGCCTGTTCAGGCTGGAGAAATGCTGGGATGAACATCACAGCTGGTCCCATAGGAAATACTTCTGTAAAATACTTCAGAGGTGAGGGTGTGCAAGAGGGGTTTCTTTAGCTTAGGGTTAGAGGGTGTCCGGTAGGGGTAGTGTTGGGGTTTAACCCCAACCAGCAACTAAACCCCAAAAAGTCACTTATTCACTCTTTTCCTGGTGGGATCAGGGGGAGAATTGGAAGGGTAGAAGTGACAATGGGATAAAGATAGTTTAATTGGGAGAGCAAAAGATATGCACACAAGCAAAACAAGGAATTCATTCTCCATTTAACATGGGCAGGCAGGGGTTCAGCCATCCCCAGGAGACCAGGCCCCATCACAGGTAACAGTGAAAAGACAAACACCAGCACTCCAAACATCCTCCCCGAGGTTGAGCTCAGTGTTGACCACGATGCCACATATGGTCTGGAGTGTCCCTTTCCTCAGCTGGGGTCAGCAGTCCCAGCTGTGTCCCCTCCCAACTCCCGTGCACCCTCAGCCCCTCACCAGGGTAGGGTGAGAGGCAGCCCTTGACTCTGTGCAAGCCCTGCTCAGCAGGAACTAAACCATCCCTGTGTTATCCTCATTGTTTGCAGCACAAATCCAAAATTTAGCCTATACTACCTGCTGTGAAGAAAATTAACTCTGTCCCAGCCAAAACCAGCACCGTAAGTTCATTAGTCAAAATTAAATTGAGTTTGAGGAAGGAAGGACGCGGGGGAATGGGAAATGAAGCCCACTTCCCTAGTAGCCTTGGGAACAAACTGAGTCTTTGTGTTGCCAGGGTCTGAGGCCGTTTGTTCCCTTTTGAGGAATGCAGGGACACGTTCCCTTCCTCATCAGACAGCCAGTGGCCATACAGTATGCTTGAGGTGTGGGCTGTGTGTGTGTAACTCTGACTCTGTCGAGAAGGAAATGACTAAACTTGCTGTCAAACCACGGTAACAAAGAACATCTTTGATTTACCAAAATAGGGGTGGTGGAGAGGCTTGGGATAGCTGTGGTGCTGCCTCCCGTGCTGGGAGTAGAAAGTCAGTCTGGAGAGTGACCCTCGTAGGGAGTGTGAGTCTCCTGCCTTGGTTCTGAGCAGCTGCTGGGGCTTCCCTGCGCTGCAGGGGACGCTGAGGGAGCTGGGGCAGCGCTGGTGGCTGCAGCAGGAGGGCCAGGCCAGCTGTGATGGGCAGGAGTGACCAGCCCCATGCAGCAAAGGTGCAGCTGCAGAGTCCCACAGCCACCATGCTCCACATCTCCTTCCCCCTGCCCAACTGCTGCCTGCGTGTCCTGGCAGCCCAGGCAACGGGAATCCCAAAGATCCTGTCAATCTGGGAGCCTCAGCTCCTGTCAGGTATTTGTAATGAAGGGGAGAAGCTCCATCTAATTATAGGTTTTCCATTTTGGCCTTTCATATTACTTTAGGCAGGCTTAAAATAACACTGTTAACTAACTTCTTTTCTCTGGCTTTGCAGTTTCATACATGACATTCTGCAGTGCCCTTTATAGAAACCTCAAATATTTTTTTTTCCCCGCCTACCACATTTTGTGTCTTTTTCCATCTGGCAGATGTTTTTTCCCTACGTTGCACAGGGCTCAGTACATAATTATTCTGTTGCAATAGCCTGGAGCCCCAGTCCTGTGACAGAGTCTGCTTACACAGGCTCCTATGTCCTGCTCAGTTTTATGTCATTTTCTTCCCCTGGTGGTTTTATTTAAGCTGCTCTAAAAAACTGTTTTGAGGAGTAACAAGCACCCAATCATTTGTGTGCCTTGAGATCATCTATTATAGCTTTTTAGTGTATAGCCCTGAAAACATTTGGGTTTTTTTTTCCCTCACAGTCTTACAAGGGCTGAATTCTCTCTCTTCCAGTTCACAACCTCTGGATATTTGCAGTTTGTTGCAACAAGTCAACAACTAGTCAGTGTGCCTTTATTCCTTCATTTTTGAGCTGATTCTTCACTTTCCTATCATGCTACTTGCTTGCCTTAAACTCCTGCTCTTGCTCATGGCATGATTTTTGTTTGGAGAGCAGTGTCTCAGTGTGCCAGTGAAGTGTTGCAGGTGAGGGTACACTGGGGTGTTCCTGGTTGTTTCCATCTTCTACCAGCCACATTTCTCTGAGCACTTGCAGCTGAGTCACTTACTCTTAAGCCTCTTCTAATGGCACCTCATGTAACTGCATAGGTTTGGAAATTTTTAGTTATTAGCCTGAGGTTTTATTCCCCAAACTTCCCTTTTTCTATTTCAGATTCAAAGCCTATTCAGAACCTTATCCTGGAACAGTTTTGTCAAATTTCCCATACCAAACAGCTCATCTTTTGTCCACAGTCTGTGGATGGGAGTATCCAAGACTGAAACTTCCTGTCAAACCACAGGAATAGAGATCATCTTCGATTTACCAAAATAGTCATAGCAAAGAGACTCAGGAACTCAAGTTGTGGGGTTGGTTCAGTGCTAAAGCGCTGCTCTGACTTTCACTTCACACCCTGATTTTCAGGTGTTCAGCAATGTTGGGTGCTGTTTGGGGTTTGTTTAGGTTGCAGTAGTGAGAAGGAAGCTTTGCCAGGCATTATTCACCTTTGTTTTGTGCTATATGTGTGTCGTTATCTGGGGAGGTCAAGGGCAGGCACAGGCCAACCATGTAATGTAGAGATACTGAGAAATAATGTTGCTGGGAATTATTTGGAATTAACAAGCTCATTTCCTTTTTGTACACCAGTTGTCATCCTTTAATCTCTTGGTATTAGCTTTTTTTAAATGCTGTTATGTACATCATCCACAGTGCTTCCTGTATCCTGTGTCACTTGATAATAAACTTTTGCAAGATATCACTGTTAAGTCATCTCAGGCTTTGACTGAATAATCAAAATCTCTATTTCTCTTTTTCTTAGTGTTAGAAGTTCATATGGATCAGTGGTACTTGCTCAAGAGTGACAGTGGAGATCAACACTAAGTCTGCTCCTGTAGGTGAGTAATCTAAACCCATTGCATTGCTGATGTCTATTATCTGCTATCTGCTTTTTTTTTTGTTTGCTTTTTGATACCTTACACAACAGCTCCTTTGGGCTTTCATTTCAAATGTCATTAAAATGATGTTGTGTTTCCAGTAAGAGTTTTAGAAGAATGTCAGTCTGCTTCTGCAGATATGCATTAGTTTTGTATCTTTTGAAGGATGGTCCTTACTTAACACAGACTAAGCTGTTGTTTAGAGTCAGGGAAATGTGGAAACTGTGTTTCCACATTTTAGTGACAGTGGATTTAGGGTTAACATGTGGACTGTGGCAGAGTATTTAAGTATATTTGGATTATCCAAGAAGCAAAACTGAAATGAGCACTGGAGCTGTTCTGTGGCATATGAAGGGTTCAAGCAGTGCCAGTGCACCCCAGTTTGGAGGGTTCAGCTCCAACACAGGATTCCCCTGGACATGCTGTGACTGGGTGATGCAGCTGTGCATGTGCAGTTAATCTGACTCAGCAGGTCTATGGCAATGTGCAGAGAAACTGCCAAGAGCTTTCAGAATACTGGGGTAAGTTTATGAGAAAATGCATTCAGCAAAACAGAGTATGTGTTATGAGATCCTTTGGAAGTCTCCTAGTTCTGTTGGCTTCAAGGAGCAGCACTTTGCATTCGGTCTAGACTGATTTGATCCAAGTAGCCCAGTGCATGTCTGAGCTGGGAGTCTTGTTTTGGGAATGGTTATCCCTCATCTACTTTGTTTTGGATATTATGGTATGATATAGCATCCTAAATTCCAGCTGGAGAGCTGGGTTGGCTTGCTGACCTGTGCACTTGATCCATGCACCCTGTGGCTGGGATGTGCTCATCCCATAACTCCACAGCTGGGCTCACAGTCCCACAGGATGTGAGGACTGGTGTCTCATTTAAAACACCATTTTCCATATTTTACTCCCTTACCCTCTCCATAGCTCTTGGAGTGCTGCTTTGTGCTCTTCAACCCTTCCCACACTAAATCACTGTGTACAAACTCTCTCTGGGATTCACAGCTGCCCAAGATCTTGCACCAGACATAGAAAGAAGTGAGTCTTGTTGCTCCTTTTTTGTTAGAAGCCCTAAACTCCACCACCAAAAGCTTTTATTCTCTGGGTTTTTAATCAGAGGTCTGCCAGCTCCAGGAGTGGTTGTCACCTGTTGTCTCCCATCCTGGTCACATTTGTTCAGTTTTATCACTGCTTATCAGGGTTGGTGGGATTATACTCCAGCTGGACTTGCATTCATCGTGCCTGTAAAAACATGGTTAAAAGTCTGATGCTGGCTGGCAGCCACGTTCTGCTGGATGTGTGTTTGGAGACCTTCAATCTGCTGGCAGCACCGTGTGAATGTCTTCCCTTTGCTGGAAGTCTCTCAGTTTGTTCCCCAGATGCTGTGCTGATTCCCCCTCCCCAGGGGCAGCAGAAGGCCTGGACAAAAATCTGTCTGGTTTTCCCTGTCACCAGTGCTGCTGCTCCCTGGGAGGGGATGTGTGTGTCCATGTCCATTCAGGACTGTAGCAGCAGGTGCTCAGTCCTCCCTTCCCCATTCCTGTGGCTCCAGTACTGGCAGGTCTCTGGCATTTGGAGGAGTCAGACCTGTTGGCCTCAGCAATCAGTCTGAAAAGCCTGATTTCTCCAGCAGCTGCTTGCTTTCCCCATTAAACAGATCAATAAGAGCCTCTCCTAACGATGGCAGGAAATTCCCGTGCCTGTCTCAGCGCTGACTGGGGCAGGGGACTGTGTTTTGGGGTGCTGGCTGCTTCTCCCAGATGGAGAGGGACATGGGCTTCTTTGCTGGGTTACCACAACTTCAGCACAGATGTCTGGCCTCCAATCTCACCACACAATGAATACACCAATGTGTTCAGAGTGGAGTTTCAGTGCCTCTGCCCACGGCCTCTATTTATCCATAAAAGCATGGATTTCCATCCCGCTGTTCCCTCCCTCGCTAGCTCCATGTTAAACATGCTACTGCCAGTTCAGCCTTGCCCCACAGTAAGACCACATGTATAAATAATACAGAAAAGCTAAATAAGGCTTTTAAATTAAGCCTTAGTAGAGACAGCTGCTTCAGCAAGCTGCCATGAAGACACAGAAACCTGGCTGAGTCCACGTAGCCAGAGTCTGTTGTACTCCCTGCAGCTCCTGCTCTTTCCTAGCAAAACCCTGCAGGTTTGCAGGTGTCTTCAGCCTCCTCCACCAGCGCCAAGTTAGGTCTGTGCTCAGTGGCAGCAGATTTTTGACATCTAAAGCTGAGGCAGAGCCTCAAATGCAGCAGTGAAATAGTGTCCAGTCTGCTCTCTTACAGTGCCTGTGTGCAAGAGGCAAAAATCAGTATTTGTTG
Organism: Cisticola juncidis; assembly: GCA_013400215.1. Taxonomy (NCBI): domain Eukaryota; kingdom Metazoa; phylum Chordata; class Aves; order Passeriformes; family Cisticolidae; genus Cisticola; species Cisticola juncidis. The sequence continues at coordinate 75,706 of VXBR01011640.1, read as the reverse complement.
GGTTTTCCCCCATCAATGTCACATTGAATAGGAGAGGAAAGAAGCACAAGGCTGCTTCTATGTATTCCATTTATTGACACTTGATGACTTGTCCTGCAGGGCCCTGCCCACACACAGCTTTTCTTGGGCTTTTAATAGTTGTGCTAAACTAAATTGTGCTCAGAATAGTAATAATTTCAAACATTTCCCCAGAGCCTGTGGCTGTTCTGCATGTTTAAGGGAGGTGCAGCACTGCCTGTGGTTGGGGCACTGGAGGGTCCCCAGACAGGCTGTGATGGGGATTTTTCTGGTGTCTTTTTCCCCCCCTTCATTTGAGAGGAAATACTGCTGCTTGCAGAAAAGAAGCATGTTATTGTGCTTTTGCTCCTCACATTTTATATGATGTGATTTGGGTAACCTTAATGTCACTTAAAGTTCTGCTCACCCACAGTTCTGATGGTGACTCTCTAATACACATAAATCTCTGCAGAGAGGGGGATGTATTTATCTGTAAACAGGGAGCAGCCTGCCCTGTTTATCCAGCGTGTGACCCCTCTGCTGCTCACACCGTTTTCCTGCCTCCCTCCCATCCGGTTCTTCTTATTTTATTGACTTTCCCAGTCCTGGAAATTGCTTTATACTCAGAAAACATAAATTCATCCCTCACAAAGCTTGCAAACATGATTTTTCTTCCCTTCTTCTTTGAAAAACTCTTTTTGCTCTCTTTAAGACCGAAAATGTACATTTTCCCTGTTTATTTAGACAAGCTTATTTTGTCTGCAGAAATCTTGTCAAAAGCTAAGTTTCTTTGCTTGCATTTATAATCCTCTGAGGTTTATGTATTGGGAGTAATCTTTGTGAGCTGGAAAAAGATTGTGCAATCTGTTTTAAGATGTCCCACTTTTTGAGTATTGCATCTCATTAGGAATACAGTTGGCTGTTTGCATGGCTTTTTTCTTCCTCTGTATAGCTTGGGGGAGAAAATATATCATTTCTTCATCTAGTGATAATGCTTGGCACTTTGCATCTTCAAAGAACTCTGTGGCTATGGATTTAATAATTCCTATAACGTTGTGTATTAGTTTCTCCTCATTTCCCCCATTTTACAGAAGGGCAAAGTGAACAAGAAATCAAGTGAGCTTAGGCCATGGAAAGAGAAACAAGGGCAATTTTAGTTCCCATCTTTCTGGCTTCTACTAGAGCAAAATAAAGTTTGATTCAGGTTAATGAAAGGGGAAGTATAATGATCTTTCCTAACCTTCTTAACTACTTGTTTAAATGCATTTGCTGGTGGTGTTTTTTGATGGCTTTGGTTTTTTTCTCCCTAAATAAGTTTTCTCAGTGACTGATGTGATTGTCCCTTCTTAGTGAGTGGTTGGAGGTGTGTGAGGAATTGTCTGAAGTTTTATAAAGGTGAAGCAGCATGTTAATGGGGTCAGGTTTGTGAGGTGTCACTCACTGCTGTCTGGGGGATCTTTCTAACCCTTCCCTCCTCTTACTTCTCAAACCAGAAGCAGAGGAGACCTTGTCTGTATTATTTGGGGATATTTTTTTTCCCATCTTGTTTTCCATCTGAGACTAAGATGGGAAAAGTGAGCCTCAAAATGGGAACTGTGTCAACACACAGAATCTCATCTTTCTTTTTTCATTCACCACATGCCATGCTAAGATATTTTTTCCCCTCCCATGGACTGTAGTGGAAGTTGTTGGCTCAGAGTGGTGTCTGAAATTATGTCATTTCCAGAAATAATTTTATACAACTGCACTAGGCTATAGGCCTTGATTTCCAGCTGCTTAATTAACTGACAAGACCCCCAAATGTGTTGCATGGCATATAGGAAAGGTGAGTGCTGTAGGCAGTAAACTGTGGAATTAGGCACTCTGTTACAGAGGAAGTCATGGTAACAATTTTGTTGTTTACTTGATGGAAGGTAGTAAAAGATTTTTTTTGGGTATTCTGGCTTTTTACAAAGTTGCTTCGGAGCCCTGGGCAGTGTTAGGACAGTTTAGTCCTCTTGGGGAGAACAGGTAATCTGCTAGGTGCAGAGGAGCATGGAAATCACATGAAGAATTCCTTCATCTTCCTTAGGAAAATCTCGTGGCTGCTTCTCTGCAGGCTCTCAGAGGTTTCCTGGCTGCCTTCTAACTGGCTTCAGATGCCTTGTTTGATAAACTTTCAGGCAAAAAGCCTTGCATGGCTGAACTTTATTCAGGGCATGCTGTGCTAGCGAAGGCGGTGGAGAAAGCAGCTGTCTCCCTCCGTGTGCTCTTTTTGGGGATACAAAACTTTACATAGCCTTTTTTAGGGGCACAAGATTTAGTTCCAAGATTATATTTAGTTTTCTGTTTCTAATGGGTGGGACAGATATCCTGATGCCTTAGATGAGACCTTCAGTGATGGACAGCAGCACCAAGATATCACAGTCAGTATTTTTATTTTCATTTTTCTTTGACTTTCTCATCTTGCTGATACCTCATTTGTGCATGCTCCTTCCCAGTATTGGACAACTCTATGTTCCCAGGGCTCTGGTTTCATCCTCTGCTTCTCATGACACCCAAATTGCTGATTACTTGTCTGCTGACTTTTTAAAGATCTGAATGTGGCTTTTCATGAATCTGGATGTTTTTCCCTCACTGGGCTTGGGAAGCCCTCATTGCTGAATTGGGACCTGGAGTTTGCAGCAGTGAGTGCACAGCAGCTGGTGAAGGCTTTCATGCCTTGCTTGCAGGGTGTGAGTACTTGTGGTGGGGTCTTGGTGTCTCTCCTTTGTCATCTGACAGCTTTTCTCACTAGATTTTGATTTCAGCTGCTTAGGAAAAATGTCAGCAGCTCAGCGTGTGGGAAGCTGCATGTGCATCTGGGGTTGTTCTGTTGTGTTTGTTTTAATTTTGTGTTCTGTAATTTTTTTTGAGGTATTGCATTCAAAAGTGGTGAGTGCCTCCAAGAATGCACCCAGGGTGAATTGCTCGGGTCATGCTGATACCCAAGGAATTTTGTTGCGATCCTTTAGAATCTCTGGGTGTTTTAGGTATTTGAAATTAAGAGAAGGGGACCAACTGGCTGAAAGGTGATTGTCCAGGGAGTGTTGGATGAGACTTTTTTTCCCCTGGGGCATCAAACCACTGTCAGAAAACACTGAGGTCTTCAGTAGAAAACCAGCTGTTGACATTTTTTCAGCTCTCCTCACTGCAAATTGGCAAGCCCCCTATTTCTCCCGTGTTTGAAAGGCTGAGGTGGTGCAGCCCAAGTCTGACAAGTGATAACTGGGGAACCTGGCTGTGTTCTCTGCAGGAATTCCAGCTGTATGCTTGCCATCTAAAATGAGCAAGGAAGTGGCTTCCAGGCTGAGGTATCTGGAAAATATCAGGGGGGAGGTGACAAGGTGTGAAAGGCAAGGGCCACTCTGGGCAGTGAGAGTTCTCCAGAAACCTGGCAGTGACAGCAGTAGGAGCAGTGCTGGATGCAGCTGGAGATGGGCTGGAGCAGGAGCTCTGTGTCCAGTCTTCCCCTCTATCTAAGGGAGGCTCAGACCCACTCAGCATTAAATTGGTGTTTGTCCCAGCCTGCTTATCTGGTGGCCAGCCCACACACCCACTCCAGATGTTCTCTTATCTCAAAACCGGAGATGCACCTGAAATTGTCCTTCCAAGGATTTGGAAGCTTTTTTGATAAAGCTGTCTTTCTGCTAGTGTTTTCAAGGACACATCACACTTTAAAATTGTGGTATTAAAATAATTGCTTTTGAAATGAAGGTAGGGTCATGTGCCCTACATCAGAAATTCCTCTTAGTGCTTATTAATCCGATATATAAATGTCATGGCTTACATCCACAGGGTGTTTGTATTGAATTTTTAGCCGCATCAGTATCTCTTGCTCCTCAGAATAAATGCCATATAATCTGGTAATGAGCAATATTCTTAATTTAGAAATCAAAAATAGGACATAGACAAATCTGGAGTTACTGGAAGAAAGTAGGAAATAGCCTTACCTCATGAGGGGAGAGCAAATTCAGTTGAATCATCTAGTGTTTAGTGTAATGGTAAGGCCAGAGAATTCCATCTGTTTCCCTAGGGTGGCACAACAATTGCTATATTCTATTTCCATATCCTCCTCTAGTAAACCTCTTCTGAGGTGTGTAACAGGATAGCTGGGAAACACCCTTCTTTCCTCAGCCTGAGTAGGTCAGAGCCCACCAACTGGAGGTACATTAAGCAGTAGGGATTTAGGCTTATGCCCTCCAACACCCTGTTTGATGGAAATGAAGTTGCTCCTCTGAGATCTACAGTGGGCAGCACTGGCTGGGACAAAATCAGAATTTGGGAGTGGAAAAATCCTTGCTGTGGCAGGTGAGCATCATCCAAGATCTCTAATGTCTGGAGCACTTTCCAAGCCAACAGTCCTACACCTGAAGGAGGTGCTTTTTCTAATGCCCTTAGCAACTGTTCTTAAGTAGTGCAAAAGCCATCTAAGCATCAGTGGCTAATAAAGTCAGTCCCTGATACACTGAGGATGGTAATACTGCAGGATGGGGTGCAGTATCATCATGGGGTGATGACTCAGTGTCCAGTGCTCATTTTCTCCTCACCTTGAGGGGCACAGGCTGTTAACTTTTAGCTCAGATGCTGTCTGAATGATGGGCACCTGGGTGAACTTTATTCAGTGGAGGCTTTCTGTGACTCATTCCTTTTCCCAGACACAGCCTGCTCTCCCACCCTGTGAACTCGCTCAGTGTAACAGAGCAGCACTTGTTTGCCCTGACTCACTGAGTGATTTTTGGTTTGTGTTCTGTATGCAGTAACAGTGGCTCTGTGTAACCCTGGGGAAATTTTGCCTTGAAACACCTTGATAAAGAAGCTACCTTTCTATGTGCTGATGGTGTTACTCTGAACCAGAGTGATGTGGAGCACTTCCACATTGGAAGTGAACGTGTCTTTGTTGCAGACATGGTGTGAGTTCTGGAACTTCAGTGTTTCCTGTGGTCCCAACCACATCCACACCCCCAGAGCTGTGCTCTGGTGGTGCCTCTAAGTGGAGAAGGAAGACAGATTGTCACCACAGTGATCAGGATGTTTGTGGAGATCTGCTCATGTTGTGTTTGTGGCAGAGGCCATGTCTGGCAGATGTTCTAAAGTCAGTCAAGGTGAGGAGAGGGCTGCTGTTTATTACTGATAGCACCCACAGGTTGCACAAAGCTGCCAGGATCTGTATTTTGAGGTCCTGTTTTGGTCACTTGGTCAAACAGGCAGCCAGTGTTAAGCATGTTCTCAGCTGCATTGACTTCAGTGGCATTAGAAACATGCTTGACATCAAATGTGGGTTTGTGCAACTTGCTGATCTCAGGCTGGGTGGGTCTTGCTGAAAATCTCCTGTGCCGACAGAGAGACTGTCGCTATTTCAGGCTGTGGTTCTGCTCAGCTGTCAATCCAATTTAAGGGGACCAGATTATAAACACTGTGAAATGCTGAGCTGGTGCAAAGCTGCTTTGCTGATAAGGAGCTGTTCAAAATATTTGGAAAGTTCAACTCTGCTGCAGGACTGGGCAACCATTCCTGGCTGCACGCCCAGGGCTCAGTGCCAGGGGTGTTTTGGCTGGTTTGCCTGCTTGGCTGGATGCCGAGCGGCCGAGGCTTGATGTGCCCTGGGTGTCACTGTGCCTGAGGGACACTGAGGGATGGCCGTGGTAAAGCAGCCATCCTGGTTCTGCCATCTGGGCACTGAACAGCTGTCTGTCCCTATGAGGGCAGAAGATAGAGTGGTGCATCCCATGGGGTGCTGCAGGGTTGCTGAGAATACCAAAACTGACCTTACGGCAGCTCTGGTCTCCCTGTTTGTGTTCCCAGCTCCCAACAGGAGATGAAACTCTGATAAGTGGGAATGCTGCACCCCTGTCTGAGGAAGAGCTTTGTTGACTGTCAGTGTTTCAGTCCCAGAATAGTCTGGCAACAGAGCAAATTGGCAGCTTACAAGTGCTTGCAGGAGCCTCTTTGTGGACTTGGTTGCTTTTTGCTCCAAGATTTCAGCAGAGATTTCCACGGTTCCTCCCTTGCCCTTGTCCTGGCCCTTGCCCTTTCCCACCCTGTCCTTTGCAGTACATCAATGTGCTAGTGTTTTATTGCTTCCCTTGCAGATTTTGGGCACTAATGAAATTTATAGACTCATAGACTGGTTTGGGTTAGAAAGGACCTCAAAAACCATTTCGTTCCAACCCCTAGCCATGGGCAGGGATGCCTTCCATTATCCCAGGTTGCTCAGAGCCACATCCAACCTGGCCTTGGACCAGGGATCCAGGGGAAGCCACAGCTTCTCTGGGCAACCTGTGCCAGGGCCTCCCCACCCTCACAGGGAACATTTTTTTCCCAATATCCAATCAGGATCAGATGCCTGGTGCCAAGGGGTTTCCTGCTGCCTGCATGCAATGTTAAGGTGTGTTTTCCTGTTAGCAGCATGTTGTCAGCCAGTGATTATCCCCCTGTCACTAAAGACGGGGCAGCACTGCTTTGAGCAACTGAAATAGCTGCCTGTTGGGAGGATGGGAAAGGGAAGCTCAACAACATTGCTACATCAGGAGAAACTATGAGCAGTCAGTTCTGACAGCGAGAAACCGTGTAGGTACACAACAAACAGTGGTAATGGGCTGCGTCTGTCTCCTCTAGTGCTTCCCCTATCTGATCAGCTGTCAGCATCTGTTAATCTCTGCTGCCACAGAACATGGAGACAGCTCGGAGGTTTGTGTTGGTAAGGGTGTGTGCTGTGTATAATTCACAGAGCCTTGTGGCAGCCGTAGCAATGCTGTGATCCACGCCAGGGAGCGGTGGGATACGGCTGCGTTATCTTCTGTGTTATCCAGGAGGAGTTTGGAGCCTTGCTGGCGTTACAGCAGGGGAGGGAACGTGTGTGGTCATGTTACCCTCAGCAGACATTTGCATGTGGCTCCTTGGAGCACCAGGTTGCTGGCCTGCAGCCACACCGGCGTCTTGGGATCTTGTCAGGTCTTGCAAGCAGAGGAGCACCAGGCTAGGTCACAGTTCTTGGACAAGAAGCTTCCAGGGAGCAGGCTGCTGAAGCAGAGACACCACAGATGTCCTTGTGGTGCCCTGTGCGTTCTGACATGCATGCTGGGTGTATTTCTCGTTTTCTGTTGTTACTTGGTATCTTCTGACTTCAGAAGAACGCTACAACAATTCTAGTGTCAGTGAGAAATAAGTTGACTCTCCTCTCTCCCATGCTGTGGCCACTTGTAAAGATTTGAAATGAGTCTTTTGAAAGCTGCAAAGGGGTATAGCATTGGTTGTTTATGAGATAAAAATTGCTCAGGCACAAGTTGAATATCCACCTGCACTGAACTTGGCTTTATCAGCAGTGTGGAGCTGTGCTTCAGATTTCTGGATGCTACTGCCACATGGAATGCTGTCTTTTTCCTCAGTGCTCCTAAGTTCCCACAAGTGAGAAGTTCCCACTGGTGAGAAGTTCACACTAAGTGGAATGTGTGCCCTGTCTGGGTAGGCTCACCCCTTAAAATAGCCATGAAGACCAGAGTAACAGGAGCCCCAGCTTAGGTGAGCAACTTCTACCTAAGCCCTTCAGGGTGACTGGTTTAGCTAAGCTGTTTCTTTTGATTTAATGCCCAGTTTACTTCACCTTCATGTGTGTCTTCAGTCAGGTTAGCTCTCTTGAGTTTGGCAGCTGGAATTAGGAAAATAATGGCTGCTTTACAGCATATTATTGGCACACTGCTGTGTACAAGTTCAAAATTGTTGAATCCACCTAAGATGGAAGTTTCCTACCTTGGCCCAGAGTGCTGCAGTACTGGGAGAGCCTCTTGGGCAGGGTTGCCGCAGGTTTGAGGTGTTGTGTGAGCACAGAGCAGGTGGTCTCAGCTGTCAGAACCACTGCTGAGTACAGCCTGAGGAGTGTCTGTGGCATGGGAATTCACCAGCATCCGTGTGGAGTTGTTTCCTCTGGCTGGAGGGAGGATTGCAGCTGTCTGCCATGATCTGGCTCCTCAGTATTGGTTTCAGGCCTCAAGAATTCCTCTGTCCCATATCTGTTGGTTTTCCTCCTTCCCCCTGCAAGCTCCCTGGGCAGTGCAGATAATGAGAACACTGTCCTGTGTGCACAAGTCACTGGCCACTCACTGTAAGGCTGGTGAAGAATGTCTCCTCCTCAAGCCCTCAGGTGCATGGTTGGGTCAGGTTGGCTTCATTACCTGTTTACTCAGCAGACTGCCTTTGGAGACACCCCAGGTACCCAGTCACACCTCTTTCTTCCCTGCCAAGTGGACACTTGGGTTGAAACACTTCCTTCCACTCCTCATCAATGGTCAGGAGTGTGACAAAACATCAGCTCTTGTTTCATTGATACCAAACAATTGTCTTGTTCATGTTACTCTCCTAAGTCTTGATTTTTTAGACACCATAGTGCGACAGGGAATTAAACCCCTACTTTTTGGAAGGTTTTCAGTTAGCTGACAGTATTGATTAAGATCTTGCAATCTGTAAAATACTGCGCATCAGTCATGCGCAATGCTCTGTTTTCTTTTTAAAGACAATTTAAATAGAATATTAGGGGAGAGGAAAAAAAATCCACCCCAAACCAGAGCACAGAAATGGCAATTCAAGATTCTTGACATTTCTCAGAAAGCTGCTTAAGATTATCTCCTTAAAATGGCAGATTTTGCCTGCAAGTCAAGTAGAGGAGCAGGAGCTGATATTTCATTAAAATACTAGGAGAGGCCTAAATGCATTTATGATCATTGAGACTTTTGCAGGAAACAGAAACTTAGAACTGCCAAAAGTTTTAATAAAGGGCAGAAAACAAATCCTAAAATCCAACAACATGGCTCAGATACTTCCTCTGCCAGAGATCTCTGCTTGTTACCACATAGAGATACCTGTTCCGGCAGTTTTTCCCTTTTTTTCTGTGTGTGCTTGTAAAAGCACCAGCCTAAACTTCCCGACACAGGCCTGTGCTGCTCCCTCAGGTCCTGTCCCTGGTCACCAGAGAGAAGAGATCAGTGTCTGAAACAAACTAAATAATATTTCAGTAGTACAGGATTTCCAAGGTATTTCAGTATTTCTAAAGTTGTAGTGTACAGGAGGGAGCACACTGTTGTTAAGAGATGCATCCTGGGCTGCACCCAGAGCCCCAGGGCAACAGGGGAGGGGGATTTTGCCCCTCTGCAGCCAGCCCTGGGCCCAGCACAGGAGGGACAGGGAGCTGCTGCAGCCAGGCCAGAGCAGGGACACCAAGGGCATCAGAGATCGGAGCAGCTCTGCTGGGAGGAAAGGCTGAGGGAATTGGGATTGTTCAGCCTGGAGAGGAGAAGGCTTTGGGGTGACCTCATTGTGGCCTTGCAGAGCCTGAAGGGAGCCCACAGGAAAGATGGAGAGAGTCTTGACAAGGACCTGGAGTGACAGGACAAGGGGCAATGGCTTCACACTGACAGAGAGCAGGGTTAGATTGGGCATCGGGAAAAAAATGTTCCCTGTGAGGGTGGTGAGGCCCTGGCACAGGTTGCCCAGAGATGCTGTGGCTTCCTCTGGGTCCCTGGCAGTGTCCAAGGCCACGCTGGATGTGGCTCTGAGCAACCTGGGATAGTGGAATGTGTCCCTGCCTGTGGCAGTGGGGTTGGAACAAGATGGGCTTTGATGTCTTTCCAACCCAAACTATTCTCTGTTTCTGTGATAGGAATTAATTTGCAAAAATAACAGAGTTTATCAACATGACCTGAACCTCTGTGAGGTAAATCACCATGGCAGCTGTATCTTACCAGCAAAACTTGGAAGTGGATGAATCCATGTAGGTAAGGGGCAGTTTGGTACTGTAAGGAGGGTGGTGACTAAAGGGGTTTTGTAGCACTGCTGGAGGGGTGCGTACAGCAATGGATTTTTCTGTGACCAGTTCAATGTGCTTGCGATGCTGTCCCCATTTCTGTCCAGTGACTGAAGTGGCGGCCGTGCAGAGCTGCCAAAATGCCCCTGCTGCAGCCTGTTTCCAGGGAGTGGCAAATAAACATTGAACTAACCCTGAGAGGAGCTGTACTGTGACATGAGCCCTGCATGAAGATGTGGGACAATTTCCATCCTGAAATAAGTGATGTTTCTTTTCCTAAACAGGGATGAGACTGTAGTTGTGTTGTTTATGTAAAGAAAACATTCGTGCCAGTTTTGGATTTATTTTTCCCATGTTTTAAGCAGCAGGATCATCCTGGCTGAAGCCTTGGCATCACCACTGTCTTCTGCAAGCCCAAACTAGACTTGGCTCAGTGCTTTTTTATGTTCAGCAGAGTTAGTGTAAGATCCTCCTCTAAGAGAGGATCCCTTCCTAACTTCAGCTAGGGACAAAAGGTCTTTAGTCCTTTAAAGCTAAATATAACATCCCAGAAACCATCCCTCCAGTGATGACTTAGTAAACACATGGAAAAATACTCAGTCCCAAAAAGGGAATCACAGGAGTCAATAGTTTAAAGTAGTTTTTTGTATGGATCTGTTATATATGAAGCAAGAACCAACATTTTAAAACTTATTTAGTGCTTGAGAACATGCAAGATTATCTCCAGGTAATCCCAGTGTCTCCATGTATACCACAAAGGATTTGGCCTCACATGTTCACGTGGTTGCTGAGGAAGCTGCTAGTTCATGATGAGAAAATGCAATAATTTATTTACTTCTGTTATTTGGGGTGGGGTTTCACATTCTTGTGGTTGCTTTGTTTCCTGTGGGGTTTTTTTGACATGGTAATAGAGGACAGCTCTAGGATTATCCTTTTATTTCAGTGGTTCCAAAAAGGTCTTTGACTGAAGCACAAAAGCTGGTACATCTTGCTAGCCACCCCCTATTGCTTTCCATGGCAGCTTCCAGAGGGTTTGGGAGTCAGGTTGAGTTTTTTCCCTTTGCCTCTTAAGAAAACCATTCAAGATGCTCAGCTCACCCCAATTAAACCACATAAGAGCTTTGCCAATGCTGATTGGCAACCTTAGTTTTGTCCCAGCCTCCTCCTTCCTGTTGCCTTCGCGCACTGGGCAGTTCCATTAATCACAAATTCCCACTTGATGGCAGCAAGTCAGGTTGCGTCCTGTGTTGTTGTTTGAGACCAGGATCTTCAGCCACAGGAGGGACTGGAGGTGTACCCTGATCCCATTTGACCTTTGATACATCAATAACTCCTCCTTGGCCAGGTGTATAGTGAAAATCAGCTTATGGTTAATATATACCTTTCTTTCTACGAGACTGAGTTGCCCCACCACCCCTAAGGTTGGGAAAGTGTGAAACACTTCAAGTGTCTGCTTCTTTCAGCATCAGATGTCTAATTTGATTTGTATGTAAGTAGGAAAACTTTGAAGTGTGGTCAGCATACAAAGGGAAGAGGACTTCAAAGAAATGTAACATTATAAGTTTATCTGATTCCTCAAGGTTTTTGAAGCTTTATCTTGTGATTATGTATTCAGGGGAAGATTTGTATGGAAATACTGAGGGTCATTAATGCATCCAAGCCTTTCTGAGTGTTGGCCTTGAACTATTATGTGCTAGTTTTTCTCTCACATGGTGGCAGGAGAGTGGTCCTTCACCCATCTGTCTGCACTGCCAGTGTCCCTGACACAACAAAAGTTACCATGCTCTCTGAGGGGGAAGCCAAAGCAAAAGCTGATACAGAGTGAGACTTGCTGAGCACTGTTATCCCATGATCAGCAGAGATCTCTGGTATGGCTGAATGAAACCACAGTATATAAACTCCCCAAACTTCTGATTTGCAGTGGTTGCTCCACCGGGGTCCAAGGTGGTCCATGGTGCTGGATTACAGGTTTCTAATAAATACTTTGAACTTTGGGAGAGTTCAGATCTTGGAGCTGAGCTTTGTTTTAGGGTTGGGCACCCACTCCTGTACAAACATGCCCAGCTGTGCTGGAGGAGAGTGGTTGTTGTTTTTCCTTTTGGCAGAAAAGGATTCTGGCACTGAAGTTTTTAATTGCAGGAATTATATTAGCAGTTCCCAGTGCTCAAGATGGGGGCGGTGTATGTGTGCAGGAGGAGCTAATTAGATGTGTATAAATAATGGGCTTGGGAGCTTTTAATCCTAGATATGTTATTCCATCCTTGCCATCATCTCTTACAGTGGAACTGTGGAAAGTAAGAGAACTATGAAGTTACACAAGAGCCACTTTTTGCCCAATACAGCTTTGAAACATCAGTGAGGTTGCTTTTGGTCTTTATATGTCATAAAAACATCTTTGAATTTATTCAGTGTTTTGATAAAAACCTTAAAATATTATTAAAAATTTTATATTGTTTTTGAAGGTTTATTTTAATTAGATCTGTAGGTCAAATGAACAGAAACAGTTAAGCAGTCTAGAATTTTTTTTTCTCTATTGCAGACTTAAATTAAGTCAGGTGATCTTACTTCCCTATGCCTTCCTTCCCTTCTATGCCTTACTGTATTTCATGTCAAATAAGGGCCTTTCTGTGTTCAAACTCTCAGGATATTCATAGATCACAAAACTTCCTTCAGCAACCATGTGCCTGAATAATGCTGTTCTTTCTTAATGAAAACTAATACCCCACTGGAATGGCTCCTCTGGAAGACCTCAGGTTTTAAGAGAGTTTGTGGGTAAAACTGGCTTTCCAGAAGAGTCTGTAATCCTGGCTGGCTTAAACATGTGGCAGGTACTTAATAATGGAGAGGAGCAGTTCAGCTCTTGCATGTGATGGTATTTCCACATTATTGTTGTTATTGTGGGATTTAGCCACACCTAAGTTTGCTTCAGATTTGTTGATTTGGATCGTGACCCCACTGGTGCTGTGTGCTAACCCATCCACTGCTGACCCTATGCCTACGAAGAAAGTTTTGTAGCCCCTTGCTTCAATTAGACTGTTCTGGAGACCCAAACCAGGTGATTTATAGGGGTATTCACACTGAACTGCTGCAGTTGCCCTGTAAACTGCTCTTAAAAGTTATCTTCTTCTCGATTTTAATGTGTTATAGCCTTGTCTGCTAAAGGTAGCCCACTATTGGTAAGGTCAGTAATAAACTACAGTTTATGGTGGTATCTAATGAAACAGACATTTTTAATTGTTCTATATAATAAAAAAAGAAATCATGCTTAGAATACCTGTCGTAAATAATTCCAGTCTCAGTACCTTGTTATCCCAGAGAAATCCATGTAGATTTGCAGCAGCTGCAGTTCTGTCCCAGTTGGATATCAGACATCTCTCGATGCAAGCATGGCTTCATTTTCTGAGTGCTAAGATTTGTCTTCATCTCATGGACTGCATCTTCCTCAGTTGCAAAGCCAGCACTTTCTGCCCATCTTGCTAATGGGGTGAGGGGTGGGACATTCACCCCTCCTACCTAGGCCCAGAGGCTTGGCCATGGGATGGGGAGTGGCTGTTCCTTCCATCCCTAGACCTTTCTCTCTTACTGGGGAAGCAGCAGAAAGAAGACACTTTCTTCTCTTCTGGCCTTTTCTGCCCCCAGCTGCTCTCTTCTTCCTGCTGCAGGAGCAAGAGGAGAGTCCAGTGGAGAGTGGGTCCACCAGCAAGAGTGGGTCCAGTTGTGTTGAAAGCTCTGTTCCTACAGAGGCCACAGCTCTGACTTACTGCCTCCCTCTGCCTTTCTGGTGAAACCCCCTTATCCTTCAGTATCAACCACAAACGTATGATCCTTACCTGTGCAGCCCTCCAGCCCACCCCAGCGTTGTTTCCATTCCCCTAGCACTGATATCTTTGTCTTGTGAACTCCTCTGAGCCCCAGGCACAGCTCAGCCCCTGCTTCACTGAATTTTTTAGCCATGAGTGATGCTGGAAGCTGCAGGGCACCAGGACTGAAAGCATCTTTCTGCAAGGGATGGTGCAGAGGTGTTAGTAGTGCAAGAGCAGGAGAGGTTGAGATGGGATGGAGAGGATAACATCTTTACCCTGAAGAGCCATCTGTAGGCTTTCAGGAGAAAGGAATGAGCAGCAAAAGAGCTGATTCCTGTGTCCTGGCTGCTAAATTGCTTCTGTGCTGAGGAGCAAAGCTGGCACAGGGTAGGCAGGACACACAGCTCCCCGGCCAAGCAATGGTGTGGACAGCATAAGGTTCCTTAAGGCACTATAGTAGCAGTGGGGTTTTTGGGATTTGTTTGCCTGCTACTCAGCAGTGCAGCATTCAGAAGAGAAAGGCCCTCTCTTGGAGCTGAGAGCACACAGCTTTTGTTCTTCATCTCTTGGCAATGGGACTTGGGTGTTGAAAAAGCAAGACAAAATCAACAGCATTCTGCTCCCTTGCTGAAAATAAAAAGGAATAAAAAGACTTTGCTTACTCCAGGGTAACTGAACTCCCTGGGGCTATGCTTTCCTCAGGATTGGAGAAGGGACGTGGGGAAGAGAAGTGGTTGAGAGAAGGTGTGGGAAGGCAGCACTGGGAAAATGCCCTCTGTGTGTGTGTGTGCCACTTCTTCACCCTAACATCAACGAGTGGCTCTGGAGCTGCGCAGTCAGCAGAGGCCGTGTCCCAGAGTAGGGAGAGGATGGTCCTGAGGGGGTGAGAGACTGCATCCCAGCAGAGCCACACTGCTGGGCTGAGGCATCCCATTGTGGAGCAGCTGGGCAGTGCCCTGCTCTGCAGGGTCTGTGGCAGCTCTGGCTGGCTGTTGGGATAACACACTCCACAGTTATCGAGTGTCAGAGGTCACTGTTTGAGGAGAACAAACACACTTTTCAGAGTGTTTACCCGTGAGCCACTTGCCCCTTTTCAAAGCTGAGAACCAATGCAAAATTTGAAGTCTGTGTTTTGAACCCACAGTGTTGAAGTCTGTGTTTTGAATCGAGTATTTCAGGAATGTCAAAGGTAGAAGATCCACTTTTAATAGTGATTAAAGTCCACGTGCTGCCTGAAGCAGCTTGTCTTGATGTGGACTCTCTCAGATTCCCAATTGTTCTACTTAAACAAAGGCTGTTGGTGAAGTTCCAGTGTGAATTATTGGCAAAGGGCTTCAGTTTAGGAGAAGATGAAGAGATCTACGAGTTTCTGAGGAGAAAAAGAGAAAATCAGAGGTAAAGTTAGCCTACTATTTTTTGGTTTTCACTTTTTCCTTATTTTTTACTCATTAAAATTCAGGCCCATTCTATTACATGGCAAACAAAGATTCCTTAACCAAGTTGAATTTTACTCTGCTTCATTTTTAAAGTGCCAGGAGAGTTGAGATGGCAAATCATGTTGTGGCAGTGGTGCAGTGGTGATACTGGCAACCTCAGGTTCTCAGAGATTATAAGTCTTTGAAAAACAAAAGTATCCTCACACACAAACGTGTGCATTAGATATCACACTCTTGTTTCACGTATTACTCCTGAAAGGTAAATCTTAAAAAAATCAGAGGCAGATAAAAGGGGAAGGATGCAATATATACACAGATTTTCCATGTGTAACAGTTGATGCTGCAAAATTACAAGGCACTGGATTTTTTTGTTGTTTTCTACAGACACGTACTGAAACACTATTCAGGCTAAATATTTGATTTATTTATGGACTTTTTTGTATAAATAATAATATAAAACTAAATAAAAACTTTTTAAAATCCATATGGATTTTATGGTGCCCTCTACTTCTGCTTTGTGCAATGCCAACTCTAAAAGTGTCCATCTGGAAACCCTTAGACCTGAAGGTCCAAAATGAAGAGCCAAATCCTTTCAAATCTGCAGGCTTCTGAATCTAACCTTTGGATGTAGCTCATTGAAAGAAAGTGGCACAAGCTATGAAATGGGATCTAAGCGTGTGTCAGTCCACTAGGTGGGTTTTAAAGTACTTTTAAGAACTACCTTTTGGCCTGTCACCCAACAGTGCCCCTTTTGTTTTGTAGCCTGTGTGGCCACAGTCTGTCAGTAACATGTTGCTGGGGAATGTGAAGCATTTCCTTGCTTGTATTAGCAGTCTTGGAGTCAGGGATGAATATCTCATTTGTTTTTCTAATCAGTGGATGCAAAGAAAACAAGTGAGAAAATAATGTGTTGGTTCTCAGGCTCTCTGAGGTGAGAAGTTGAAGACTATTAAATAGTTAACCAGTGAAACAGGAACAGCCTGAAGTGGTCTGGGGGGGGGTTTGTTGTTTTGGGTTTTTTTACTTCATTTGACCTTGGATTGCTTGTGAGACAGGAGTGGAAGTGAGTCTGAAGAGGGTGTGCAGACAGGTATTGGCATCACACAGCTGCTGTGGAGGTGAGGAGCAGCCTCCCTGTCACCCAGCACACAGAGCCCACAAAACAACACCCTCTGTCAGTGTAAAACCCGGGTTTTTAAATTTCCTTTCAATTGCAACAACAACAACAAAAGAGCTGCTGGAATAGGGTAGCAGAGATAAGCAACCAGACTGATTTCAGTGCTGGAGACCCAAATAAAGGGTTTGTTTTGTGACTGGATATGAATCTAAGCCATAAACCTTGACTCAGAGACTTCGGGTGTTTACATAAGCTGTTTGTTGTGTATGCATCTCTGTCAAAGGATCTCAAGGATGCTTATCTTGTTGAGGCTGAGCTTCTGATTTACGACCAGAGTGTTTACCAAATTCTAAGGCAAAATGCAGAATGCGACTCAGCTGGTTTGTAGTAAAAGTTGTGTGATTTGAGGTAAGTTTTTCCCAGGTATAAACATTTACATTTTGGGAGGACTTCTGTGTTTTCTGTTTTTATAGTACTTTAAAGTAATTTCTACAGCTTGAAATCTTTTATCTTGAGAAGTTTCTTATGTGTATGGGATGGGCTTTTATCCTCAGTGTGCTTCCATTCATTTTTATCAGTTAAAGGAAATAAATAGCATTTGTTGTATAATAAAGAAATAATGAAATTCTGAGAACAAAGAAAGGATCTAGACTTAGGGAACAAAGGGACATTTGTTGCTTTTTTTGTAGTCCTGCGTAATAGGGGAGTAGTATTGCTTTGATGTCACTGACCACAGTTCAGCAAATTCAAACAGAATTTTATTTATAAAAATAAATAGACATTATCAGTTTAAAGTAAGCCTTTGCCAGTATTTGGGTTGCTTTTATCCAAAATAATGTTATGGATACACCTGGCTCCACATGGTGACCTTGGGTAAGGGGGATAATGTCTGAATTATTTGGCCAAAAGTGTATCTGGGACCATACTAGATTCCCATTGCTGCCTCAAACTAAGATACTTCTCTGTATTATTCCCATTGAGGTATTTCCAGCATTTCCTAATTTGACTTTTTAAATTTAATTTGTTGTTTTATTTCAAAACACGAGAGCAATGTATTCAACTAGAATCCATTTTCTTTTCTAGTTTCTTCTCCTAGGCCTGGAAGGAATGAAATGGAGTCGTCATTTAAATAAGAAATGTTAATGACTCCAAGTGTAAATTACCCGAATATATTCATTAGTAAGTGTTAAACTGCTACTGACTGGTGCCACTGTCGTTGAGCATCTTCAAAACATCCCATGAGTAACTGTGCCAGGGATTTGGATTGAATTCATTTGAAACTGTTTGTAATTGTGATTGAAATGTATTTTGTAAATAAGTCTCTGTGTGTTTGTGTTTCTTTTCTGGCCTGCCAGAAAAAGCAGAAATAGATGTGTCTGAAATGGCATTTTTCTTCGTGAAATAGAGCTTTATTTTGTGAAAGTTCATTGCTAAGGATGTGTTCTTTTATTGCAGTGAGGCAAAAGAGATAATTCTTAGTTGAAGTTGCTTTAGACCTCTTGTGCAGTCATCTGGTACGTGTAGGACTGAGAATGCAGAACATGGATTTTGACAGCATTTAGGGTCTTACTTTTGCAGTGGAACAAGTTATTTCCCCCCACCCTCCCCAGAAAAGATGACTGTAACTTCTTAGCTTTTTCATTTTACTTTTGTGGTAGGCTGCTCTGGGGTGACAGCCAGCTCTTGGGGGTCCTCTTTTACTCTCAGCAGCTCTCAGAAACAAGCCCTAATCAAGGTTTTTCATTTCTGTGTATCAGAATTTCCTGGCTTAAGAAGTGTTATGTGTGAATGGGAGAGCTGGGAAACTTAAGTCATCCATCTTATTGCATCATGTCATAAAAATAATCTGTAGCTGATGCTTTATTTCCCAATGCTGAGCATTTGCAGCCCATGTGCACAAAGAGGAAGGCGAGTGGGACAAAAGGGCAGCCCTCCCTTCCTCAGAGTGGTGACATCCAGGGCACAGTGTGTCCTCTGGGCCTTCAGACCTGCCAGCAGGGAGCTGAGTCCCTTTAACTCAGCAAACCTTTGGGCTTTAATGCGTGGTGTGTTTTGCAGGTGGAGATCCAGAATGAGACCGCCCCCAAAATAACACAAAAATGGGCTCGAAGATGTTGCCCCTCGATGCCTCTGTCTGTGCTGTTTGATCTAGGAAAGAGGCAGCCTCTGGGTGGGAAAACCATCATTTCCTACATATGTAAAATGCTTAAGCACTTTTTTCCCTTCTTTTTTGAAGTCTGCCATCTTAATTAAATATGAGATTTTGAATTCCATATCCAGGCAGCTTTCCTGTTTGCATCCAACAGACTGCACTTCCATTCACAGAGCCCCTTGTTGGTATTTTTTTTCCAGCTTTCCTTGTGTTTATTTGCAGGGCAGCGTTTTGTTTTCTCTGTAAGCTGTTTGGAATACGTCTTCACTAGTGCTGTAGCCAGAGGGTTTGTATGTCATTCAAAAATAAAAATAAAAAATCTCCACCTACTGAAAAGTGAACAGCACAGCCCTAGCAACCGGCTGGTGCGTTTGAACCAGAGGAAGGGACATTAAACAAGTAAGACCACGTTATGTCTTCTCTGTTACAGCCAGGGATGTGGTAGAAATGCCAGCTAGTGATAAGATTAATCATAAGTGATAGTGGAGAAAGCAGCATTTGTATTTTATTTTTGGAGTTTTTTAATGGTGGGTTGCATAAATACAGGCTTGACGAAGCGATGCTTGTTCTTGTCGGCATGAGCAAGGTATTCAGCTGGGAGCTCTAAAAGGGGGATCTGCCTCTGTACAAACAGCCCCCCACACCCCACCTGGCACTGGTTGTGCACACAGGAAGGTAAGTGTTGTCATTTTCTTGGAAAGCAAGAGAAAACTTATTTTAAATTGTCTGTCAGGCAGGGCACTGTCAGTACTTTCCTCTCAGGTGTGTTGTCAGTGATGTTATGCCAGGGGTGGATTTCATGCATCTGCCTCTCTGTCTCCTGTGTGCACCTTGATGTATCATTCATCTGCTATGCCTTAGATCCATCTGTGTTAAAATGATGATTTTCCCCTTCCTGCTTTTGTGGATAAAGGGAATTTAAACTGCTTGTCATCATTAGCTACGCATTGTTTTCCTGAAGAGCTCCATTGCACTCCTCCAGGATGGATTTTTGTTCGTGTTACCTCTGTGGTTTCCTTAATCTCTGCCAAGAAAAAAACCCCAAAGCCCCAAAGTTTTCTTTTAGGTTTTATTTGTATTAGACCAAAGCCATAAAGAGGAAAGAGTGGAACATACATACTGGAAAAGCTCTGCTGCATCAGTGGCCAGCTGAGGCTTCTCTCTAAGTTCGTGAAGTCAGAGGGTGCCCTTCACGAGGCACAGGGATTAATCTGCTGTTTTATTGTTGTCCCCTTTCCTATAGTTCACAGAGGGCTGTTGATTGCTGATTTGTGCTTCTTTGGCTCCCTCTGCACCTCTCCTTTCCACCTTCTTCCTGCTGTGGTTTGTTGTCTGTTCTGGTTCCATGCAGTTTGGTCCTTTGCTCCCCTGGTGTATGAGGTCCTCTTTGCCCTCTGACCCCCCTCCCTGCATGCCAGTGATAGCTGTGCAAAGACAAAACCAATTCTACGCCTTCTCTAGGGAAGGATGCTTCCAATATTTTTTTTTCTGTCACAGCAATTTTACTTCCTGACTGCTGGATGTGCTGCACTGTGCTGGGAAGGTGGCCAGAGCAGGATGTGCTGTTCCAGGCTAGCTTTCAATGACCATTTTTAGGACCAAATAACCAGGGAAATGGGATTTTGTTGCATCATCCCCAGCTGTTCAGTTTGGGGGCTTTTTGTTCTTTTTGATTTCACCTCTCCAAGTTTCTCAGCTGTGAGCTTGGTCAGGCTGCTTACAGATGCCCCAGTGAGTGGTGGGAGAGTTTTTGGGGGTCTCTGTATTTGCAAGGTCTTGCTTCAGTAAGTTTTATCTTAAAATTTCTCCCTGCTGCTGTCAGCAGTGCAGCTCCTTTGGGTGTAGGAAGCTCTGTGCAAAGCCGTGTGCCTTTCCTTGGAGGAAAGGCACCCTGGAAAGGTAACCTGGAGGTCTCTTGGTTGCTGTTGGTACCACCATCTGCTCCCATTAGTAGAGCTGTCTTAGGGATTTTTGACAACCATGGACAAACCCCTTGTTTAGGAAAAGCAAGGAGTGCTTTTTGCAAGCAGGAGGGTTGGTTGTACCTGGATGAAGTGCAAGGATGGTGATTTTTCTGTGCCTACGAGCCATGATTCTATTGTGCAAGTACAAATTAGCAGCTCCTTGTCCCCAGTTCTTGCATTTCGTAGCCAGAAGGTGAGAGTCAAAGGGTGTACTGTGAGCAAATGTGGTTAGGGAGCACTCTGTTCTTAGGCTTTTCCTACCAGCCTCCAGGACTATGTTTAATGCTTGATCCTGAGCTGCACTGATCTTACTGATGCTGAGGTGGAGGGCACCACTGGAGCTCTCCAGCCCAGCCCCTGCCCAAAGCAGAGATACCCAGAACAGCCTGTGCCATGCAGGGTCCAGTTGGTCTGTGAGTAGCTCCAAGGTTGGAGACCCCAAAAAGGCAACCCTTTCTATTACCTGCCATCCTCATAGTCAAAAAAAACTGTTAAAAATTATTTCTTTTTATTTAGGCTTTTTTCCTCCCCCTTTTTATTTCTAAGTGAACATCCCTGTGTTTTTACTTGTGCCCATTGCCTCTTGCCACGACACTGGGCACCACTGAGAGGAGCCTGAGTCTGTCTTCTTTACTTGCCCCATGAGGTGTTCCTGCACTTTGCAAAGCTCATGTGCACTTCTGATTCCCAAACATTAATTGGTTTCTGTGGGTTTGTGGTTGCTTTGTGCTGTTGGTCTTTTTCCACTTAGAGCTGTGAGGAATCACTGTTTTGCCTGGGGCTGCAGAAGCCCCGGGCTTTCTCATGTGTTCTTTGCCCTTTGAGAGAAATCCACAACAGATTGTTCACACTCTGCCTTCATAGACACCCATATTTGAGCAGGACCTGATATCAGAGCCAGGAAATCTTAAGCAGTTAAAAAAAAAGAGACAGTCTTCAGTGTTTTCCAAGTGAATGTGCGTGCAAAAGCTGCATTTTCTGCTCATTTTTATCAGATGTGGAGGCACTGAACCAATTGTCTTGTAGGATCTGCATATTCTGGCAGGTCTTCTACTGATTGGAGCTGAATGTTTACATTGTGTTTAAAATTGGGGGCTTCCTCCTTGAAGGCTGAAAGTCTTTAGTTACGATACTACTGCATTTTTTAAGATTTGCAACATCTTCACTTACAGGTATTTTGACTGTTTAAGGTTCTCTTGGTTTTCCTGACTCTGACAACCATGTAATAAAACCAGGCATTTGCCAAAAGCACAGCAGTCTTTGTGCTGTTGTTCAAAGGTTACCTTAGGGTTTGGACCTACTTCATGTAATAATAATGTTGTTGTGGAAGATGAAATGTTTGTTGGCATTTTAAGGATAACATTTCAGCAAGCTGGCTGGCAGCCTCCAATAAGAGCTACTTCCCATCTGGGTCAGACCAATAAGGTGACTCGTAGGAGGGAAAAATCAGTTTATAGCAGGGATTTTTGTTCAGGTTTGTTTTTTAGTAGATTCTTTTCCAGGACTTATGCCAGAGATATGGTGAACTGCTTTCTTAATTGCTCGTGTTGGGGCAAATGTCAGCAGTGGTGCAGCCTAATACAAAAACCAAATGGCAGGGCATACAAAGGTTAAAGTGAGTTTTCCTTCCTGGTGTTTGTTTAGCTTTGTTCTCTAGCTGTATTTATAGCAGAAGCAGTCTCATGTGCATTAGATTAAAGCCAAGGCAATCAGGGTGGTGTTGGTGGTTTGTGTGTCCGTTGTGGTGGGCTGGAGGAAGTGGAGATGCCTCTGACCCCTGCAGCTCCACTTCAGCCAAGTTCCTAAGCACCTGCTTAAATTAACTTGTAGTGCATCAGGATTTCTGGTTTACTAGCTCACCTGCAGGCAGCATGTTGAGCAGGCTTGCTTTTCCAGCCTGTTGAAAATACTTCTTTGGGGACAACTTCTGGCTTGTAGAAGTTTGGGAGTGAAATCACATCCATTGTAATGATGTGAATCTGCTAAACTCAGAGCAGGGATAGTCCATACATGCACACTGCATCCAGTGAGCCGTGGGCATCTGAGAGATCCTGCCTGTAGGATCCATACCAGGAACATCTGGACTGTCAGACATCCAAAAATCTCAGACAAGTGGTCAGATTTCTTTTTTTTTATTTCTTGGGGAGAAAATTACAGCAGCCACACGTATGGTTTACTGCTGAGTTGCAGCTCCCTTTTACTGATAGAAGGCCTGTGTCTTCTCTGTGAGCTTCCTGGAAGTGCCATGTGGGATTTCAGAGGTGTTCTGTGGGATGCCCTGTCAGTGGCATGGACCTGTGGGCAGAGCAGGCCATGGATCACTAGAAATTGGGTCATCAGGTCACTGCTTTGGTTCTTCAGTCTCAGTCCATGCCTCCTGGTGAATACCTTTGGGTTTTATTGTGGTCAACAAATCATCTTTCTGATCTGACAACAGTGATGCCTGAATTCAGAGAACACACAGTGAAATTAAATTCTCTTTTCAGGTTAAATTGCAGACTTGAGGCTCTGGACCAGCTCACACCATCGACGTTTTACTCCTCCTTGGGTATAGCTGGGATTTGTTCCTGAGAAGAGAGAAGATGATGAGTGATGCAAGCGACATGCTCGCTGCAGCCCTGGAGCAGATGGATGGCATTATTGCAGGTAAATACCTGGGGCAGGTGTTTATTTTGCTTTTTGGGTCCTGCTTTCTCCCACTGGGAAGACAGAGTTCCAGGTGGAGAAGGGAATACACTGGGAATTGCTTTCGGTGCCTTCCATTATAGCTTAGAGTTAACAAAAAAACGTGGTGGAGGGATTGCACAGACTTTTACAGGCTCCATGTATTGGGTTTTTTCCTACCCTCTCTCAAAGGGCTGCTGGAAGTGGCTGAGTGATGCAGTTCAGCTCCTGCTGGAGCACCACAAGAGTCAAGCACAAAAGTGGCTACTCTGAACTTCCCTCAGCTCAGAAGAGTTAAAACATTAATTGAATTTTCCTTTTTTTTTTTTTTTTCCTTTTCAAAATTGGAATGCCTTGGGTCCAAATGTTTGGTTTGAAGCTGCCTTGAACATTTGGATTTTTTATAAGTACCTGTAAATTGTAAGTTCCCCAGTGAGAAGCATCTCAAAGAATACAACCTCTGCTTTTAAGCTGAGTCTAGTGAGTTAGAAAATAATATAAATACCAACACATAGGAGGGAAAGATTAAGAAGTCAATAGTCAAAAATACCCTCGCAAGTGTATCAACACAGTTATAAAATTTTTAGTAGTTCCACTTAAGCAGTTTTCCCTAGGGAAAAAATAATCATATAGTGTGTGCTTTGTTTGAACAATGACTCTTCTCTGCCTAAAGGTATTAAGGACACATAGCAGGAACACATGTAAGGGGGATTCAGTTTGATCATGATGATCTTTAAAAATACATGTAAGCTGTGACTTCAGTAATTTCCATAAGTAGACACTGGTATTTGGATCCGATCATGTATTTGTGTTTCCAAGAGCCCAAGTTGGTTATGGCAGGATGAGGTTTAATATGAAAACAAAATGTGATGTTGGAAGATTTAAGTCATCACAGACTTCATTTACCCATGTCTGTGAATAGATCTATAAAGGAATATAACAAAGGGATATCAGCGCCTGTGCTGTTGAGGTTATTTTTCTCTTTATTGTTTTCAGTGGAAATTTAGCAGAATACTTGGATTTTTGTGACTTGCCAGATGGGGTGAATGAAAGTTCATGGAAGTGCATATGTAGCATATTCTTGTAGTTTCTAAAAGTTGACAGCACAAATGAGGGTCTGTCATGAACACGTCTCATTGTGCTGAGGTATTACAGAATTAAGGTCACAAATCAGGGTACTGGAATTACAGTTGGAATTAGCTAGGTTGGCTTAAGTCAACCTTAATCCTAAATTCATACTTTCCTTTCTTACTTAATATATAGCAACTTCTAATGTAGGTCAAATATGCATCCTGTGAGTTTATGCAAATGAGAGATTTTTCTCTTTATTAACATGCAAATGTCAGTGCTACTGTGTCAAATTGCTGGGTTTAAATTTTTTTCCTGTGCAGAAGATTTGGTCTTTAATTTATCTTCATCTTTTTTATTATTTTAAAAAATTTCTGGTGCCTTGGAGCAGCATAACATATTCCTGCATGGAAAACACAGGGCATGGTTTCCACTGGACACCGTCACTGGAATGTGACTTGGATCATTCAGGGCCTGCAGGGTGACTCAGGGTAGTGGTAAAGGATGTTCCATCCTTGGCAGCACCTTCTGCCTTGGAAATTCATCCCAGGGAGCGGGAGCCCAGCCCGTGCCTCAACCCCATGGGCAGATGGTGGCATTCCCATTCCCTGAGGACCAGCCCACCTCATTCAGGCTGGAGCTTCCCTCCCCAAGCACCAGTGCTGAGTTTGGTTGGGATAAACCCTGCCAGGAACAACCCAGCCTCAGGGTGTGCCCAACCCTCCTCCTGTGCCTGACCCCGGTTTTGCCCTGCAGGTTCCAAGGCGCTGGAATACTCCAATGGCATCTTTGACTGCCAGTCCCCCACCTCTCCATTCATGGGGGGCC
The DNA here is from genome assembly GCA_013400215.1 of Cisticola juncidis. Lineage (NCBI taxonomy): Eukaryota > Metazoa > Chordata > Aves > Passeriformes > Cisticolidae > Cisticola > Cisticola juncidis. Next base: position 50,863 of record VXBR01011640.1, on the reverse strand, counting down.
TGCGGGCGCTGCACCTCGTGGAGGACCTGCGGGGCCTGCTGGAGATGATGGAGGCGGACGAGAGAGAGGGGCTGCGCTGCCAGGTCCCAGATTCCACAGCAGAGGCTCTCATCGAATGGCTCCAAAGTCAAATGGTACAGTCCCACCTTGTTTTAACTCTACCAGGCTCATTTTGAGTGTTGGCTAGGCTGGCTCTGCTTCACACAGCTCTTTATAAAGCTCAGAGTGGGTATCAGGGAAGAGATTTTGGTTTGGAGATACTGCTATGGAGTCTTGGAAAAGCTGTTGCTGAAATGCCTTGTGCAGTGGGTTGGCCTTTGCTGTCTTTGATGTACCCTGTGCCTCAGTCTAGGGAGCAAACAATACTTGGTAACTGTAGTTTCATCTCAGAGGGCCAGGGAAAGACTTCTTTTTAAGAATCAGATGCTTAAGTGGGGGAAAAGAAGTAGTTTTGAATACTTTTCAGTAAAAAGCCTTTTTGGCTGCATTTTTTTGGCATTTTTTCTTTGGGGATCAGTGTTATTACTGAGCTTCCTTACATGATTTATAACATAAGGGAGTGGTGTAAGCTCTGCATCCCTTTCATCTGGATACCTAACCAAACTTTAATTTTCTGTGTTTATGAAATGGCCAGTTTTTGTCACCTTATACACAAAAATGTACCTGACAAGGCAATTCTTTCCCCAAGACTTTGTTTTCCCAAAAAAAACAAAGATTATCCAAGTGCAGGTTACCCAAAGACTGCTCTCGGAAATAAAATGTGTACTTACCAAAAAGTGAATTAAAACAGCATCATTTTTGAAGAATCTGCTGTGTTTGCCTCCAGATGCCCTGTGACTGGTGGCTTCCAGGCAAAGCCAAGGAAGAGTCCTTGTGCTCATGGTGTGTGGCAGGGTTTGTGCTGTGCAGGTTTTGGGGAAGCTCCAGCAGTGGAAGTCAGGAGTTGCTCCCAGAGGCCACACTGGTTTTTAAGCCAGCCTCACCACAGCTGTCACAGTGATGGTGATGGGCAGGCAATTCTGCATAGTCTGTCAGATCCACCCTGCAGTGGTGGCCAGGTCCTGCTGTGTCACACACTGGGTCTTGGCCAGGGTGACACCATGCTGCTGAAATTGGGGTGCCAGCCCTGGTGAGGGCTGGGGCTGCTGCAGGACTGTGGTGGCTCTGGGTTCTGTGTACCCCATGTGCCACTGCTGTTGGGCCACCATCGCCTGCTCCCTTCCCAGGATGGGCACTGCAGCCCCTAAGAAGGACTCAGTCTCCCTGGAGTCAAGGCTGATCTCATAGAAGGCGTTTTTATCTCGACAAAGGGATCGATCTCAGCACTCAGCCGCAGCCCAGAGGGCTGCTGGGTGCAGGGCTGCATTTGCCACGGCTGGCGCTGGGCAGCCCTTTGTGCCATCTGCTGTCATGGGGGCTGAGCACAGCAATGCAGGGACAGATGGGCACCTTGGACTTGATGCTGTAGCCCTCGCAGAAAGATCTGAAGGGAGAGCCTTATTTTTCGTGTTTTTAAATCTTGGCTTTGAACTACTCACTTGGAAATGCTTGAAACTTAATGAAGCACATGGGAGCTCTCCCACTGCCTCCAGTGGGATCTGGATCTCGCCCCCACTGTCAAACTGTGGCAGCCAATGCTGAGATCAGGAGGAGGAGACAAGAGTGACATTGAAGTCAGGTTTTTAAAACAGGCAGAGTTCCTGCTAACATCAGCATTCCCTGCCTGTGTAACATACAGCTGTGAACATTGCTTTAACTACTCACTGTTCTCTGTGGCCATAACAGGTTTCATGCAACTATGGCCTTGATAAACAAAAAAATGTGCCAGATAAACAGTCTTGGAAACTGCACTTTCCCATGGTGTTCACAGTCATCTGTAGGCCATGTTCAGTGGTGCTGATCCCATGCAGATCATTCTGGAGGAAAGGGGCCCAAGCAGCATGGCTGAGGCTGCAATGCCTGCTGAGATTAATGAGGTGGAGACCAGTCATTGCTGCTTGTGATGGCAGATGTTGATTTTGGGGTGCCTGGCTGGTGGGGTCTGGAATGGGGCCCTTCAGACCCACACAGTGTGATCACCTAATGGCAGTGAGACAGCAGTGGGTTTTTATTGCACCCATGGGCTCAGTAGGACTGGAAGGGCTCTGTTGTGCCATTCAGTTTAGTCCCTCCCAACCACTGGAAAAGATGTGCAGGGCTTGTGAGTACCAAAGATTGCGGAAAATTGCTATTCCATCTATGCCTCAATTACTCTTTATTCTGCCTCAAATTATTACCCTGTATTCTCTGTCATCCTGAAAGCCTCTTGTAGGAAAAACTTAACATTCTGCTTCTAGTGTGCTACAGTTACAGGATTTGCAGGTGTCACCGGTGTCACCAGTCCCTGTCTGAGCAGGGAGGTGTCACGTGAAGTGTCTGGATGATTTGCAAGAAGGTTTTTTGCAATTATGCCCCTCCTTACAGAGGAAGGGCAGACACCTTCTTTGTTTGAAATTCGTTTAATCCTCCGTGCATGAAGTTGCATCCCTTAGGATGGGTGTGTGACATCCCATGTGGGGCTGTAAGCAAGCCTCCTGTGTCTCAGAGGAAAACAAAAATAATGTTTGCTGTTGCCAGACAGTGTGTCACAGGAGAAAAATCCTCCCCTGGCTCCTGCAGCCAAGCTGCTGGTGCCCACATTGGGAAAAGGGGATGACAGCAGTCACCCGAAGTTTCTGTAAAATAGGGCAGAGCATTCAGCCCTGCCATGGCAGAATGGATTGCCATGTGTCCTTGGTCCTCTTCCTTTCTGCTCTTCTCAGTGTGTGTGTGCCAGCACTCATAAAGGACCAGTGGCTTAAAACACCTCGTGCTGCTTTTTGGTTTTTGAATGGTTGGGTGCCAGATGGCCACGTGACACCAGAGCACACATACAGAGCCCGGACATCTGGCACAGCTCTTCCAACAGAATCCATCATGTGGTCCCCAAGGGGAGCTGGGAAAAGTTGTGCATGCAGCTCTGCTGCTCAAAGAAGTCAGTTTAACTGTGACATGTCATTGCAGCTCAAAACTGATCTCTGCTGCTGAAAGCCTGCTCACATCTCCATGTGCAAATGGTGAATGTTATGGCTGAAACTACAGATGAGACCATTTGTTCCAAGTCTGGAAAGGGACTGAGACCTTTCTGAGCTCAAACATGTTTGGACTCCATGCTTTCAGTGGGAACCAGGCCTGAAATCCATAGCCAAGTCATAACTATTGCAAAGTTCTGGAGTTTTTTCAGAATCCTCTTGGTCAGCAGAAATGTTTAGTGTGTTTGAATGTGCGCCTTAATAAGGCATGTGCTGTACTCTGTGAAAATGGAGCTTCTGGCTTCAGTACAGGCAGTGTATGAGTAATCTCTAACATGAGTACCAGTAGCAAAACCATTTTAAACAAAATTCCACATTTCACAAGACCAAGGCAGCCCTGTTGTGTCCAGCTGGAAGCTGATAGATCCATCTCTTGAAGAGTAATTCTCTCAAACCTTGCTCCCAGCCGTGAGTGTTGCTCCAGATTTTCTTCAGTTGAAACAAGAGACAGTTTTCCTTCTGGTTATTACTTTTCTTGAAAGTGGTTGGGGTTTGTTTTTCATTTTTTTAAAAATATATCTTATGCAACAACCTTCCCAGAAAGAAGAAACCAACTGTGTCTTGTTTAAAAGAAGAGTGAAGGGTAGGAGTGGGTGGACAGTGCCTTCCCACACCTCAGAGCCATTTTTCCCATGCTTCTGATCTGAACTTGTATTTGTGGGTCCTGGTGTGTGCCTTCTCCTCTTTGAAGGATGTGCCCCTGAAGTGAAAGAGTCAGGATAACATATTTTTTTCTTTAAAACCCACAGCAGCTGTGGCTTTAGCTTTGGAAATGATTTTCTGAATTTAAATATATATATTATAACGCATATTTTAATAATTATGTCCACTCCATAAGTGAATCTCTGAAACTGACTTTTGGATCAAGGAAATTTTATGGCCTCCAAAGATTTCTTGAATCATATAGAATCATAGAATCATTAAGGTTGGAAAAGACCTTTAAGATCATCATCAAGTCCAACCACAGAACATTTTCAGCTCATCTCAGGATGATTGTTGAGCTGAGGTATCCATCGTGGCTCATGCAATCCAGTGTGTTGCTGCTGCCTCACAGACCTGCTGCAGATTTAAACATTTTTTCTTTGATTCTTCCAGAGAGTAGCTGGGAGTAATGAGAGTTAATATGAGGGGATATTAGCTTTCAGAGAGAAATTTTCCTTGATGGACAGACATAGCTTGTAATCTTACAGAGACTGCTGACCCATTTGGACGAGAGGGTTATTCCCAAGTGGAAGAAGCGGTTTGGTTAACCAGAAGTCATCTCTTACTCTTGGGAAAAAAAATAAATCTTGTCTTCAATCCCAAGTTTGTTATTTGATTATCCTGGTGTGGGTGTACAGTGCAGTCATTTGATTCAGCTTCTGCTTATGTTGAGTTTAGGTATGAAAAAGTCCTATGCTAATGTGTGGCACCAGGGTGTTACCGCCAAGCAGTATGAGATCTCTCCTCAAAGCTGCAGTATGAAAGGAGTCTTGTGATACTGTGTCAGCCTGTCATCATCCACTCCCTGCTGGCAATGCTTTTTGTCCATGAGAGATCCACCTCCCAAAGTTCTGGAAGTACAGGACCCTGTTCCTTGCTAAAGGTGATCTTCCAGACTGGTGTGTTTGTAACACTGCAAGATAACAGGGGCTCATTTATGGTACGCCTCGGCAGGGCATCTTCGTGCACTGGGGATGAGTTCTTTGGCAGTAAGAACAACGCATCAAAAATCACCATTCCCAATCTAAAATGAATCAGTTTGGCTTAAAAGGCACAGCTTCTGCTCATCCTTTGCTCTCCTGATATCTCCTGAGTTATTCAGCATTCGTGGTTTCGAGATTTTTCTCTATCAATGGTAGTTGTAGAACTTTCTTTATAATAGTAAAACTGATTTTTGAGATGCTCATAGGACTCTTGGAGCTGGGCTCTATGGTCAAAAATACTAAGAATTTGTCGTGCTGCTGCTGGTAGAGGGTCATTTGAAACTTGAACCCGAGGACAGAGATGGGTTATTACTGTTGCTTGGTACATCATTCTGAAGTATGACATAAGCTTGGAACAAGCCACTTGTGAGACCTGGGACAGTTGAGTCAACTTTTTCTTCCATTTTTCTTGGCGTCTACAGCTCAATTACATGTGCTCCCGCGGCTTTTACAATTGCTAGGAAACCCCTCCTGTTTACTTTGCGGTCAGGTGAAGGGGTGGGAATTGCTCTTTTCTCCTGTGATGTTGGGTCGGATGCTTTCCGGGAGGGTCCGGAGGAGGGGGCTGCGCTGGTGACAAGAGCGAGGGTGGAGATGGCCGGGTGACCCCTGCGTGGGGCTGTCCTTGCTCCCGGTCGGGTTTATGCTGCTCTGCCCCTCCCTGCTGCATCCTCCTGCTGTGTTTGCCGGGTTGGAGGAGTTTCGTGCCGGGCTTTGATGTGTTAATTCCCCAGAGCTGCTTGCTCCGCCTGAGGAGCGCTGCTGCTTCCCACGTCTCCCACTCCGCTCGCCTCCATCCTCGGCTGGGCGAGGGGACCTGCTGTCACTTAACCTCGGCTCAGAGGAGCCCGGAGCCCTCAGCCTCGGCTTCTGGCGTCCGTGAATGCATGAAAACAGTCATGACCAGCATGGAGTATAGCTGGGACATTCACGGGCACTGCGTCTGGCTAAATAAGGTAAGGAGATCTCTGCTTGTGCTGGCTCCTGCATTTCTCCCGGTGACAAGCCATAGCTGGGCAACGCTGGGAATGAGCCTCTCATCCTTCTCCTGTACCAGGCTCCAGCTGGGCTGCTGCGGAGGAAACGGGGTGTTGGGGAAAGGTTGCATCTTCCCTGTGCAGCAGCGTGTTATTTGTGCTTACAAAATGTTTCAGGTAAATGCCTGAGTGAAGGGCTGTGTTCAGCTGCTTTTCTTTCAGAATTCACTTTTATTGTAGTGAAGTCTTTAAAATATAATGTGGAGGGCTTTGAGTGGCTTTGTGGTTATTTTTATTTCTCCCCTTGTCATTCTCTGTGGAGGAAGTAACCTGTAAACTTTAGGGAAAGCTTAGCAGCAGGTCTGCTGCCAGAGTATGTGGAACAGGCTGCAAATATTCCGAGCAGGGAAGCGGGAAATGCAGGAGAGGCTGGTTTGGGAGGGCAGAGGTGGGCTCCCACATAAACCTGTTACACACCAGCTCAGACAGTGTGACCAGTATGAATTTGGGATGGGATTGATGCTGACAGAGGGTAAAGCTGTCACGGTCTGTATCCCAGTGGTGGATACTTGGCTTGGGAAACCCAGAGGCTCTGCCCAAGGCACACCAAGTGATGCTGAGGTAGCTGAGGCTGGAAGAACCCTCTTGCAAGGGGCTCTAAAGCTGAGGGAACAAGCAGAACAGCAGCAGCTTTGTTTAACTGAGCATAGGTAATGTGTATTGTAATGATCTGAACCAGTAAGAATGTTGATGAGCTCTAATTTAACTCCAGATGGTCAGGAAAGAGGTGTTGGGGAAGGCTCACTTGCCCAACTGTTGACTTGACTGTGGTGGTCAAAACAGTCAGTGCAATTTGCTGCACAGGGAAATGATGCTGTGGAGTGGCAGCTCCTTCTATACAAACCAAACTGCACATACAGCAAGAGCAGTGTGATTTGTGCTGCTTGTTTCATCTCAAAAGCAGAAGAGAAAATGAAGGAAAATGAGGGTATCAGATGGGGTAGGCTAAAAATGAGGTTTATTTTTGAAAGGAGAATTCAGCAACTGAGAGGAAATTTTTTTAATTATCATTATTATTAGGAGGTTTAAACCAGCAGCCACTAGAAATGTTCCTGCGGTTTGGAATGCTAGCTCAGTTCCAAGGAAAAAAGATTAATGACTGAAGGCAGGCAAGCTGTGGAAGTTTGGTGATGCATCTACTGTCTACGGGAATAATTCCCTCCAGAGCAGCATGGATTTTTACACTTAGATGATTACAAAGCTTTACACACTTGTTTATCAATACACAGATTAGCTGTGGTTTGATCTTGCAGAGTTTGTAAGTGCACCGGGTCTGATCTTACAAGGCATTTTAAGTAAATGCTTGACCTTAAAGTTCTGTGAAGCCTCAGTGGCATAGTGACAACTGTCCTTTTGTTTTTAGGATTAAAATTGGTATTGGTAAATCTGCATTCCCATATAGTGTTTTGCAATTAGTTAATAACACTGAAAACACAAGCAAAATCTAGCTGCTTAATTGAAGATGGATTTTCAGTTGCTGATGAAAAGAGCCTTCTTTGGGAAATGGAAAACCTTTCTTACACAGCTAGTAAAGTATGTTAATCCTTTATTGACTTAAATGATACAAATTTGATCCAGAACTACCAAATGCCCTAAATATGCTTGTAGTTGCTGTTCAGTCAAATATTTGCTTTTCTTTTTTGCTTCTCTTATTGTTTTATTTCTTTCCTTCCCCCCTCAAAGCAGAGCTATTGCTCTGCAGGTTGAGTAGTTACCTGGCTCAGTCCCAGGGGAGGATGCAGATTCCCTGGTGAAGAGATGCTCTTGAGGAACACTCTGAGTGTTGCTCATCCAGGTTTTGCACACACCAGATCTCCTGGCATTTTTCAGACCTTCCTCCAGCCCATTCCTTCCTGTTGGGGCTCCCTCCATCCCATCTCCTGATGCACTAATTTCCTAAATCCAGTGCTTGAGCATATTCCTGCCCCATTTCTCTTCTGCTCACTAGCATTATTGCTCTGTTCTTTTCATGTGTTTCATCTCCCATCTTCCTTCCTCATCTCTCTGGGAAGAATATCATGCCAGGAATCAACTTTCTACCTTTGAAGACAGTCCAGAGCAAAGATCTGGGAAGGTGTCGTGTGCCCAGTGCCTGCAGGCCCTGGATGTGTGCACTGCTGTAAGCAGTGCTCAGGCTGCTGCTCTTGGAAATAACTGCCATGGTCCTTCTCTATCTCCAACAATCATCATTTTCTCCACTGGAACCAAAGTCAAGGGCTTTCTTGCCTTTTTATGCTCAAATTAAGAGTCAGTCACAGGTATTATACAGAAGTTACAACACTTGAGGCAAAAAGCAAACAATTCTTGTGTTGTACACAGAATTTTCTGGGTTTGGTGGGCTACCAGAGGTCTGGGTTTATGCAGATTTTAGAAAATATTTATGGCCATATCCAGAAAAGAGATCTTTGCACCCAGTATACGCAGCTTGCAAAACTAAGACATCTCTGCAAGGTTTCTCCCAAGGAATAAATGTAGTGCCCTAAGTGTTTGACAGGATGAGAGGAAATAACCTCAAGTTGTGCCAGGGGTGGGATTAGATCAGATATTACGAAAAATTTCTTTCTTGAAGGGGTTGTTAAACATGTGCAGCAGGCTGCCCAGGGACGTGGTGGAGTCACCCTCCCTGGAGGGATTTAAAAAATGTGTGGATGTGGCGCTTGAGGACGTGATCTAATGGTGAACATGGTGCTGGCGCTGGGTTGATGGTTGGACTTGATGAATTTAGAGGTATTTTCCAGCCTTAACGAGTCTGTGATTCTGTTAGCACTAATTCTTGTTTTGTGGGCGACAGCCTTTGCACTTGTCCTGTTTGGGGTTCCCATCACCTCTTTCTAGTGGCAGGGTGCAGCTGCAGCCTGAACTCTCCCTCTCCAAACGCTCCTACTTTAAAGCCAAGGCTGACGGGCTGAGCCAAGCGGAATTTTCCTAAGAAATGTGAACGGGAGTTTAACAACAAAGGTGTCTTGGCAAGATGCTGTGCACAATGACTAATGTTCTGCTTTCACACCTCGTTGGTTTTCACAGACATTTTAATCGTGCTGTGAAACCAAGACTTCCCTCCCCACGTTTTCTTCCTGCAGTCTTTGGTTTTAGTTAATTTGTGTCTGGGCACACTGACTGGAGCTATCAGGAGGGTCAGTGGTTCAGGTGTTGATGTGGTTGGGAGGCAGGGAGTCAAGTCTGTGCTTTGGCAAGGAATTCCCTGTTAGCCCCAGCAGCATGGAGAGGGATCTTTGCAGCTCTGCTGCCTGTAGTGAGGAATGGATACCACTTTCCTACATCAGACCCATGCACCACACTGATGAATGTGTTGTATATTACAAAATACAGATGCTGTTCTTATGCAGGCTGAGTAAGTGCTTGAGATTTACTGGAGGGCTTAAAGGACAAGGGAGTTGCAGAGCTGCAAAAGTAGACAAAACCTTCAGTCCTGTTTTCACAAACAACTCAGGTCACAAAATCTGAAGCATAATGTATGAGTTGAACAGCTAAAAGATTTATTTCGTTTTGAATTCTTTCACCCAAATTGAAGTATAACAAAACAGAAGATCTCACTGGTTTTGAATGTCATGAGCTAAATTCTGTTGGAGGTCGGGGGGAAAATATGGTAAACTCAGAAGTTTAGGGGAATTTCTGAGTGGTCAGGTGGCTTAGTATTGTGCTGGTAAATAATTCAGATCCAGGGTCTTAATTCAGATCACTGTGATGAGGGACTGGTACAAATTAATAGAGAGCATTCTTTCTTAGTCTGCTAGAGCAAGTTTCGGGGGAGATATTATGGTCACCAAGTGAAATTTCATGCGTGGGAGACACTTTGGTACTGCTCAGTGATTTAAGACTTGCCAGGACACAGCCTGATTTCTTGAGAGCACTGAGGTGAGGTCAAGTACTTTTACCTCCTCCTCTTTGCTTTATGTCGGATCTTCAAGTGATGCTAGGGGGAGTTTTATTGTTTCTGGCTCAAAAAAGCAGTTTCTCCCACCACCCAAGGTCAGACAGGTAACTTAGAAAAGGAGTTTAGCCAGGAGGTTTCCTGAGGTATCCTCTGTAATCAGGGGAGATTCAAAGCAGGAGCTGGAGGCTTGGAACTCCTGAGTGGTGGTGGGCTCTCAAGCCAGGGTTGTGCTGCAGGCTCACAGTGGCACAAAGATCAGTCACCCAGTTTCTTTTCATCATCTCTTCAGGAGGAAATCAGGGCCCCTCAACGCTGTTGGGAGTCTCTGCTGAGCAGCCTGGATTTTGGAGCAGCTTCTCAGACTCCTCTAAGCGATTTATGCCATGATAGGAACAAGACTGGCTTTTCTGAGCTGAGATCTGATTGTGGCATGGATCACGAATGCTTTGAGACAGCTTTGAATATGGATAGAATAAAATCCTTCCCACTGCTCAAGAGCATTGAAGTTATTATGAAGAAAGTTGCTGATTCCTCTGAACTCTCTGATAGCATTAACATGTATTCTTGTTTGTCTCTAGCCTCAGGCAGCTTTACAAAGAGATGTGTTTAGAGTGCAGACGTTCACCCATACCCAGTAGAATGTGCCTGATGTAAAAGGATGTCTCTGACTGTGTGTATGACTTGCAAGAAGCATAATACACATTTTGTAGATTGTATGTTTGGCTTTTTTCACTTGCTGAACGTCTCAGGGTATTTGTCTCTTTGCAAGCATGGCTTAGTGTTGTATAGCAATGAGTCCAAGTTTTGTTAGCAAAATGCTGAATGCACAGTAAGTGAATTTTGCTGAACTAGGTCACCAGAAGGTTCTTCCTTTCTCATCTTTAAGCCCCTGAACAGTTCTCTCCTGAATGGTGGTCGTGTGTCCTTTGTTGAATTTGATTTGTATTGTATTTGATTTGTATTGTATTTGATTTGTAACCCTTAGGAGGCTGGAGAATACTTCAAACCTGTTCTTAAACTGTGCAGACTAAAAATGCTCATTAAGTTTTTTGATAATGTTGGATGACACTGTGGCACAATAGCTGACTATGCAATATTTGTTGTCTTTTCCAGACTAATGGACACATATCCGGGAATGGAGATGTTTATCAAGAAAGGCTGGCTCGTCTGGAAAATGATAAGGAATCTCTTGTTCTGCAAGTGAGTTGTCACCCAAATTATTTTTTTATGCATTCACAAGACTGTCTGATAGTATGTGATAAAATCCCTAAGGATTTATTTAGAGTTGTGATATCTTGGGCAGTGTTCAGAAGACTTGCTGGTATGTGAGAATTAACCCAGATTAGGGAAAGGTGTGAATTTAGATTGCAGGAAAATCTAAAGGTCTTTCTGTCTGTGTATCTGTTCTCTTTGAATTTTGTTAGCAGAGCAGGTCTGTAGAGCAGCCACCTATTCACATCCACATATATCCTTAAGATCACCATTTCCCAGGGCTATTCACATGATGTCTGCATCAGGAGACAGTTGTGCTGTTCTTAGGAAAGATGACAAAAGCTGCAGGACTGGCCAGTGGGCAGGAGGAGACAAGCAGCTCCTTGGTGGTCCTGCTCACCTGCTGCTGGGCTGGATGGGGTCAGCCCTGGCTGCTCTGTCAGCTGGCTTCCTCTTGCTGTTGGAGCCAGGAATACCTGGCACCCTTGGACTGCACAGGTGGCAATCCCTGATGTGGACCCAGCCTAGGGGCTGTGACAGCACTGAGCTCTGCTTTAGGCAGCTCACCCTCCTTCCCAGCAGTACTGCAGGAAGAGCCTGTTGAAAACCATAAAATTCATTCAGAAAAGGCAAAATGGAAATCTGTCTGCAGTCTTGAAAATGTTGTCTTGGTCTTACCCAGCCTCTGGCTGTGTGTTTTAACCTGCTTTGCTTTTATTGTTCTGAAAAGGGGAAAGTGCTTGTTATGGTACACTGTGTGCAATCACTTGGGAAGGAGAATAAATTATAGGCAGCGAGGTTTATGTGGTGGTTAAGGTAGGAGCTAATGGGTTGATGTATTGTCACAGCAAAGGCATAATTATTGGTAGGGAAATGCAGCAGCCACCCCTTGTGAAAACTTTCAGTGAGGAGGGGAGCGGCAGAATTGCAATGTGTCTGCCAGAACATTGGCTGAAATTCTAGCAAGTGTGAGGGGAGAGCCTTCCCTGTTCTCCTGCTCCCTTTGCCAAGTGTTGTGTTCACTGCAGAGCTCTGCTGCTCCTCTTCCTCCCTGCATGGTCCAGTTAATCTTTGGCCCAACCAGCCCTGTTGCTCACCTGCAGTTCTTCAGCTGACAGATATGGCACCGGTGCAAGGTGTTAAACATGCATCCCTTTTTTCCTGCTCTCCAGGTAAGTGTGCTTACAGACCAGGTGGAGGCCCAGGGAGAAAAGATCCGGGATCTGGAGTTCTGCTTGGAGGAGCACAGGGAGAAGCTGAATGCCACGGAGGAGATGCTGCAGCAGGTATTTCACAACTCCAAGTCTGTCCTGCTGTCTTGTCTTCCTTCTGTCTTAACAAACTTTGGTGAGAGCAGTGCCCTTCAAGGTGTTGCAGCCCTTGATGTCTCTTAACTAAGGGATAATTTTCTACCATATTTGCTTTAAAGTCTTTGTACTTAGTAATGTCAATGCTGCTTTACGGTGCAGGAATCCAGTTCTGCTCTCCTTTGAGTCCTTCCCCACTGAACTTCAAAGAGCCCTAGATTAAAGCTTCTGGCTGGATGGGTGGATTCCCCTTACAGCTCCTTGCTGCCCAGAGCGACTGTGATGACAGACAGGCTTTTTTCTTGTCCTGGCAGCCAGCCCGTGATAGTGCCCCCGTGATCCCAGATGCACCCTAGGTGCCTGGAATCTGTCAGATGGATAATAGCTGTGTCTCAGGGCTTCACATAGTGCAAGGATGAGGGTGATGCTATTCCCCATGAAGGAGACCTTTAGCTGTCAAAATAAATTACTGTTTTCTTCCCCTTGGGTAAATAATTCCGTTCTCTTCCTCTGTATCTTGAATCAGGAGCTTTTAAGCAGAACAACCCTTGAAACTCAGAAGCTGGATCTTATGGCAGAGATTTCCACTCTGAAATTAAAGCTTACATCTGTAGAGAAGGATAGATTGGACTATGAGGACAGATTCAGAGACACAGAGGTGAGTAAACCCCAACAGGATAAATTGTGAAAGCTGTATCTTCACATTACCTAAACATTTTCTGGGATTTTTTTGCTTGTCAGGCAAGCAAGGGACTCATCTTTAAGGTTAGAACATGTTCCTTTTAAAGTAAAAAGTGTCCTCTTTGTTAAAGTCTGGTTTTACAAAGGAAGATTTCCTAAGGCGGTTTTTGATTCTGGCTCTCAGGTCTCATGAGGGATAGATTTAAGTTGGATTTAAATAAAATCATGAACATACTGCACATTCCTGATGCAAATGAGATTGTCACCTGAGTAAGGCATGTCTGAGGCAAGTGCTTCAGCCCGGTGTGAGTACAAAAAGCTCCCATGTGCAGAGAGACAGCACAGTTAAAGAACTTTGGGGTTGATAACAGAGACTGAGCTGACTCGGTGTGGGGTGTTGGGAGGCCTGATTTCAGACCCCAGCCTTACAGGAGCCCAGGCTGGGGAGAACAGAGCCAGGTGGAGCTGCCAGCCCTGGTAGTGCTCTCCTGAGGCATTTCCCTCTGTGCTGCAGGTCTGTGTCACTGAACCTGGTCATGTTGGAAGCCAGAAAGCCTCAAAGCAGCCAGGCAAACCCAGGAAACCCCAGTTACCAGCTGAGCTGTCCTGACAGGATGATAGAGCCCATATCAGAAATACCTCAGAGTCTGCCTATGAAGCAGAAGGAAATTTGCAGTTCTGGATTCACAAATGAGCTGAAATGTCAGGTGTTTGTTATGATTGTGGATGTTCCAGATGTCATTGGTTTCTAGAAAGAAAGGAGCTATATTGCCATGACAGCACACAGAATTGCCCTTTCCATTTCTGCCAGTGGTTTCCCAATTCCTCAGCTTCCAGTAAAGCACCATTCCTCACTTGTATTGCAAGTTCAAGAACAGAAGTCAGATTGCTTTGGAATTGGTCTTTGAGCCTGTCTGAAGTAATCTGCTGACCCAAAGAAGTCCACAGGTTGAAAACTAATGACTTGTATCACTTTCAGATTTGAAAGTGATTCTTTAGGTGGTGACAGCAGTATTCATCCCTGCAGTGTAGCACATTTCCTTGGGTGCTGCCAAGCTGTGGGATGAATCCCCGTTGCCTCCGGTTGCCTTTCCCTCTAGTTTGCTAACAGGTGTTATGTGAAGGATCACAGCACTGCCTTCAGAGCAGCTGATTTTGCAGTGCAGATGAGTTCTGTGCATGGCATTGCTGGAGAAATTGGCAGGGGGGAAGGGTGGAGGGAACCACTGAAGGTCTCCTGCATCCGTGGGAGGTGTGTGTAAGAGCTGGCTGCTCTCACAGCTCTCCTGGGGCTCTGCCCACACAGAGCTCAGCTCTTTCATGAATTACAGCACACAGCAAAGAACTCTCTGTGGGCTGACACTTACTCTAAGCAGCCCAAATGAGGGATAAACAAGCTGGCACCAGCAGTAAATGGCTGTGGGGAGGCAAGGTTTGATCCAGATGACCACAGGGAGCAGGTGCTTTCCAACCTGGGTTCTATTGTATCTTCATTTGCAAACACCCTGTGGTTTATTGTGCTTTCCAGAAACGGAAACAAATGTGACTGGGCTTTGAGTGATTTGCTTCCTCTATATCTATCCCTATTTTTACTGAATATTGTAGAGTTCTCCTGGACTCCCTTTCTTTGTTTCCCCCTGAACTGCAGTCTCTCCATAACTTCATTGCACAGCTCAGAGTACCAAGAAGGTGGACATGGAGCTATAGATTCCCAGAAAAATGGTTCCAAGTGTGGAGAGTACATCACAAACTGCCAATCTGTAATTTCTGTGCAAGAGGCTTATCTTCTGTGAAGACCTCCCCCTCTGAAATACTTTGAAATACACTAAATGCCATTGATAAAAATAACCTAAATTTTATTTAAATAGTAGTTTTTGTAATTAGGGACTATATGGATTTATATCAAGGGTATTTATGCCAGAACTAATGAACTATTACTCAAATGTTTCTCCCTCCATTTGCAAACCAGAATGATATTGTTTAGTGTGATATATATTATTATATTGTTTCTTCTTTATTACAACATTTTATAGCTGGAAAAATGCTTAGGCTTAAACACTGGAAGGGGTATTATGTCTTAATTTCCATTTGATTCAGTGAAAATATGAATGTCTAATTAGTTGTAAGGGTCTCAGCCTTTACAAAATCTCTAAGAGATATTTTGGAGGCAATACTTATTCAGAACTGTGCAGTATTTTATTCAGTGTTGATCTAATTATATTGCTGTTTATCAGTTATTTTAGAAAAGCTGAGTATTTAAATGAATGTTTAAAATATTTTACCTTAAAACACATTATGTCATTTATGTGGAGTGATTGAAATGGAAAAAGATTCATACCCAAACTAAGAAAGCAAAACTATGAATATTGCTTCTGGTTTTATTTAGGGAATAGAAAAAAAATTACGTCTCACAACTTGTGGAGCTACTGTCTCCTACAGAATTACCATTCTGATTAAATCCTTCATTTGTTACTTATGTCTGTCATTGCAGCTTCCCATTCCAGCTTGGTTGGTTACTCATATTTCCCATTCTTTGTCTAAACAAATGCCTCACTAGATCTTTGTGCTCTAGGATCTTCTGTCTAGATGATCACAAACACCCAGCTTTTTCAAAGCTAATTGTGTACTTAATAGAGATTTGTAATTGTTCTGTTCTTTGAATTATTCCAGTATTTCCACTTTCTCAGCAGACACCAGCATTATTTTCCTTGAGGAACACGGGTGGTCTGAGTTGGGCTGAGTTTATGTAAGAAAATACCCTGCAAGGGAGTTTATTTAGGAAAGAGTCCATAGCCAGACTGGGCCTTTGAAGCTGCAGCCAGAGGGTAAAACTGGCTCACTCACAGGGAATTCTTTGGGATTTATCCACCATCACCTCCAATCTGGTTGCAAGATTGTTCTGTTTTCTATGTCACAGTGAGTATTTTAAGTCAGGTAGTTCAAGTGGCAAATGTGTGGCAAATAGCCTCAGCAGTGAGTTTCACACAGCATATTTTGACATTGTTTCATGCTGTAGGAGAGAAAAGCCCCAAACAAATCAGTTGGCAAGGAATTTCAGGTGTACCTGAATTAGAAAGTCATAGATTAGAAGTAGTAATTACTAAAAGCATGGAAATGTTCTGTATTTTCCTTTCCTTGTAGTTCTGAGAATTGAGCTTGGATCTTTCTGAGGAAATACAGATGCTGCTCTCGTAGCATCAGGTTCGTTAAGCACAAAATAATAACCAGAGGCTTGTAAGCTTGGGAAGTGTTGTGTGGGGCTGGAAGGCAGGTGTTACCAGGGACCCATGAATACCCTCTAAATGTCAGCTGCTGGCTTGTTAATTTATAAATATAAATCTCTATTAATTATACTATTAGCTCTGGAAAATTGTGCTTAGAGCTGTTGGCTCAATGTACAGCATTGCGTGACATGAATAGGGTTTGCCTCAGATGTAGGAAGGAAAGCAAATGTAAGGACCATAAAAACTCCTTATTTGACAGTGCTGAAGCCTTGGCACGGGTTTTTCAGAGAAGCTGTGGCTTCCCCTGGATCCCTGGCAGTGTCCAAGGCCAGCTGGACAGGGGTCTGAGCAGCCTGGGATGGTGGAATGTGTCCCTGCCCTGGCAGGGGAGTGGAACTGGATGGGCTTTAAGGTCCCTCCCAACCCAAACCATTCTCTGACCTAGAGGATGAGGAGGCTTGGTGGAGCACTCAAACTCAGGGTTTGTTTGAACAAGGGGTCTGGGGCCACTCAGGTCTGACCCCCAAACCTGGCAGGATCCATCAGGATGGCCAGGAGGTCCAGCTGGTCTCCTGAAGAGCTCAGATGTGAGTTTGTGATGGTTCTGAGTTTCTTACAAGCCAGACTGAATTTGCAAAGCCCAGATGTAGTGGTGCCATTGATGCTTAAACACAGGTGCCTTTGCTTGTAGAAACTTGTGGTGGCTCCTCTGTTCAGCCCTCAGTGAGAAGGCTCTTTTAAGTGGTGGAAACATGGATTTTTACAGTGTAATCACTTCATATTTTGAAAAAGCAGGTGATGGCTGGTGAGCCTAGGGTGGGAGGGACTGCAGAGGGGAGGATGTGGCTGCTACATGTTGAAGGATGTCTGCCACTGTTTTCCATTGCCCATCCTTAGTACTGGGCTCCAAGCAGCTGAACAGAGAAGCAGGAGGCCTTTCCTGGCTCTCAGCAAAGGGAATACAGCTCCAATTTATGTCTCCCTTTGTCCTCTGCCCTCTTACATTCAATGCAGTAACACAGAAACTGAGAAACTCAGTCTGTGGATATTTAGGAAGCTCTGAGTTGCTTGACTTAGTGATGGATTTGGATGATGTGGTTTTGTGTACTGAGTTGCTTTTATGCCTGCTTTTCTTGTTACATTCTTAGCTATTCTTCTGTTTTGTTTACTGAAGTTCTTTGTTGTTTCTGGTTGTCTTTTTCCCTCCACTCAGGATTTGATCCAGGAAATAAATGAATTGCGGTTGAGGGTGGGAGAAATGGACAATGAAAGACTCCAGTATGAGAAAAAACTGAAGACAACCAAAGTAAGTGAGGCTGAGGGGAAGAGGCAGAGATGGGTGTAAATCAGGCTTTAGAAATTCACTCCTTTCCCTAGTTCTTGCCTGCACCCTGCAAAATCCTGAGCACTCTCAGGTCCTGGGGTTTCATGGTTCTCATTTAGCAGCAGTGGCTGTTCCCAAATTCCATGCTGTGGTTTTCAGCTTAAGCATTGGGTTTTTTAGGAAGGATAACTTATCATGCTGTTAACAGTAAATTTATTACCTTTTTAGACCTTTGTTTCACATGTGTGTCAAGAAATACAGTTGCAGTATGTGAGGTGCATGCCACAGGTTAAAAACATTTATTTTCTCCTAAATGTACTAAAAATAAACCACTTCTGAAGAGAAAGCATTCACAAGTATTTCTAGCAGCCTGTTTCTCTAAGTGTCTAACTTCTCTTTGCCATTTAGCCTTGTCTCTTTTCTAGATTTAGTTTTCTCTCACTCCTCTGTCTCTGTTACCAGTCTTTAATGGCCAAACTTTCTAGCATGAAAATCAAAGTGGGTCAGATGCAGTATGAAAAGCAGCGGATGGAGCAAAAAAGCCAGATGCTAAAGGTGTGGTAGTTTCTGGGTAACACTGGGGCTGTTTTGAATCCTTCATGTTCCACCCTTTATTGGTCTGTCCTGCACTGTGCTGTCATGCTCTGTTCTTCATTAATTGCTGTGTGTTGATCTGCAGTGTGCCCTGCCTCATTAGATGTGGAAAGCTCTTTATGTCGATATTCCATGTAAACAGCTTTTATATTGCAGGGGAGAGGATTTTCCTGCTCTGAGCCTTGCAGAGGTTACACATAATGGCATTAGACTTGGGTTAAAATCACTCCTCTTCCAAGGAAGATTGCCTCATCTGTAGTTTACATCCATTATTCAAACAGAACTTTTTATCACCCTTTTAGAGAAAATGTATTCATGAAAACTAGCTTGGAAATAGTGATTTTTATACTGTCCCCTCTCCCACATGTAAATTTGCATATTGTGCTTCTAATTCAGGGGAAGAAATACACATTGGCAACCACATGCAGCTCTAGATGCCTGTGGGTATAACAGAAGCTTCTCAAGTGACCAAGAAATGGTCTTGTTTGGAGTAGCATGGATCCTACACTGGCAGAAATCCCATCTAATCAGTGCCAACCTGGAGCACTGGAGAACTGTAATTATTGCCCAGGCACTGTTGTGAAAAAAGCTTTGATTTCTTGACAGTTTTAAGATGTTTTTAATGATGCTTTAGAGAAAACAGGAACCAATTTCTGGAGAGTCCATAGCTGGACCATAGTTTGGGTTGCAAACATCACTGTTTTTGCAACAGATCATCTGAGGGTAGCTCAGGAAAATACTTAAGCCACAGTATTCTAGTTTGGTTTATTCCATTAAGGATTTAAAACGTCATTTAAAAGCTGTAAATGCCAAAATGATGAGTCTTGCCTTGTTTTACTTTGTTTACAAACTGAATAAATTAAATTTTCAGTGTTGGGTACAGTTGCAGTGAGGGTCCTGTCATGATGATGCTGTTGCACAAGATATCCTCGGACATCAAAGAAACATGTTACTAAACTGGGTAGGATTTGACTCAAATTTTAAAAAGTTAAATGCATGGATCTATGCCAGTTACTTGCTAGTGCAGATGGTTAGATCTAAGTTAAAACTTGACAGCATTTTTCTAATACACCCCAACTCCCCCAAACACCATCTGTCTTATGCCCAAGAATCTCAGCTCCAAGCTTTCTTTCTTAATGCTGGATCAGCAAACCCAAGCTGTGGCAGAGGTACCACATTTTTGCCTGAACTGCTTTCCAATATGTGTCCATGTGCTTGCTGGTGTTGTGATTGATTTTTCTTCCATAGAAGCAGTGGTTGTTTCTGCAACTGTCCTCAGCCTGGTATAAGCACAGCTTTGGAATTGTTTGGCTTCGAACTCGCAAAATGCCCTTTAAATACCAAAAAAATATATGGAAATGTTAGCATTCAGCCTTTTCACATGCATTTTTTTTCTGTCTCTGCGAGGTTAAACAAATAAGAAAACTGCTTCCCCCCCCCCTTTTACTCTTTCATCTTTAAATTTTGATGTGAAGTTTCTTTCCAAGTATACACAAGACCAACAATTTCAGACCACAGACCCTCTGATTTTGCTCTGTTGTGGCCTCAGAGGTTTGTTGGGATGTTCAGAGTCACTTTGGTGGGTGCACCCTCAGGCAGTGTTAAATGTCAGAGACTCTCAGTCACTTCTACCAGCTGAGGACCTGTCCCCTGTGCTTCCTAGGAGGGCACTGTGGAAACATCTCAAGTGCCTGTGGAAGCTGTCACTGAGTGTCTCTGTGCCTTTACAGGATGAACTGTCAGCTCTGAAAGACAAACTGGAGCAGAAGGAAGCCGAGGTGAAACGGTTGCACGAAAAATTGGTTTGCAAACTGAAAGGAGAAGGGATTGAAATACTGGACAGAGGTAAGAAAAAGGGAGGCTCTGTCACTATGTCCTCCTCAGTCACCTCGTTTGAGGTCGTGCTTCCTTGTAGAGGAAATAACTGATAAAAGCCTCCATTTTCCTGAACTTTGTCTTGATGTTTACCTCTTGAAATATATTTAGAGGGTGTTGATGATGCAAGTGCTGAACTTACTGTCACAGCAAGGTCTTGGTCAAATTTAAACAAGACAAAAAAAATCCCTAATTAGCTCCTTATGTGATTTGCATGGGGCCTCAAAAGATACAGTTTATACTAGCTGAGAAATTTTAAAACTAATTTCAACAAATGCTCAAAAAAATGTGTTGAAAAGGAAACTTCCTGGTAGGGAAGGGGGAGAACCATACTGCAGACCAAAATATCAAGAATTTATTCTGGATTTGTGTGCTCGTTAAGTCTAAACGTTAATTAAGCTTGAATTAGCACAAAAATTTTACATGCTGGGTTGTTCTTGTATTTGCTTGTAAAGAAGAAACTACCAGTATGGATTAGTATTTCTTTGAGGGAATCTTAGATTGAGGACTAATTAAAAACCAGAGATGTTTTGTTGAGAAAAATCACAGAAATTCTCCACAGACTTTTTTGATCTGATGCAATTTCAATTCTAGATGTATCTTACTGATAGTTATTGCTGATTTTGAGATTGTGCTTTGAAAGTATGTTTTTTAGAAAAAGAAATTCACAAGAGATAAGTCTCCTCCCCTGACCTGAGGAGGAATATGCTGTGTGTAGATTGTCACATTTTATTTCATGAAATGGTGTTTTCAAAACCACTGCCTACAATCACTACAAGTGACCACAATGAACTGTGATTCCATTTTTTAAAAGAACATTTAAATGTGAACAGGGTCTGACTTCATTGCATTCATGACTATTATATAGGGCTTTTTTCCCTGGGGAGCTGCTTGAACTCTCATTACCCTCTGGTCCTCAGTTTTATGTTTTCAGTGTAGCTCAGCAGAAGATCTTTTGCTGTGATGAAACATGTTTTATCTGCCTTGGACTGATACTAAAAAAATGCTGTTTGCAGATAACAAATTATCTGCCTCATTAGCTGAATGATGTGAGGAAGAGTTGACTCATTAAGTATCAATAATGTCTTAAAAGTTATTTCATGTCATAACCTTCATGCTAATTTCCAACCCAATGGATTTTCCCCGCACAGATGAAAATTGTAAAAAGAAGCTCAAAGATAAAAGTAAGGTTCCTGGTGTCTTTCCATGAGCATTTGCATTCCAGAAGTGCTTTCCAGAATAGCTTTCTGCATGTGTTTGCAAGACTGCTTTAACAAACATCGTTAGGTTGCATCATCTATAACCCTTAGTTACACTTACAGTAAAACTGGAGAGCAGGGGGGAGTATATCACACTTGAAGCACAAAGTTTTCTGAAGAAAACCTGATAGATGAAGGAAGATTGGGTCTTGGGAAGGCTCACAAAGCAGTTGCCTCTCAGTGAAATGAAGTTGCAATCCAGACCAAATTTTCAGCCAGCATAAATGAGGGAAAATCACTGGAACTGGATCAGTTGCTGGTTTAGCTTGATGTGTCTAAATGTGTTTCATCTAGAAAGCCAGCCAGGCAGCTTCTTTTCTTCATGCTTTTCATTCAGGAGGAGAATGTTCTTCCTGCTCTGTTTGCTTTCTATGAATTTTTAGGGAGTTGAAACAAGGCTTTTTTACCTGTGACTTTGGCCACCTGCCTACATTTGTAGTGAAATTTGAATTTTACTGCATTTATGCAAGGTAGATCTTTAGCAGAAAACGGAGATTATTTCCATTCTTTTTGAATTCCTAGTCCACAATGCCTCTAGAACATACATATTTCCATGTATTTATACTTTTTGGTAAATAAGGATTATAGATGAAGCACTGTTGTCTGTATTAGGAACCTTTCCCAGGCCTGAACTGCAATGTAATATTCCAGCATGACTGCTCATCACAGCAAATACCTGTTTTCATTCCATTGTGCCCTCCTCATTGCTCCATCCATGCTGGATTAGGGCTGAGCATCACTGCACGGTGCTTCCTTCATCACATCCATTAATCCTGTGGCTTTGTCAAGTGGGTTTGTGAGATGCCATTTGGGGTGGTCATTGATGCTGTACTGAGGATGTGTTTTATTGCATTCCAAATGTAGTGTTTCTTTTTTTGGGGGGGACTTCTTGTTTTGCAGGTATTTGGTTATTTTAAAGATAGAGATAGTGAAAGTCAAGCAGTGGTTTTGCTCTTGAGTTTTCCATTCTTGTAAGGCTTGGAGAGGGGTGGGGGAGAGGAAGGAAATTTCCTGGATTTCATAATTTCCTTGATAAAAATGTCAGAGAAGAAGGTTTTGAAGAAAAATAGCTTCCTTCTTTGTGTTTGCATTTTAAAAAGTATTTAAATGGCTTATGTTTTGTCTGTAAATTTGTCAATCTACTTTCAGATATTACTGAGTTGCTTCTAGATTCTTTGTTTTTCTTATTTCCTTACACGGTCTTACGTAAATTGACTTGGAGAACTGTATTGTGTTTTTAGATATAGAGGTACAGAAAATGAAGAAGGCGGTAGAATCTCTAATGGCAGCAAATGAAGAGAAGGTAGCAAAGTCATTATTTTTTTCAGTAATCATTCATCAGATTGATTTAAATCTCTAAGAAAACCTTCATGTGTGTGAGCTTTTCACAATCCAATTAAAAATCTGATTTGTAAGAATCAAGGATTTTCTGCAGTCACAAAAATCAGATTTGTACGAATTGATGATTTTTTGCAGTCAGAAGCACTGCAGTGCCTTTAAGGGGCTATGAGGATTTATGAGCCCTCTGCATCTGCACAGGATCTGTACAGAGTCCTTACACTGTTGTTTTGTTGAATTCAGTGTGATTAATTTGTAAATGTTAAGATCTCCATATAAGTGCCAGATCACAGGCTGTGTTTCTAAAAGGGCTTTTCTGTGAAATATTAATTATTTTCATACATGGTTTTATGCTTTCATATGCATTTTGTAGGATGCTCTCTTTTGATCACCAAAGCCCTAAATCCTTTGTACATGGCAAATTTATTATGCTCTACCTTTGACTTAACAAGGGAGCTGAAATCCACTTTCAAGGCTGGGACAGTTCTGATGATTAATCAGATGATAGTTTTGGCTATTTCAAAGCCTCTCAGCATTCTGAGTCCTGTCCCATTCACACTTCCCATTCCTTTTAGTCTCACAGCCAGTTAAACTTTATAATTCAGTACAAATACTTCTGGTATTTGTACTTATTTCTGGGGGAGGAAGCACAGTCACAACTTCCTTTTATTTCAGGATCGGAAGATAGAAGAGCTTCGGCAATCTCTGAATAGGTACAAGAAAGTCCAAGACATGGTGATACTGGCTCAAGGTAAAAAAGGTACTGTACAACCAAAAAAAATGAAAATCTGCTGTTTACAATATTTAAACTCTAGGTGTGCTGTGGTGGTGAGCAGAAGCAGACTGAAGTGTCAGTAGTCACTGGTGTGTGACTGAACCAGAAGCTTTATCTATCCCACAACATGTAATGGCCCATTCCATATTCTAAGACTGGTGGAGATTTCCAGATCCCTTCAGAGAGTGAAGATTGTCAGTAGCCCAGCAAGAGTGAGGAATCAAAATGCATGTTTTTGTCATGTTGGGTTCACACCATGCTGAGTGTTGGAAGGAGAACAATTTTTAAATAAATATTGCTCTTGCAGTGCTGTGCCTTCAAGCACAGGAGGGTGTTAAAGCAGACCTTGATTCATTGGGAACTGTGCTCCATGGTCACTTCATGGAGCATGGACAGAGATTTCAGGCAGTGAAAAATGGGCAAGAGAGGTTTTTGCTGTGAACAGACTTTGATTTGTGTTTGCCTCAGGTCTTTGGCTAACAGCACTGCATTTCTGCTCACCTTTTAGAAAGTATTGATTGTCTTTCACAACCAGTCCAAGCCTTTTGGTAGCACTGAGGCAGTTCAGGAGCATCCAGGGTGGAAGGAGCAGAGTATGTCAACACTGGTGTGGGCTTCAGCACCACCTAAATGTGACACACTCAGTTTGTGGCAGGCTGCAGACCTGATGTGGTCACTTCTAGGCTGGTGATAGACTCCTGAGCAGTGGGCTGCATTTTTTCTCAGGGTACCTTGAAGGTATCACAGAGACATCTTAAGTTTCAGGCAGACTTGACCTTCTGGTCTTTTCCTTAGTAAATAAGGGAAACAAAGTATTTAGAATGAAAATCCAGACCAGATAGGAAAGAAGTACTCCAGTTTATTGAGCTTGTTGAAACTGATGCCACTAAATGCCCCGAGGGTGTTTGCTGGGCTTTTTGACCTCTCTCTGTTCCAACCCTGCTGTGTTGTGGTGGTTGAATTGAGAAGCAGCACTTGTCCATGACTGTTTCTCCTGTTGTAGTCTGTCTAAAAAAAAGCAACAATCAAATCCTTCCATTTTTGGCCCATAACTGAGCACGCTGGCTGCAGCTTATGTTGGGAGCAAGGGTTGTAAAACCAACAAGTTTCCATTTTCTCTCCCTTCAGGCAAGGAAAGTGAAAGTGAAGACTTGAATTCAGGGTCTGTTTCCACGGGTTTGTTGGACACACCAAGTGTGACTGACCCAGAGAAAAGCCCATCCCCAACTCCAGTAACAGCATCTCCAATCCATGATGAGTTCAACGTAAATATTCATGAAGAGGTGAGTTGTGGGTTTTTTGCTTTATTTAATGCCATCGTTCCTGGAAAACACTGCTTGTGCTGGATTCCTATTGCAGATGACAAAACTCAAGTTTCTGAAAAGATTTTTTTCTGGGTTTCACAGTTCTTTGTAATGTCTCATATCCTTTTGGAGAAAGTCGTTTTCTGGTGAAAGCTGCTAAGGAATTTCAATTAAACTTCTTTTTCTTGATCCTCAAAGGGATCAGGAGGCAGCAAATAGCTGTATTTATCATGAGAACAGATCTAAATTACCTTTTCTATTAGACATAGAAATTATTTTTCTTAGCAAATGTAGCTGCTTTAGGAGCTACATTTACTTTAGCACAGACCTGAAGTAAATATGTTGGGGTTTATTAAGTATATCTTGTCATATTTAAAAGGATGCAGTCATAATTGCATCCATTCAGTTAAATGATACATGGATTGTGGTTCAATCTCTGATTTTTACAATCAGATTTTCCAGTAAAAAAAACTATAGGTCTCTTCTCTAAGCTCCAAGTCAGAACGGGGTCTTGACTCTACTTAAACAGCAAGAACACACTATGAAGAAAATGAAATAAAATTAAATGTTTAGCAGCTTTTTTGTATACCCTGAATGTCTGAGGACAGGATTAAACCTGAAAAGTGGATAGCCTTCATGGTATCTGTGATAGAGACAGATTTAGCAGGCAGCCTTGGGAGACTTGTGAGATTTTTGTATGTGCTGTAGCTTATCTGTGCAATGATTCATGTTTTATCTGCAGTGCCATCTTTGGAGGAGTAAATCATTCTATTACAATAAGAAAAAAATCACTTTTGAAACCTTATTTCAGATCCTTCTCTTCATGGTTTTTCTCTTACTCTTCTTTCATTTATGATTGTTTAATTTCAGCTCATAAGATTGTAACACATCTTCTTCCTTTTTTTCGGAATTCCTTACAGATCCACACCAGCATTTTACAGATTTCAATCCCTTCTTTTTCATCAACATCCAAGAGCTCAGAAACTGTTGCAGAGAGACTGAAAACACACCCTAGGCCAGATCCTGCAAGTGAAATGAGGTATTATGGTTTCCATGTATTTTTCAACTGTAAATCCAATATTCTATGATGTTTAAGAAGAGCAATAATCTGTCAGTCACTGAATTATCAAGTCATTAGCCAGGTAAACAAGGCTGGGATTCTCTTGCCTAGCTGCAGGAAACCAAGCTAATGTTCTGAAGTGCATTGATAAATCCTGAGTAATCAAGGGCTGGTTTGGTTGCTGTTGTAGCAGCACTCATGGTCTGTACCAGCTGCTTCACAAGGAATGAACAGAAGGAGAGGGAAGCTGATCTGATGCAGTCAAGGCCACAGAATCATTATTTTTGTCTAGGTTTGCACCATGAAGTCTGGCTGGCATGGCATTGGCTCTGCCAACCCTAGTGATTTGTGCTCAGACATTTTTCCCAGCTGCTGAAGATGGTTGTAAGGCACTGACAGAACAAAAGGGCTTCCAGCTCTAACCTGAGGAGGGGAGGAAACTCAAGGGATGTGTGGCTGCAGCCTGGGGCTGTGGCTGAGCTGCAGCATCCGTGTGTCCCCATGCTTGGAACCAGTGACAGCTGCTGGGTGAGGAGTGGCTGTCACCTTTCACCAGCATTTCTAATCCTGCACCCTCCTTGTCCTGGGAGTAAACCAAATCCCTGCAGACCTGCACTGGCACTGCAGGGAGTACGGAAAAGCACCCCAGACTCACAGCTCAACAAAGGCTGTGCTTAGTTTTTTTTCTTCTGGGTCCAAATCCCTGGCTTTATCTTAAGGATTATCAAACACTAAGAATCCAGAAGCAAGGGGTCAGTGTTGACTTGAAACAGTCATCAGTCTCAATGTGAAGTATCAGTGTTTCAATTTGATGTGTGATATTTCCAGTTCCATTTGAGGAAAGGATCCTATCCAGAAGCCTAGTTTTGCTCAGTTTGTGCTGTGCATGTTCCTCATGCAGCTTGAGCCATCACCAGCAGCAATTTCACCTCCTCTTGGAAAAAAAAAACAACAAAGCAAGCACTAAAGTGCAGCAAAGTGCTCCATGCTGTGGGTGATGGAGAGGGTGACTGCCACTCCTTGTGCTGCTGCAGACCCTGCTGGAACCTCTGCATTTACTGAAGCTGAATAGTTCAGTATTGTCATCATCTTACAGTGAGAGTTGTCTTTCCTGGGGCTCTTGAGCTCACCTTTGTCCTTTATCTTTTACAAGACTTGCCACCATAGCAGGGAGGATTTGCCATGTGTTAGTACCATAGAGCTGAAATGAAAACAGAATTAAGGCAGGCTGTGACCATAGGATTTTTGTCTCAGTCTTTTTTCATATCTTTTTTGTTTTTACAGTGAAGGAAGATCAACAGGTTCCTCCCCTGAAACTCATCTGTGTGATAGTCCAGTGTAAGTGCCATAATCAAAACTGTTCAGGGGACATATTTAAATGTGATGGTCAACTTGAACACCCACAAAGCACCCCCATATTTTACATACATATGCAAACAAGTCAGGTAATTCTAGCCAAGATGGTATTTGGTGATGGTAGGTTTCTGCTCATGTCCCTTTGAAAGCATTTATGCTTTCATAATCATTATTTTCCAGTGCTTTATCTGGGCACATGATACTTCCTGTTACATTGTGAAGCATCTCTAATTTGGTGGTAAATTGTCTATATACTTGGAAATTTATATTTTTCCACAGTGCATGCACAGATGATTTGCTTTTTTCTTTTAATAGTGGGGGGAAGGTAATCAGCTCACTACAATGAGAAAATCATTTTAGTTTCTGCCACATATCCATATTCCCTAAAACAGCAGTTATTCCAGTGTGGAAGTTCTTACAGTATCTCATTGAATTGCATGGGCTCTGATTACTGCATTTGCTGCACTGATTACTGCATCTTAATTCAAAATATCATTTGGTTTACTATATCTCATCATGTATTATAATGCTGTCTGTAAAGCTGATTCCTTTGAGTGTCTTTATCTTAGCAAGTTTAATTCTAATAATTGAGCTTGGTTTTCATGTTGTTGTTTCAGAACTTCCACACTGCAGAAGTCCAGCAGTCTGAGCAGTTTGAGGAAAGAGGCATCTGAAATGGTAGGTTTGGTCTCTTACTTCCACCTCCTTGCACATAGGTGTGACATCTCTGTTGTGACCCTGTGGGTGTTGCCTTGTCTTCTGACAAATTCTGAGTCAAAGCACAGCTCCTTGTGGCATGTCCTGGCAGTGGTCACACACATGTGACATCTTCCACATTCTGTTAAAGAAGAAGCCTGTCCTTGAAAACACTGGTGCTTTTTTTTCCCTCTTTGTGTGGGGCTTTTACCTGAGACTCTCTTGCTGTGTTTTTGCTCAGATAATGAGGTGGGACTTTTTTACTTGATATGCTTTTCTGATTTAAGACAAGAAAAAAAAAACTCCTACCCCTACTTCCTACCTGTGTTTAAGGTGAATAATTTTGGAAGGCCATGTAATTAATGCACTATAAAATACAGTCTAGTCTGACTGTTTTAGGTAGTCAGAAACAAAATACTGAGTTGTTGGATGTCCAAGGATAGCTTTAGTGTAGGTTTCTGTGGAAATAACCAAAAGCAGCTAATATCTAGCAATGCCATCAAATCAGTGCAATTCATGTGCTCTTTGGTGACAGCCTGAACTCCTGGAAGCTCCTGAATTCCCTGATACATCCTGTGCCTTGCAGTGTAGGGGAGAGGCTGACAGGACTGAAAATGTCACCAGAATCTGATAAGAGCTGGAGTTCATGGGTTGGGGGGTCTTTGGTTTTTTGTTTGTTTGGACAGACAAGGAGTAGAGGCTGGGGATGTGTTATTTGCTTGGCTTCTACTTTGTCTGATTCCTGCTCTGGGTCTCCTCAGGCAGCTCTATCCATGAGTGCCTTAACATTCTGCATGTCACTAATCATATGCACAGCTAATCCTTCACAAAGTGAACCAAAGCAACCCTGCTTCCATGCCAGCTCCCTCACCTAAAACAAGCAAGGCTTAATCTGTGTGAAATACAGCTCTGAAGAGATTTATTTTGGGGAAAAGGAGCAGTCAGGGGAGGGTATTTCAGTCAGAACTTAACTCAGATAATCAGAATGAATTGAATGCTGGCTATAAACCATGACTTTTAAAATGTCCTAATCTTTCCCAAACAGGACAGAGACTGTGCACAGAGGCCAGCAGAGGTAATGTGTGTGTGTGGTGATGTGTGTCCTTGGAGAAACACAGGCAGTGAGGAGGTGTTGGGAGGCTGGGTGGGAGCTGTGGAATTGCCACACACAGTTCCAGAGGGGGAATGGAGTCCTGCAGCCAGGACAGTGAGGAGTCCCTGGTGGGTGTCCCCATCAGTGACACTGCTCAGTGCTCAGCACGTCCTGGCCTCCTCACACATGGATTATCTTCCAGTCTGACTGAGCTTAAGGTTACCAGCTAAGCTAATGTTTTTCCCCCACTAGATAATGAGCAAAGCTAACCATTAAGCATTTTACTGACTCTGTAATTATCTTTGATTAGTGTATCTTTAAAACCTTTGGGTTTCCCAATTGTCTTCTGTGAGTAGCAAGTGTGTTTCTGAAAAGCCTGTCATTGCAGAACAGTCACCCTGTGGTACCTTAAGGCCACATCTTGCAGTTTTTACCTCTAGGATGAATGCTGTATTGATTCAGCAAAAGGCAAAGGATTATATTTGGGCTGTGAATGGTTTTGCTTCTCTCTTTGAAAGAGACAGTGAAAAGCTGGCAAGGTTAAAGTAGTATTTTAAATTATCTAACTGGAGTGTCTGATATCTCTCTTGGCACTTACACTCCTTGCTTGATACGTAATTTCCTCTTTGCTTTGGCAGTGGACACAGTCAATTAATCCATTAATTAAGAAATTGCAGAGCAGTGACAGACAGAAAGAGCTCTCTGACACTTGGCAGAGAACGAATGTACTGTGGGATGTTGTCTCTCTGTTTCCCACTTACTGCCCCTACAGCTGCCAATGGGGGAGACAGAGATCCTGGAAAGCTGGAGAGGTTCAAAGCCTCACAGGACTCTATTTTTACCTTTTCCATACCTTTAAAGTCAGCCTTATAGAAATTGAACATCTTAAAGAACACAATTTACTCTTAGCAGGTAGTGATAGTAATCCTGGATCCTGAACATATGTCAGGCTTTAATCCCAGCTGACAACAAAGGACCCCACAGCTGGTCCCCCTCCCTGCCCCGGTGGGATGGAGAGGAGGATCAACAAAAAAAGAGATAGAACTTGGGGATTGAGATACAAACAGTTTCATAATTGAAACCAAGTAAAAGCATAATAAGAATATTATAATGATTTTAAAACCTAATAACAAAGGGGAGAGGAAGAGAGAGAAAACCCAAAAAACCCCAATAGTATTGTGGTGGTGATGCACCACAATAGTGTTGCTCATCCCCCACTGACCAATACCCAGCCCATCTCCAAGCCACGATTTACTCACCTTCCCAGTAAACCTCCAGTTTATATACTGGGCATGGAATTCTGTGATGGGGAATATTCCTCTGGTAGCTCAGGTCAGCTGTCCTGGACATGCTCCATCCCAGCTTCTTGTGCACTTCTTTGCTGGCAGAGCCTGGGAAAGTGGAAAATCCTTGACTCTGGGTAAGCACTGCTCAGCAATAACCAAACATCCCAGTGTTATCCACATTGTTCCCAACTAAATCCAAAACACAGCAATGAACAGCACACAGTGTTGAACTAAAAAAAAGTTAATTCCATCCCAGACCAAACCAGGACAACATATTCAAATAAGGATCTTGCTTATGTTTTTCTTTATGGTTTTTACTTTCTGTGTTCTTGTAGTGACAGATGAGAAGGACTTCCCAGATTATCTGACAGCGATCACTTTGCAGGCTCTCAGAAGGTCTTCTGCAATTCCCTTATATTTATTTTTTATTTCCCTAATTCAAGCAGGCTAAACTTCCTGTGGAAGGCAATAATTTTGCAACCCTCCCTCCCAAGTCTCCTTCTCACGGTGGCACCGGTGACGAGGACAGTTTTGGCACCCGCAAAGCCAGATCTTCCTTTGGCCGAGGCTTTTTCAAGATAAAAAATAACAAGAGGACTGCAAGTGCCCCCAATCTGGGTAGGTACTGTCCCTCTGCACTTAGATTCTGTACATTTTGAAGAGTCTTAACAACAGCTGTAATTGCCTTAAGAAGCAGGAAAGCCAGCCTTAGCCTCACCATGACTTGGTGGCACTTCTGACAGTAGAATGTTTGGAAAATATCAAACAGCAAGAAATAACAATCACTGATGTGAGGAAGTATTTGATGTGGTTCAGACTCTGGTATCTCCCCAGGGACCTCGTAGGGGCTTGCTGCTGTATGAAATGCTGGTGTCTGGCAGTAGTTCACACATGGGATTTGTGGGCTTTTTTTCCCCCTGGCTCCATCCTCAGTTTATCTTTCATACAATTTTCAGATATACAGAAATAGGACAGCAGCACTCAGTGTTGGTTTTTTTCTGTACTTTAACAGCTTTGCAAAAGAGGTGGTGACAACAGGAAAACGATCAGCAAGTCATTCAAGCTCACATTGATTTTTTACCTGTCGTGTTGGTGGGGGAGTATTTTGGTATTGTCATTTGGTGACATTTGGATATGATGGAGAAAGAAAATGTTCTGTTTAATGCAGAAGTCGCTGTTGTCACTAACTGGAATTCTACTTACGTTTGTTGCTCTGCTCTAGCAGTCTTTCACTGGTCCAGTTCAAGCATCCAGTAAGTCCTGCATCAAATCTACTGCCAGACATCTGAAGTTTTTGTTTTTCTCTTGCATGAGATTTAGGAATTTAGCTCTCTATTTCAGAAGCCTGAAGGGTGATAGCTTCTGCTTTGTTACTCACTCCAAGAGAATTTTAGATTTTTGTTCAAAACAAGTAGCATACCTACATATTGATGATATGTTGCCCATACTTGCCTGTGACATACAGCCATATGTATGTATGTATGGGCTGTATGCCCATACAGACATACAACAACTGGGAAGTTGCTATCTTACTTGGATTACATATACAGTCTGTTCTGAGGGTTAGACTCTTCACTTCGGTTTATTTCATGTTTGCATTTGTGTAATCCTCTGTTTCATCCTGAGATTATTTTGTCTAACAAAGCGCAGTACTTGTGCTGTCATAAAGGAGCGGAAGATGAGCCATCTAAATCAGGGTGCTGTGACTTTGAGTAAATTGTTTATGTTATCCAGATTTCAGTGCTTCCTTCTGTAAAGCTGCTGTCCAGATATTTGTCACCTCACAGGAGCAGTGGGTCCTGGAGCAGGTGACCTCCTTGCACCGAAGTGACTGCGGTGCCGTTTTTCCCTCCTCACCACAGAGCTCTACTCCTTTGTTGGGAAAGGGAGTTTCCAGTGAATTAGTGCTCCTAATCCCGTGTGAATTCAGCATTCGTGTGGCACTTGTGTCTCATGTCCCTCCCTCCTTTTGTCCTGTACTTTGTCACCGTGAGTTTTGAATTGTGTTTGACCCTGTGCCTCTGCGTGTTCTCTCCCGTTGTGCTGCGTGTGGGTTTGTGCCCTGTGGGATGTCTGAAGATCGCAGTCGAAGTGCCAGTGCACCTACTTTAGGTACAGTAATGCTGCATGTCTGCCCGTGCCAGCCCTGTGCCTGACTGCTGCTAACAGCTGCCTGTGGCCACTTCCCAGAGCACAGCCAGGCACCAGAGCTCTGCATCGGAGCTTCTGCCCATGCTAAAAGGGATTTTCATGTAACACCTGCCCTCTGCTAAAGTCAGCTGTGCTGTTCCTCAGTAGCTGCTACTAATGAGAGATTGCGGGTCAATTTGCAGAGACTTTTGCTGTAACTTTGAGCACAAAGTTACCACAGACCGAGGTACCAGGTGAGAACTGGTGATGCTTAGTTACCTTTGTGCTGCCACCTGTCCTGGATCACTGGAAGAGTCTAAAGGGTGGTGAAGGAAGGAATGAGCTGTATTGCCCAGGCATTCATTGAAGGGAGTTCTGAGGGAATGCATGTGTAATTTGTCTTCTAGATGTAGTTGTATTTAAGATACAATAAAACAAATGAGAAAGAATTGGGGCAGATGGGGAAGGAGCCATTCACATAGTAAATTAAAAACAGTCTTGTGATGTGAGCATTCCCTGGGTGGTGCTGGCAAAGGCAGGTGAGACCTGCCTTAGGAAGCAGAGCTGCCCCAGTGGGGTGGTGGTACAGCCACATGGGGTGGGAAAGAGACTGAGGGCTCTGGGCCCTCTCTTTTTCTCACATGACCCCTTAAATGTTATCTGTTCTATGGGGTTGTGTCAGTGCATGAAAAGGAGCCAGGTGTGAGGAGCAAACAGCACAATTCCCGCAAATCTCTGCTGCTAATGCGTCCAACCTTGTCCTGGTGTTCTCTCTCTAGAATGCCATTTACACGTTCTTGGTTTTTTTCACTTTACCTTCTCCAAGTAAAGCAAAAGCCACGAATGCCATAGCCTGGTTCGATGTTATTGCTGTGTCTCTCACTGAGAGGTTCCCTCTGTTCAATAGTGATCAAACCAAAGTGCCTGGAAATGGCCTTTTGTGTGACCTTGTTGCTTCACTGCAAGGTTTGACAAGGTGAAAATGGGACATGTTCATGGGTATTTTGGCTGAACCATCTGAAGTTTGGCCAGCAGAAGGATACACTGGCAGAGCCTGGAGTTTGTTGCTGGTCATGGCCCTTTTGTGGCCGTCTCAGCATTAACTCTGTGGCTTGAGAGCAATATAAGCTCTGCGTTGATGCATTGTTTACTTTTCTCCTGGAAGTCTGACAGTCTGTTTCAAACACAAGTGATGGTCATTTAATTACAGAGCTATATTAAAAGATGCTGCAAGTGATTCCAGGCCTGACTGCCTTGCCACAGCTGCTTGAGCTGATCAAGCTCGTGCTCTCACCCTTCCCCAGCAAGTAACTGGCATAAACTCCATGTGGTAGTTTAATTCAGCTATCTGGCACTTGCTGGCACATCTCTGCTTATGTAGTCTAGTAGAAACTGCAATTCTTCTAGTTTTCTTTTTAAATGATGTTAAATTTGTTTTTCCTTTAATAGTTTAGCTTTTGTGACAACTTCCCTTTTGGGGAAAAGAGCCCTCAGGTTTGTTTGTCATGGAAAACAGCTACAGATCAAGGATTTAATGCTTTAAGAGTGGGTGGTTTTGCTCACTCAGAAGATACAGTTCAGACAGAGCCTAAACTCCTCTGAGGAGGAACAAACTATTCCACAGTTTGAAGAAGTGGGGGGAAGAGGGCCCTCCTTATGGGGCAGGAGTTTTGTTGCTGGAATTTCCTGGCCAGGGAATAAAATACTACAGGTTATTGGGAAAGATATCTGCAGGGAAGTTACTTGGCTTTCTGTGCTTTGGGGACATCTGGTTTAGTTCCCTGCCACTGCACTGAATTGTTTCTGGGCACCCACGTGCCTTGGCTCTGTCTGTGAAAGCACTGTAGGAGCACTCCCTGAGGAGGAGTAAATTTGGGATTTACTTCACTGCTTGATTCACTGGGTGGATTTTCCCTCCTTGGATAACTGAAGCAGAGCATTGCCTTGGAGCAATCACCAGCCAGGCCCATGAAGGAGGAACATGTGGCATTTCTCATGGATTTTCCCATCCCTCTTTGCCCCATTTTCTTGACAATGGTGGCTGTCAATAATTTAGCATAAGTCATTCCCAAGGTCAGGAGCGTGTCTGTACAGCCCTGCACAAGAGGGTCTTGACAGGGCTTTTGTTTTCTAACAGCTGAAACAGAGAAGGGATCTGCAGACCACTTGGATCTGGCTGGCTTGCCCCCTCGCCCAAAAGAAGCAGATAGTCTGCAGATGACACCACCTTCTCCAGATTCCAGGAAAAAGGCCAGGGGAATCAAGAAGTTATTTGGCAGGTAAGTAAAAGATGAGAGATGACCATTCTCCAGAGCTGGGTCTTGGGCAGACTGTGAACACACTTTTTCTTTCTCCTCTGCCAGTGTGTGGCTCTGTGGTGCAATACCCCAAGTGCAGGAACCCGTGTGGTATTTGGGAGAGTAACAGGAGGCTGAGGACAGGTAGAAGAGGAGCTACAAGCCCTAGAGGAGATCTTGCCTGCGTTGGTTGCAGTGGCAGATGAGACACGCCTTTTCCTTAGCCAAATGTGAATGTGCTTTCTTCCCTCAGACTTAAAAGGAGTCAGTCCACCACCTTCAACCCAGAGGACATGTCGGAGACGGAGTTCAAAAGAGGAGGGACAAGAGCAACTGCAGGGCCCCGCCTGGGCTGGTCTCGGGACCTGGGGCAGTCCCACAAGTAAGACACGAGTGGGGCAACGTCCTGGCAGCTCCATGGGCCCAAGGGAGGAGGGCAGTGCCAAAATGGAACATCCCCTCTCCTGTCTGAGCAAAACCAGGCAGATGTAGGCCACTTCCTCCTCTGGGAGAGGATCTGTGCAGGGCTGGGTGGTGGGATTGCTGCTGAGCTCCTGCCTTTGCAGGATGGGGCAGTGTGTGAGCCCTCATGTGGCAGTGACAGATACTCTTTCTGTCCCTGTCCTGCTGCACTTCAGGGGTTAAAGGTCAAAGTGAAACATTCCAGGCTCACTCCAAAGCTGTAACCACGCTAGGCAGCAGAGGTGGCTCTTTTCAGTAGGATTATAGGAGCCCCTGTTTATTGTGACAGTGGCAACAGATCAGCAGCACCCAGCACTTCATCGTGCTGATGGTTCCCCTCAGAGATTGTTCCAGCCCCAATCCCCACAAGATGTGCATTAGGCTTGATTTTTGGCTTTCTCATTATTTATGAGAACAGGAGATTGGAAGCACGGGATTTATCAGTCTTTTTTGGGTAAAATCTCCTGCAGTGAGCTGGACATGCCATTTGCCAAGTGGACCAAGGAGCAGGTTTGCAACTGGCTACAGGACCAAGGGCTTGGCTCTTACATCAATAATGGCAGGCACTGGATATTGTCTGGGCAAACACTTCTGCAGGCTTCTCAGCAGGATCTGGAAAAGGTGAGGAATACCAGAAACACTCCTTTCAAATAAAGGTACCAAAAAAAAAAAAAAATCACCATCTCTGTGCATGTAATTCAGGTCTGTAAAGCACACCTGATAAAAAAAATGTAAACTAGATGAGATCACCTGCAGTGATGCCAAATCCTTTTCTTTTTAGCTGAAGTTTTGTAAAAATTTAATGCTCTGTAAAGAAGCTAATAATTACAAATATGTGATTTAACTTCATTAAGCATGGACACATCAGTTGACTGTAGCACCTTCTAAAAATATGCATGTGAGACTGCCTCATTATCATATGGGTTTGTAGCCCTGCTTCATTAGCACTCATATGTGCTGCAGTTATTTTATGCCTATGTGAGAAGGGTGTAAAAATGTGCAGGTTTGTTCTGATTATATTTTCAGTCCATTTTATACAAAGAGGAATGAGGATTTGTTACACACAGGTTGATCAGTCTCTGTCTTTAATTCTCACAGAAGTACTTGTCTATTTTTAAAAATGAGAAACACAGAAGAAATTATTTCAATTTACACTTTTAATGCATAGTGTTTGCTAAGGTTTGAATTTTCGGCTTTTAAAAAATCACTCTCCTTACCAAATAGTAAGCCTGTTTTCTCAGTTGGGTAGTTCCACTACAACTGGAATAGAAGTGTATTGTGAACATAATGGCTTGTAATAGTGTTATCAGAGGTAACATTAACCAGCAGGCACTCCTGAAAGTGAAAATGGGATTAAAGACATCATGGAATGGCTACACTTGCAACTAAACTGGGGAATAATGTTATGCTTTTAGAACCATTAATAAATTTCGGTAATACTTGGGACATTCTTCTGCACTTAAATTAGTAATTATTTTAACTTTACCTGCCTAAGTGGGAGGGGAGAAATTAATCCCAGCAAGTTTTTTTTTTTGAATGCTAGCATTTTTATTATATTGTGGGATTTTTTTAACCTAGTATGAGAATATTGTGGCCAACATTTTAATTCAGTTTAATTTAGTTTGGATCCATCAGTCCTTGAGATTAATCTACCCCACTGTGAAACTAACCCACCCCAATAAGTGGGCCTTTCCCCAGTGCTGAACATGTGCTAAAACAACGCTGAAATTCAGCAAATAGAAAAATGCACCTGCCAGGTCACCAGCAATGCTGTGGAAGTGTGACTCTCAGAAACCCTTTGTCATTCAGCAGGGGGAGGAATAAAATAGTATTATCTCTAGATTTACTGCTTTTCTTCCTTTCACAGGAGCTTGGGATAAAGCACCCTTTGCATCGGAAGAAGCTCCAGCTTGCTCTGCAGGCACTGGGATCTGAAGAGGAAAACAACCATGGAAAACTGGATTACCACTGGGTTACCAGTAAGGTTTTAGTGCATGCTGAAGCAGTGGCTTTGGATAGGGGTCCCTAATCGTGGCTAATTTGGGGTGCTGAGGATGGGAGCAGTAAGTGGTGCTGGGTAACGTGTTGCCACTCTAACAGAGTGTGTGTCCTGCCCTAGGGTGGCTGGATGACATTGGCCTGCCCCAGTACAAGACCCAGTTTGATGAGGGGAAGGTGGATGGCCGCATGCTCCATTACATGAGTGTGGTGAGTAAATGGTTTCTTCCTTTCCTGACATCCTCTCCATGTTCTTGGCTTCTCAGTGTTCAAAGTGACTGTCCTGTGTTAATGCCAGTAGCTGTAACCTATAGAAATCAGATGCTACTGCTCAGCTGCAAGCATTTCCTAACCTCTTTCCATCTTCAGAGCTACTAGATTCAGGTGGAAGAGCAAACACAGTAAGCAAGAATTTGGAGTCATGCATGAGAAATGGGCAGTGCTGAGCTTAACAATTGTGTGTCACACCCATGTGCTCAGGCAGGGCTTGTACCCCTTGGAAAGGTGTGCAAATGCTGTGGTTGCCATTCATACTTTTGCTGTTCATGTTGTTATTAATTAATAGAAGCAGATGGAATCCTTTTCTTCAGTGAGCAAGCATTCTGTCAGCTCACTTACTTCCTTGGATGCTTAGGTGAAGAAAACCCAAGCAATTTCCTTTGAAGAAAATTGCAGTTCTAAGAGCCAGCTTGTTTGAAAGCAGGCTACACTTAACAGCTTTTGCATTTCAAAGTGCTTTGCACAGGGACCACCTTCCCACTCCCCACTTCACTGCCAGTCAGATTTCCTTTGTGTAAGGGCTCAGGTGAGATAAGACCTTCCTTCTCTGGGGATACAAATGCAAATTGAACACTGCTAATATTAATTCTTTCTGTACAACAAAGAAGAAATCAATCACAGCCCTGCTCTTTTATGAACTGTGAGTTACCTTTTCATGCCACACTTGCATGTGTTTTGCATAGGTTTTATGTCATAGTTTCCAATTTTATTTATTATAATACTGTTTCTTCTCCTTCTTAGCCCTGGGAGATGTGATGCCAGCAGCCTCCATTCAGTTTGATGTTGTCTTGGGAGACTTTACTACCATTGTCACTGCCCTTTAATTGTAGATCACTGGGAATATTTTTAGAGCAAGTTTAACCATCAAATTATGACAATAGATTTACTGTAAATAACCAACAAAATATGCAAAGTATTAAACTAATATTTCTGATCTTTTGAAGTTACTCTGACTCTAAATAAATAATAATAAACATTTATTAATTTATAATAAATGAAATAGCAAACCATGACATAGTAACCTACTGTCAGATTCATCACAAAGTTAGCTGAACACACTAGGATGTTTGGGTAAGCAAAGAATCTTGTCTTAAATATCTGACAAAATAGATTCCAGTGCTCATGACATATAAGTAAAACTGAAAGACTAAGCCAGGCTAACCCTGGAGCAAAGGTGCATAAACTTATTTAAGTTAGCCAAAATGCACTCGGACTTGGAGACACTTTTCTTCTTCCCTCCATTTTTTCTTTTATTCTAATCATAAAGAATGTCCCAATTTTCAGGGTAATTTATTGTTTTCAGTTAAACTTCTAGCTGGATATTTGAGGTATTAAAACTTCTGGCAGGATTAAATGCCAGGTGAGTCTAGTGTAGTGTGTTGGTGTTGGCTGTTGGCTCTTACCCTGTCACTGAGGATGTGTCACCTCACCTTTTTTCCCATGTTTCCTGTGCTGAGCTCTGTACCCTGTAGGGAAAACATCCCCCAGGAGCTAGTCCAGTGCAACACAGGAAGTTTTTATTTTGGGACAGAAGATTTAATATGAATCGCCTGTCTCACATATTAAAATCTTCCCTCAGATGTGCCTTTTAAGGCAGGGTCTAAAGCAGCCCCCTCCAGGAGGATGTTGGTCCCATGAAAAGGCACGTCTGTGTTTAACTCCCTCTTGCTCTTTGACAGGATGACCTGCTGTCCTTGAAGGTCATCAGTGTCCTCCACCACCTCAGCATCAAAAGAGCCATTCAGGTTTTGAGGATAAACAACTTTGAGCCCAATTGCCTGCGCAGGAGGCCGTCTGATGAGGTACTGCTTTGCAAGGAAGCTGTGAAAAGGAATCCTCTAGGGTCTTATCCCTGGTGTTTGATTCTTCCTGCTCTGCTCTGTCCTCCTGTGTCCTCATTCTGCTTCATTTTTGGTTTCCTGTTTCTCATGTTGTTCTTTCAATCTCAAGCTTTGACATCACTTTCTTTCCTCTACATGCCATGACCCCAAACTCATGTCCCGCTTTCCAAGTCCCTGCCTCTCCTCCAAGCCACCAGCTGGCTGGTTTGGCCCAGTCTCTGATGTGCTGTCTGGAGTGC
Source organism: Cisticola juncidis (assembly GCA_013400215.1). Lineage (NCBI taxonomy): Eukaryota > Metazoa > Chordata > Aves > Passeriformes > Cisticolidae > Cisticola > Cisticola juncidis. The sequence goes on along the minus strand of VXBR01011640.1, from coordinate 11,506 downwards.
AAATCATCTCCAACTCAGAGCACTGTTGCAATGTTTGAGTGTTGTGTAACTCCCCAGAAAACTGATGGTTGTGTCAAAATTTTCTGTGTAAAAGGAGCTTGGCCTTGTTACCAGGCAGGAGACTGCCATCATTGTGTTTTGGAAGCAGTGAGTGCTGGATAGGGCAATGGATGACAAAACAACCCAGACTCTTGGATGTAGATTCACAGTGTGTATCCCCACGAACAGCACAGCAGCTCATGGAACCAGCTGAATTTTCAGCTCTTCTGCTAGAAATGGCAACTAACCCTAGTGCACAGCACAATAATCAAATGACCTGACACAGCCCTGCCCCCTGCCCAAGGCAGCAATGCAGAAAGAGGTTTTTTTTCTCAAATGCAGAGTAGGATTGTATTCTTTAAGGGCAGGAGAAGGTGTGTTTCAGTAAAGACTGGGGCTGGGGCTGAGCTGATTTGCAGTGTCCCCTTACCTGCCTGTCCCTCCTGCTGGCAGAACAACGTGACGCCGTCCGAGGTGACGCAGTGGACGAACCACCGCGTGATGGAGTGGCTGCGCTCCGTGGACCTGGCCGAGTACGCGCCCAACCTGCGCGGCAGCGGAGTGCACGGGGGGCTGATGGTGAGCTCTGGGGGCTGCTTCATTCCAGGGGAAGAGGTGTCTGGGGATCACTAGGGCAGTGTTCTGACATTATCTTTGCTGCACACGCCTTTTCTGCTTATTCTGCTTAATAAGTGTTTCTTACCTTGTGGTTAAAAGGATATGAATGTCTTGAGGGGAAGTAGTGTGGTTTAATACTCTGTATGCCCCTCACAATTCTATTTTGGTTTGGCATTCTCCATGTCCTGTCCTACGGTGCTGCCATGCTGTTGAACAGCCACTTTCTGCCTTCCTAACCTGGATATGGTTTTCTTTTGTGGGGAAAGCTTGTTACTTTTGTAAAATTTGGGATTACACTGTTAAACCAGGATTGTTTTTTGTTGCTCTACCATCACATACTCCAGACAAGAAACTTACACCTGCAGAGATTTGCTGTGGTGATTAGGAGTTATATCCCTGCTCCAGACATTTTGTGTCTGTTTATTTTCCATGATTCCTCTGGCTACTTTTTCCAGAATTAGAAGATGATGCTGGGTAAACATTCTGTGGCAGCTTCACACAGTACTTCAGTTAAGGGTGGATTTATCTGTTCATTTCTTCTTACCTGCCAATTTGTTCCTATTTATAACTCCAGAAGGAAAGCCTGGAAGTAGCATTTTAGGAATCCTTTAACTAGTTAACTCTCTTTCGTCCTTCTTTATTGTATATTTCCTCTAAAATACAAACAAAAATCCCAAAGCAGCCCTAGGGAGTGACCAAGATAGGCCTGGATGTCCTTGAGATCTCGTCAGACAGTACTGGCTTCAGCTGGATTCTCTGTGCTTGGATTCCCAGGTTCTGGAGCCCCGTTTCAATGTGGAAACCATGGCCCAGCTGCTGAACATCCCTCCCAACAAGACGCTGCTGCGGCGGCACTTGGCCACTCATTTCAACCTCCTGGTGGGGCAGGAGGCCCAGCAGCAGAAGCGTGAAGCCATGGAGTCCCCAGACTACGTCCTCCTGACAGCCACTGCCAAAGTCAAGGTAGGCCACCTGTTCTGGGAGGGGTGGGAGGTTCCTGGGAGGGATTTGGATCTCTGGTTTTATCCGTCCTGGGAGGGGACTTCAGTAAGGTGTGAGCAAAGGGATTGGTTCCTAAAGAAAGAAGCATGAGAGCAGGACTGGCAGATCTGGGACACTGATGTCTACCATGAACAGGCCACTTCTCAGCCTCTCTGACATGCACAGACAAGAGGTAGCACTCGTGTTATCCTTCTGTCTGTACTGAGAGATGTTTGGGAGGGAGACTCTCTTCACAGACTCATGATTTAATGTGGAGATTTTGACCTTATTTAGGATCTGTTAAATGGTGGTGTCTCAACAGTGGTAGAATGGGAGGACACATTGTCCTTTCAGATGCCACTGTCGTGAAATTCAGAAGAGCTGTGTAGGAGAGCACTGGGGTTTTGACCCTTTGTCATGGAAACACAAGAGGGCACAAGTAGGCCTGTTAATTCTTCGCTGATTCTCTAACTCCTTGGCAAATTTCTCTTCACTTTTAAGCCAAAGAAACTTACCTTCAGCAATTTTGGGAGCCTGAGGAAGAAGAAGCAGGATGATGTGGAGGAGTATGTGTGTCCTATGGAGCTGGGACGGGCCTCTGGCAGCGGATCCAAGAAGGGCTTTAAGCCTGGCCTGGATATGCGAGTATATGATGATGATGATTTGGACAGGCTGGAGCAGGTAAGTCAGTTTGAACAATTCTGAGTCTTTGAGCTGTCAAGTCTGGTGGGAAAAACCTTCCATTTCCTAGGGAAGTCTTCCTTTTGCTTTGGCCTGTGAATGCCCTGACTTTTTGCTGTCACACAGCATTAGTGACAAAAGGGTCTGCTCCCAAGGAGGTTGAAGCTGCAGGTAGGACCTGCTCTGGAGTAACTCTCCTCTCCTCTCCTGACATGCCATGCTTCTCTCTTGGTCTGAACATCTAAGGTGTAATCAGTAAATTGTGTGCTGCACTTAATTGTCGCTCTGTCATAGCCAGACAAGGGAAAATGGCTTCACACTGACACAGAGTGGGTTTAGATCTTAGGAGGTTTAGGATATTAGAAAAATGTTCTTCCCTGTGAGGGTGGGGAGGCCCTGGCACGGGTTGCCCAGAGAAGCTGTGACTGCCCCATCCCTGGCAGTGTCCAAGGCCAGGCTGGACTGGGCTCTGAGCAACCTGGGATAGTGGAAGGTGTCCCTGCCCATGGCAGGGGATTGGACTGAGATGATTTTTAACCCAACCTCTTAACTCTTCCAACCCAATCCATTCTATGATTCCACTCTGTGATACAAATAATTAATTCATTATTCATTCTCTGTTTTTTATAGATGGAAGACTCAGAAGGGACAGTGAGGCAAATAGGAGCGTTTTCTGAAGGCATCAACAACTTGACAGTAAGCCTGTGAATGGGGTCTGTGCAGTAAGGTCTCTGCTTCTGTGGGATGGGTGTGAACCCCTGGGCAGTCACTCCTGTTAAACAGTGTCAGTGAGGTCCCTTGGGTGTTCTGCAGGGACAGAGGGCACAAGGAAACCAAGTGGTTCAGGAAGGTACCTGCCCATCCTGGTGGGGAGGTTTGGTGGCCTGTGCTGGCTCCCCACACACCAGGGAGGGCAGGGGACACAGCCCCATTGCCCAGGGTGGGTGGGTTTCCAGCTGGGAGTTAGGCTGCATTTTCTGGGAAGCTGCCCCGAGACACTGGGGCCAGCAGACAGCAGTGAGCTGGTTTTGCAGCAGTGTGGGTGAAAACCTCCCTCAGCAGAACAAAGCAGAAGCTGGCAGGCAGTGTCTGCTGCCCAGCACAGGACAGGTGACTGACTCCAGCTGTGAGAAACCTTGACTCTCCCCTCCTTTGCCTTCCAGCACATGCTGAAGGAAGATGAAATGTTCAAAGACTTTGCCACTCGCTCTCCTAGCACCAGTATAACAGATGAGGACTCCAACGTGTGACAGTCACCACCAGGCACTGATAAAGGCTCGCTCTCCTGCGTGCAAGGACATCCCTGTTCCACATGACAGGCAGCAGATCATGTACTTTACATTGCTCTTGCTTCTGTTTGTTAGAAGTAACACTGAGGGGTGGAGAATTTTAAAGAGAAAAGGAGAAAAAACAAGGTGCCTACCTAAGTTGCCATAAAAACCACCCAGACACTGGTGAATGGTAATCGTTTTAACTATTTAATGTACAAACTGGTGATATGTTTCAGAGTGTTGCATTGAAATTGATGTGGTATGATAGTGCTCCTTTTGCTTGTTCATGGCCTCAGATAATCCTTTATACTGTTTGAAAAGAACAGAAGATGTTAGGTAAAACTGTTGCATCTGTAAATACTGCACATCAGCTCTCTTTGCGCTCTCAGCTGAAAAATCGAAGTTACTGCTCTTTTCTAAGCTTTTCTTTGGCACAAGCACCAGTTCAGCCCTTTCCAGTGTAGGATTTTAGAGAGCCGTGCCCTGTGTAAGGTCCCCGGTAGCTCTTGACTGTTGCTCCTATTTTTATACTGTTTTATAAAAAAAAAAAAAAGAAGAAGAAGAAAAAATAAGTATATGAAGTACGTATAAAAGCAAAAATTTAAATTTTGTGAGATAGAGCGATGGAAAGTTGAAGGTGTGTGAGGGAGAGGGAGAAGGTTGTAAAAGATTTATGCCAGTTTGCAAACCAGCTGGTTACTGGGAAAGGCAGGCTGACCTTTGGAACTGTTTGCTTTCGTTACTTTTTACTGAGTGCACAGTTCAATGATCTTCCATTTGAGATTAAACAATTCTAAAGCATGTTTCTTCTAGCAGTGACTGATCCAGAAACTGCACATTTTAAAATGTCTTCTTTCTTGTCCCCAGCAGCAGTAGATAGTGCATTCAACAAGGTTATTAACACTTCATGAATTAAAAATTTTCTTCAAGTTGAGAGTACTCCCTGCATATGGAAGGGATATTTCTGTGCTGTGACTAACGTGAAGATGGTGTAGTTGCAAAAAAATAAAGTTATATAGAGAAATGTATAGGAAATATATTATTTCATATTATTAAGCCTAAGGTGGGACTTTTCCTCCAAAGTTCAGATATCAAATGTGTTGCTCATCATTTTACCTTCTCAAAGCACAGCTCCTCTGCTCTTGAGGATCATCAGGTTTTAAAATTCCTGACTAGCCAGTGGGAATCTTGTGTCAGACTTCCAGTATTGTGAGGTGTCCTAGCCAAAAGCAAACAAACAAACAAAAGTAACTTTTTATTCCAGTGGTCATTTGTATGGTGTTGAACGTTGCATGTATTTTAGCACAATGGCATGAAGCTGCTTTGCTCTGTAAAGGCAAACAAAGTCCAGCTGGAATTGTTCCTTGCAGTGGTGTTGCTTTGCCAAGCGTTTGTCACTCGTTTTGTCGCTCTCCTTGCTGGAAGTGAGACCATTCCTGGTGCTGTGCAGGGGATTTGGGGTTTGTGCTGGCTTTGGGGGTGTTTCTAAAACACTGTTAACAATGCTAGGAAAGGAAGACAGGTTCTTCCCAGGATTTGCAGGGAACTCCCCTCAGATCAGAGGCATATTCCAGCATTAGAATGACGGAAGCTAACCTGGACCTTTGAAAGTTGTGCAGTGTAGGTGATTATTGATGTACCAAGATGCAAAATTTAATGTGGGCAGGTTTAGGGTGCAGATGCTTGGGATGTGGATTCAGGCTTCCCTTTCTGTGAATACTCTGCAATATTGTTATTATTTACATGGAAGTTGAACGTAAACCCTGTGGAAGCACTGGGAAATGTGGTGCAGGCTTCCAGGCAGAAGTGTTCCTCAGGATGGCTCTCACTAGTCACTGGCTACTGGACAGGACTGGGTATTCACAGGGGGGAAAGGGAGCTAGTGACACAACAGTGTGTGCTGAAATAGCCACAAACACTCTCCAGTCTCTCTGGAGTGTTATCAGTGAGGGCAGCGATTGTTTAAGTGCAGTTTAAGCAGCATTCTGTTCCAAACAACCCTTTCCTGGCAGCCAGGTCATCCCCTGGGAGCTGAACCTGGTTCTCTTATGGGGTGGGGACATGAGAGAGGTGGTGAAGTCAGGAGGTTTTGACGTGCATATGTGCACACTGTCAATACCATCGGGGTGTTTAATTGCTTTGGAGAGGGCAAACGTAACTGCTGTGTATTGCCATGTGAAATCCAATAAAGTCTGTGGAAAATGCCAAGTGTTTCTGGAGCTGGTTCCCTTTTTTTTCCATTTAATTTTCCGAGGAAGCTTGTTCTGTTGTATTCAAAAAACGAAGGATGAAAGAGGGGCAAAATCACACATTTTTGTGTTGACTCATTAATTTGTTTGTAAGTAGTGCCTGTAGCAGGGCTCAACTAACAGCTAAGAAATCAACTACATCAAGGCTTTCTAACTATTTCTCAGATCCAGATTTGAGCCATCGTGGGTTGTTTGGTGTGGTGAGGAGTGGCACCATCATTGCTCAATGGGTGCTCCACAGGAACCCCTCCCAGGTTGCTCTGTCCCTTCTTACCTGGAAAGAGACTCTCTCTCTGGTCCCAAGTGTTAATCTCCCTTCTCTGGGAGATTAAAAGAAAACGGTGGTTTCCTCTCCAGGCAACACCGTGTGCCAAAAAAAAAGGTTTCTGTGCAATAGTCCTAGAAAGGAGATACAAGGAGATAAGATCAGACTGGAGTGAGATAACATCAGGGAGAGAAATGGTGCCGGAATTAACAATAAGGAAAACAAGCAGAGATGAATTCAGTAAGTGTGAAAGCGACGGGGCCTGTTGGGCTGGTCCCTGCTCAGTCAGCTGTGGAGAAACACACCCAGGAGAAAGCCTGGCTGCCCTGCAGGCTCAGAGCTCAGCTCTGCCATCTCCTCCACCAGGAAAGCTGCAGGTGTCCATGTGCACCTGAATAGGTCTGGCTGAGCCCAGCACCTGCAGACCCTTAGCTGGAAAATAAGATTTGTCCCTGAGGCAGTCTGCATGTGGAAACGACCTCCTCCGGCTGAGAAAATGGGCCAGAAGGTCTCTCAGGAGGACAACCAGGAGAACAAGGCTGAAACTCTGGCCATCTGTGAAGTCTTCAGCCAGGGTGTGCTCCATGCATCTCAAAGGCTGAAGGATTATCTTGGTTTTGTGGATCCTCAAAGCAAATTCCAGCCAGCCACAAACACGCTGAGCGAGATCTTCCTGGTCAACTTCATCAGCTTCTGCGTGGGAAAGAGCGTGGAGGAGCAGATCATGACCAGCAAGATGACCAAGCAGCAGTCCTCCCTGTTTGGGGTGGACTGGATCTGGACTCTGTGTGGGTCTGACAGGCAGATCAAGCTCCAGATCGCTGTGCAGGCTTTGCAGCCGGCCGAGCTCCTCCAGGGCGAGGGCCCTGCCGAGGATTGGTGCCGGGAGGCCGCGCTGGCCGACGAGTGCTTCCAGAACATGAGCAGGTTTGAGAAGCTGGCCGAGTTCTGCCGCCTGGTGGGACGGGACTGCCTGGGCCTGTTCGTCATGTTCGGCGTGCCAGGGAAGCCCAAGGACATCCGAGGAGTCCTGCTGGACAGCGTTGCCAGGGAGCAGCAAAAATGCCGCCTGTCGGGCAGGAATGCGCTGCGGCAATTTGTCACCAGCACTGACAGCTCCCTGCCCACAAAAGACATGCTGGAAAACTGCCTGGGCACCAAAAACGGGCTGAAGGACGTGGGCAACGTGTACATAAACTTTGTGTGAGCAGCTGGGCAGGAGCAGTGCAGCGCTGGGGTCCGTGCAGTGCTCAGCTCTGCTCCTCTCTCCTTCCTCCCCACACTCCATTCCCTCCACCTTCTCCTCGACCCATCGTGTTCCCTTAGCTCCTGCAGAAGGCAGGCTGAGTCAGCCTCTTCAGGTTTTAAAACAACAGGAGAGACCTGCCAGAAAAATGTGTTTATAGAAGGCACGACGTTTTTCCAGAACATTTTGTTCACCAGACATTGAGTCTTGGCTGGAGCTGCTGGAAGATTCAACAGCCGGAGCTCTGGGGAGGTCCTGGTGGATTTGACTCAGAGCCTTTGTTTGCTGTGTGGCAGATTTTTTTTTCTGTCTTAGGAGGGTGAGTCTGTAATAATGGAAATGTGCTGGTGCTGGTCAGAAGAGTTGCATTGAGTGTGAAGGACAATACCAGGCCTTAAAATGACTGATTTGAAGGAGTGAGCTGATTTCAATTAGGAGGAAAAGCCCTTCCCAGTGCTCTGAGAAATGGGCTCTGAGAAAGGCTTATTAATTACCTGCCCCTTAATTGGTGCCAGGCTCTACAGGGCCTCGGAGCTGTGAACAAAAGGCAAGGCTGGGGCCAACTGCAAAGCTTTTCTCGCTGAGTGGCTGTGTCAGGGCAAGGTACGGCAACAGTTAGGGACAAATGTTCAAGAACACTTGGGGAAAATCGAGCAATGGGGACAAAAACCAGGCCTGATGAGGGTGGGACCTTTCCATAGCAACAGAGGCACCCCTGACCATTCACAGCAGAGAGCAGATTTGGAGGAGGCAAGATTATTTCACTTGAAATTTCTTTTCAGTAGCTTAACAGCTTGATGGCATTTAGGGGCTTGATTTATTCTATTTCCCTCAGCTTTTACTGGACTGAGTGAAGCTTTTAGGTTGGTTATACAATTATAATTACTTGCTTTACTGTTAACCAGTGAAGCAGGACATGATCCATATTCAAACTGGTAAACTCACTTTGGTTATAGGTGTTTGAATAGCCTTGTCAGTGCAAAACTCATCTGCCTCTAATTTTCATATGAATTCAATCATCTAACAGAATAAAAATAATTTTGAAAACATATTTATCTTTCACTATTTACTACTGGAGCTGTAAGATGAGGGCAGCTGTGAGAGCTGAGAATCAGGAGCTGTTTCTTAAAGAGCCTTTAAAAAGAGCCTAAAGAGGCTGAGGCATCAGTGCCACCAGTGCTCGCAGCATTCCATGGCAGAGGCTGGGAGTCTGAAAGGGGAACTGAAATAAAAACAAACAGAACTGTGACATTTTTGCTGAGTCACAAACGTAGCTGGATTTGGAGAAGGGTGACCTTTCAGTCCTGAAACAGTTCATTGAGATAGAATTGTTTTTAAAGAGCTGCTGTCACTTTGTTCTCTGTGTGTGGCTGGGTTTGGCAGGACAGAGGAGACAGTTCTGGTGTGTTGCATAGAGAACCTGCATAGTTGTGGGGGATTGGGGGATTTTTTGGCCTGTTTAACAGAATAAGCAGCACTGCAGCAGGATTGATAACTGAGTTACAGAAGACCTGCAGGAAACTAATTTTGCATTAAATTGGTATAACTAGTGTGACTTCACCTATCCAGTTCTTTAGAAAAGCTGGCTCATTTGAAAACTGAACTTTTTTTTCTATTGCATGCTTTCTCAACAATAGAAATGGAAGGGGAAAATCAAAATGCCTTGACTGTAGAGAGTTTGAGAGTTACACACTGGGGCAGTTGTTGATTTGATTTGTGTCCCTCAAAGGGCTCTGGTACCTCAGAGATGTCACATAGGCTTGGTGTGTTATTTTGGGAGCTGGGTTATGTTGCCCAGGCTGCATCACACTCTGGCCCTTTCCCCTGTGGGCTTCAGCTCAGGCTCCTGGGCTCTCAGCCATGGTGGGAATTGGCCAAGGCTCTGGATCCTGGCTAACAACAGTGAAAAGTATTTAACCATGTAACTGACTATGTTCATCCACTCAGCCAAGCTGGAGCCTCAGCTCAGGTGACTCACAGCCATCCCCAATCTTCTGTGACTGCTCGTGCTGATGGACCAGGTAAGGTGCAGCCCCCAGCCCATAAATTCCCAGGGCAGTGTGTGAAGTAACATGACACAGTGTTTGTCCTGGGTTCTGAAGAGCCTGGAATTCACACCTTTGTCCTTGGCAGTGTTTCCTGTTCAAATTTCCCTCTGAGCACTCTACTGGGATACAGGGGGAAAAGCCCTGTCCCTGCATGGGATGGAAACTCCTCCATTCTCACCAAGAGGTTCACAGCCCGTTTGGTTTCTGGGAGCAGTGGATGAACTCGGCCTCGCTCAGGGTCTTGCTCGGAGGGTCAGCGTTCCCCTGCCCGGAGAAGGGGCTGAGAGGGACACACTGGGGAAAGCATCCCCTTCGGGAAGGTTCCATCCGCCTGCCGTGCAGAAGGCACAGCAGAAATGGGTGTTGAGACCAGAACTGCTGGAATGAGGGGTTCAGGGAAGGGCAAACTCCCTCTGTGCCGGCGGCTCCGTGTGCTCTGCCCCTCCCGAGCTGCTGTGCCCGGACCCGTGGCTGTGCCGCAGCACTGATCCGGCCCTGCCGGGCCGGGAGCTGAGGTGTCCCCGTGTTCATCCCTGCCCTCCTGTGCTCTCCGTTTGTTCCGGTTGCTGCACTGCCCCTGCTGGCCCTTGCTCCTGGTTCTGCCTCCCTTTCTCCCTTTGGCTGAGCTGTGGGAATGCCTCTGCAGCCTTCTGGAGCTGGGGGAGGAACCTTTGGATGTCATCCAGGGTGCAGTTCAGGATTTGCTGAGGACAGAAACCCAAGGGACCGAGGTGAAAGTGAGCCCGGGCTGGGCACAGCTGGGAGCCCAAATCCCAGGGCTGCTGCATTTCCCGGGATGATGCACAGGACTGGGCAATCCAGGTGTGACACGGAGCTGGATGCATCCCTGTGCAAGCACAGAGCTGCTGGCCCTGGCTGAGTGCTGTCCTTACCAATGGGACAGGTGACCCTTGCTCATGGATGGCTGGAAGATAACCCAGGTGGGGTGGGGAGGAGCAGAGCTGGAATCAGCAGGGCTGCCTCAATCAGAGGACCCAATGATGGAGATTTGCTCTGGCCACCTTATCTTTGAGCACAGCAGGTATCAGTGGGAGAAATGGCCAGAGGATGCATTAAATGCCTGCTCAGAGAGGAGCTCCTTGCTCCCTGTCCCTTTCTCCCTCTGCTCCTGCCTGTGGACTGTGCAGTGTCCTTGTTTCCCACCGTTTCCTTTGCTATCTCCTGTACTAAGGTGGCTCCAGACTCCTCGTGCTCACCTGAGCCGGAGCTTCGTCGTTCAGGGTCTGCAAACGAGGTACACAAAACTGAATTTGCTCTCAGAGCTGGAGACAGGCTCCCCGAAAGGCAGGGATCTGTGGGATAGCAGCTCCCAGCCTGGGTGTTCGTTCTGGGTTCTGAGGGCACCTCGGGACAGCCCGAGGAGCAGGAGGTGATTGGAGTTGCTGATTAAATCCTGCGGGGGCACAGCACCCAGTTTCAGCCCCGTGTCCATCCCCTGCCTGCTCCCAGCTACAGACAGGGATGAATCTCAAGGAGCAGCCGGCAGAGACCTGCCAGCCCCAGCTCCCGCTGCTCTGGCTCCCCAGCTCCTGTGCCTCTGATGGATCTACGCTGAGGAGCTGAAGAGCCAGAGGTCAAGGGGGATCAGGTGAACTCTGCTCTCCCTGCAAACCTCCAGCTCTCTGTGGGAGCCTTCTGTCTCCCAGAGGTTCCAGTTTAATCAAATGGTTGTGGAGAAAGAAGGAAGAGGCCCTGGAATTCTACCGGCCACAGCCTCCCGCCCCGAGCGCCGAGGGGCAAATGGCTCCAAAGCCCATTCCCGGGGTTTAAATCCCCTGGGCCCCGCCCCGCGCAGTCGCTCTGGGCCCCGCG
>VXBR01011638.1:0-30222 GCA_013400215.1 Cisticola juncidis | reverse complement strand
CCCCCCCCCCAAACAAACAAACAAAAAAGCATAATAGTCGTCTGGGTCATTTGTTAGAGGATGACATCTTAGAGGTCAGGGCAGGCAAAGAGCTGGCTGCTATATTGATTTGGAATGCTACAGGGTATTTCTTGAAGGCTGGAAGTCATTACTTTACAGACATGTTATGTCTTATGTGCTCAGCATAAGCTTACTCTTTTGGCCCTTGCTGCATGCTCTCCTGCTGTGGGCCAAGTGTTTCAGACACTGGCTGCACAGCCTTGCTTCCGCCTCGTATCACACACAGCTGATTCACAAATCTGTGACCTTTCACTGATATACTGCTGTATAGTCCAGAAATGTGGGAGGGACAGAGGGGCTCTGTTACTCTTTGGAAAATGTATCAAAAGAAACAGACTTTGAGTACCAGCTTCAGAAAGTAGGCATTCCCTTTCAAAGGCTCTAATTTGCCTTTGGCAGAACAGCCTGACAACTCTGCACGGGCTGTGTTGTGAACCGTGCATAAGTGTGTGTTTTTTGTGTGAATAGATGCCTCTGTCCCTGGATGCTGCTTCCATGGAATGATGTGTTAGACTTTTACATGAGACTTCTAAGAACTGGAGACATTTGCTTTTGTATAAAAGCATTTGGGTAAAAGTCCTTTTGAGCTAATCTGGGGAAGAATTGCACAAAGATGTCTTTGCCACTTATTCAGAAATTACTGAGCTGCCACTTAGTCTGAATAAGAGAGGTAGGGAATAAACTTTATAGAAAGTTTAAGAAAACAAAGCAGGAATTCTAAGGAGTGTAACAGGCATAATTCACGCTGATTATTCAAAAAAATTTTGTGAAATTAAGGGTGCTAGTGCTGATAGCTTTTGCTTACAATTGTAAATTGTTAAATTACACTGTTATCTGTGTGCACTCTGTATTGCTTTCCATACTTTTAATTTTGTTAACTAGATAATCTTTGCCTTCCTCCACCTTCTGCTTTTTCCCGACAGTCTTTGAATGTCATGAGATATGCATGCATCTTGTTTTTGTGCTTGAAAAGATTTTCATGTTCCATCTCACTTGGTGTGCCATAACTATGCTGCTGTTTGATAACTACAGACTTCAAGTTATTTCAAGTGTTTGGTGAAACATAGACATTTCACATAGTGGTCATGGAAAGAGTCACACAAGATCTGCTTTTCTAAAAAAAAAAGTCATGTTTTGGTATTATAAGTGATGTACAATCCACTATTTACAAATAAAATGTGAATATATGAAATACATGTGTGAATAAAGAATTCTGTACTTTCAAGGCAGACTCTAGGTATATATGCTCAGTAGCAACCACTTCCAAACTTCTGTCAATTTTTCGATCAGATTTTAAAGAAATTAATGACTAACATGACTGATATTTTGTTATTCTATAGATAATTTTGTTATTGTATAGAGCAGCAACTCTTCATTGTATATATGTTTAAAGCCTATAAATTACTGTATGTGCTATTAGGACACAATACAGGTATTTGAAAGGAGTATTTGGTATAAAACGTGATTGTTTGCAAATCTAGCTGATCCATTGCTGAACTTCCATTTTTCATATTGCTAGCTATTCAGAAAAATCCAGGTCTTTCTGAAACTGATTCATTTACAAAATCCCATTTTCATCAGTGAAGTAAGATCCAGATATGCACTTCAATGTACTCTTAACGCTTTTATGTGTCTTTTCAATTTGTCTGCCCTGAAATGTTGTTCAATGGAAATATTAGCACTTAATATTTTTCTTCCAGGGCTGTTATGTTTGCTTACATAATAGTTTTATTCTTCTCCATCCACAACAGAATAAAGAAAATTCCCAAAAGGAATCCTCTGCAGGTGTGAGTACCTTCAGTGCAGGGCTTGAATGGAAGCCCAAACACTGAGTTGTTATTTTTCTTTTCAACAGGAGAGAAACATGTAATGTCTTAGCAGTATTACTTGTACTCTTTGCATTATTGATGTAATCCCTCTGCATTCCATCAAACTAATGTCTTCCAACGAAAACACATGAAGGAAAAAGGAAGGACTACATGTAATTATTTTCATTTGTCAGGCAAGTTAGTGCTTGTTCTGTCTTCACTCTACTTCTTGCGTTTGAAACTGAATTCTCCATCCTACATCATTAGAGCATTTGAGCTCCTCACAGTCTTTGTAGCACTCATTATTGCAGCACAGTAAATAATTTTTTTTAAATTGCCTTTCTACAGAGAAATAATTATGGGCCAAGAAGTTTTTTAAAGTCACATCCTAAAGAATTTCTGTGTATTTAAGTGATTTCAGTGGGCATTAAAATTCTGGTAATCTTGAGTTATGTTCACTACCAAGCCTAGAGCTGCATCCCCTTTGCTTGATGTCAGTGTGACAAATGGTGATGATGGGTGCCAGGCCTCTAAGGAGTGTTTCATTAGACCACAGAGGTAATGTGCTTGGCAAAGCCAGCTGCATAAGCTCCTCCAGGTTGGGAGGTTTCTGTCAGTCTTTGGGGCATGGAGACATAATTTCTTCCTCTTCCAGATGGTTCATGGTGACCTGAAGGTGCAGCAATCAGCTGATGTTAAGGGACAACTTTTTTACCCATCTCCCTAACAAAACGTTCAGCACATATCATTTAAGCAGTGAACCGGCAACAAATTAAATAGTTTTACTGTTCGTGACAGAACCTTAATTAATAAAATCTGACTCCAAGTGAGCAATTCTGCCCCTAGGCAGAATGGTAATTAGATGTTTTAAAGAAACATGATTTTTTTTTTCATGTGTTGGTACTGTAATTATATTTTTGGTCTTTGGTTTTCATTCTTGCATTCAAGAATCCTGAAGACCTGAAAACCTGGAGAAAGAAAACATTACTATACTGTTGTGTGATAAAGTGTTGCTTACATTGTTCTTTCTGTTTGTAACTCATAGGGATTTTATTTATCCCCTCCAGTTACTTGCTGCTTTATTCCATGCCTGTTGTTGATATTTTTAAAAGGAAACAGAGAATGAAGAAAAAATTGATTGAGGGGTAGATAAACTGCTTCAATAAATGGATCGGAAGATTTTTGACTTGTCTCTTCGGGGCAGGTCTTGCAAAAAAAGCCGGGGACAAGTGCACTATACCATTGCTACTATCAGGATTGTGGCATTATTCAACTTTAATTTAAAAAAAAAAAAAGGTGCATAAAAAGGCAGGGGCTCCACAGAGATTTTAAAATACTTTTTTTAAAATCAGCATTGTAAACTGAACTTATATGTAGCTTAATAACGGAAAAACTTTATCACAGAACAATTAGCTTTTGGGGTTCTAATATATTCAGTTTTTCAAGTATTTTATTTTCATATGGAATGATAGTGAAAAGTAGTGTAATGTAGTTTTGGGGGGAGTATTCTAGTTACAGTATTGCCATTAGACTATGATAATCACTCTTTATTCTCCAATTGCTTAGCAATCTATTCATCTTTTTCTAAAGGAAAATCTTACTCTGGAAATGAATCAGGTCATATTCAGTGCTGATACTTGCCATTTTTGGTCCTGACAGTGGTTAATAGTGTTGTTTCTGAAGACTATGACTTGTACATAAATGTGAGAAGACCCTGGAGACTTGGAGGGACCAATAAAATGGGTCCTGTCAGGTGTAGTGGACAAATGTAGGCTGTAGAAATCAAGTGCACAAATAGCACTGCTATTGGGAACAGGTAGCGGTGTTCATGGCTTGTGTGAGTGGTGATGGCAGGACCCAGCTTGTGTTTAGGTACGCGCCCCTAAACAAGCATCTGACTCACTGCTATTGCCTTCCATGAATAGAAAACTGCTACTTTCTTCAGAAAGTCTTCAGAAAGTCTTTAGAACAGCAATGCTGTTCTGAAAGGAAGTCATGACTCTTTTAATGTTAGTGTTGAAGCCAAGCATCTGGAACTAGAGATTTAAGTGAAATGTGAATGCTAGGAACCCATTTCTTGTTCATATTGCATCAAACTTTGACTCTGTAGTAGTACCAGACATTTGAATTCTGAAGTGTATTGGCTTCTACAGAATATGGCAGGCCCTATTTTGGTTACCTGGAAGTAGTAGCAAAGAGAATTGAGCTGATTTCTTACTGACTTTTTGAGTGCTTATTCAAAGTATAACATTTTTATTTTTGATGTTGATTTGAAAATTTGAACTGCTTAGTGTAGCTTCAGATCAGCTTGTTAAATGAAGCTCTCTATTACACAGCTTTCAGAAGTTTAAATTGAGGTATGTTTCTGCACATACTTCCAGTGCATTTACTGATTCCTCTACTGGAGGCATGATGGAAAAGATCATTAATACTTCTATGTGCCTACATAGAACAGTTAGAATGTTTTCAGTTGTTTTTGGTTCACACAAGTATTAATAGAAGTCTTTCATTTGTTGTTCCAATTGCAGGTGCTCACCTCAAGTTCTGTGTACAATTTTGGGCACCACAGCATAAGAAGGATATAAAGTTATTAGAGAACATCCAAAGGCAGGTCACAGGAATGGTGAAGGGGTCTGGAGGGGAAGTTATGGGAGGAGCAGCTGAGATCACTTGGTTTATTAGCCTGGAGGAGACTCTGGAGGAGACCTCATTGTGGTCTACAGATTCCTTATGAGGGGAGGTGCAGGGGATGACACTGATCTCTTCTCTGTGGTGACCATGACAGGACCCAAGGAATGACATGAAGCTTTGTCAAGAGAGCTTTAGTTCTGATGTTGGGAAAAGTTTCTTTCCCCAAGGGTTTAGTCAAGCACTGAAGGGTGTTCTCCAGGGAGATCACAGAACCAAGCCTGACAGAGTTCAAGAAAAACTTGGACAGTGCTCTCAGGAACATGGTGTAGTTTTGGGGGTTGTGTTGTGCAGGGCCAAGAGCTGGACTCAGTGATCCTTGTTAGTCTCTTCCAACTCAAAATATTCTGTGATTTGAAGTAGTTACATTTGTATATCTATCCTTATGTAACTTCACCTGGTTTTAGTAGCCCATGTAAATTTTAGTTGAATTACCAGTTATGGTTAAACCATGACAATGGGAGACTATATAATATTGAAATACAATGAATTCTCCTGTTAGGCGGTTAAATTTTTTTTGTAATAAAGGCATAATGAAATGTTTAATCTCTCTGTTGAGAAACATAGCCAGGTGGAGGATGACCAACAAGAAGATGGGACAGAGTGTATAAAAACGTTGGTCCTTTCTTGCAGACTCATTTTTTCTGTTGAGGAATTGGCAGTGCTGTCTAAAAGATGTTTTTCTCCAACTGTACAGCTAAATTAAAGGTTGATAAATATACTTTTGATTTGATTCCTTGAATAGATCCTTTATCTATTTGTTGTAGATTCCTTAATCTATTTGTTGCATTGGTTATGTAGGCTGTATATAGCAGGTAGGTGCTATAGAATGCATGTTTATTTCAGGTGGCCTTTCAGCTTTAAAACCCAGACATTTTTACAGCACAGGTGAAAACCAATCAATATATTATTGTCAGAAACTGGTGGTGGGGAGGAGGGAGAAGATATCAAGGAGCTGTGAAGGGATCTTCCTTTTCTACTGCAGTGATTTTTTTTTAGGTAATGAAGATACTGGCTTCTTCTTGTTACTCAGCTCATAAATGTTGACTTCTAAAACATGATTCAAAGTTCAAAGTAGTTAGAGCAGTCTCATTGTCCTCTATTACTTTTTGGGTTAACACAGCCAAAAAGGCATTCATTCCTTGCCCTTTCATTTGGGAACTGTGATTTTGTGGGGGTTCCTGTTCCTGTGAGGTGACTACTCGGAGTTGACTTCATTCATAATTGATTACAGAAACAAGTTGAGAATGTCCATGCTTTTAGTATGCTTGTCAATGCCTATTAATGTATTTGTCAGGCTTTTTATAGACAGTCTGTGAAGTTTAGAAATGTAAAATGCTTACATTCAGTATGATGAATGGGATTTAACTACTACTTCTATTAACTGTATGCCTGTAGTATTTATGTAGTATTTTACACTTTCAAAGTGCTATACTAACCTTAATTAATTTTCAAAACACCCTTGTACCATTCTTCAAGTGAGAAACTTGGTGTCTAAATACCCATCACCAGTATTGAGAATGTCCCCACAAGGCTATAAAAATGACTGAAGAAAGGTGTTCTAAATTAAAAACCTGTTTTATTTAGTTTAATGTAATATGCTAATTCTAACCTGTAAAGAACAGTAGATGACTGTGCTTGCTCTTAAGACTCTTGGCTCTCCTGGATATAATGGGACAGTAGTATGCTAGAAACAATCCCATGCTTCTTTCCTTCCTCCCTCCTAAATTATGCTGCCTGATTTCTGCATAAATATATTTATTGTGTTTGTGGTGCCTAGAGAGAGACATTGTAAGGTGTGAAGTTTATACATACATTAAAAAACATAAAACAACAATGTGCTTGATGATAAATTTGTTGAAGTAATCGGGGAAAAAGAGAGGGTGTGTATTCATAACAGCTCACAGTCAGATGTAAAAGTTTTCTGACCTGCTTTTAGGAGCAAGATTTTACAACTTGCTATGAAGACATTTTTAGCCAGACTATTAAGAAGTGTCATAATCCAAAAAGGCAGATGGTTTGAAATTTTGATCACCTACTTCATAGAGTAGGTGATCAAAAGTGTTTAAATTCCTAAGACTACTGCATTTTAAATTGACACTTGGTCAGAGAGGGAAGAACCTCTAGCACTCAGCCCAGCTATCAACAAGGAAAAAAGTATTTGCTGTAAAATGATTAATTTTTACATTATTGTGGCATTTAAAATGAAGTGATTTAGGAAAAAGAAGTCCCAAAGATTTATTGGATGGAGTTTTTGTTACTGACTAGGACCTTCATGTATTTTGAGAATTTTATTGCTTTTGTATTGAAATTTCATTTCTTTAGCATGGAGCAGTAATTGTATTATGTATTGTGTAACATTTTTTCTCCCAGTGTGGTTTAACAATCCTACAGTCTTAAATGGAAATGGCTGAATACAGAAGACAAGGAAAAATAAAAGCTGGAGGAGAGGGAAATGTCTTCTAATCTGATGTAGAATTGAAGAAGTGTTGAACAGTTTGACCAGAGCAGAGTAAGCTTGAAGTCTTACAGCAGAAAGATACTTGAGGCTCAGCAACCATAGTTCTTGAAATTAGTGTGTAAAGCCAGTTTGCCATTATAGTATTGAATGTTTTCATGCATGAAAGCATACTTACAAGAAGAAAATTTACTGAATGTTAGATTCCTGCTGCTGCTGCTGCTGTAATTTTCTTCCTTTAGATTATCTTTGTTTGCCTAGATGAGTCTTACAAAAGGAAAATTAGTCAATAATGCACCAGTCATGTAGAAATAATTCTTTACAGGAATATTTGTTTCGGAATGCCTGAGTTTTTATTTATACTAACCACTTTACCCCAGGAGCTAAAGAGCTTTCAGATACCTAATCATTTGGACTTGACTCCTGAACACGTTTCTAGTGGCTGTTAAGTTATTGTACCTTTTTCTAGAAGTCATGGAATTATAAAATCCTTTAGGTTGAAAAACTATCTGTAAGATCATGGAGTCCAAGACCACCACTAAATCATGTCCCTTAGTGCCACATCTACATGCTAATGGGATCTAGGAAATTGGTGAATATTTTAGTTGATTGTATTAAAAACGAAATAATCCCCAGCAAGTTACTTTTCTGTAAAACAAGATCTGATTTACTCTCAGAAAGAAGTTGGAAGCTTAGATAGTGTTAAAGGCAAAACAAGGAGAAGTAATTTTGCATCATAATATCCTTTTAGCAGTGAATTTTGAAGTTCAAAAGGTGGTTTCTGTCACCTGACCATAACCACACTTGCAAAAGGGCCAAGTGGCTGCTTAAAAATAAACCACATCAGCTTTACTGAGGGTGTTGAAAAGTGGTGTTCTCTGTCTTTATAATTTTACCTATTATGTCAGTTTTACTACTACTGGCCCTGCAGAACAGGTACTGTCATGGGAGGCTGAGCTGTTTCATACATCACCTAGAGAATTGCTAATGAAGTTTCAGCTGCCAAACTCTGCCTGCAGATTAGAAGCATAGAACAGTCTCACCTTGTTTATGTGGCTATTTATTATTCTGCTTTGCCTTTTAATTTCTAATGAGTCTGCTTGCTCCTCCAAAGCCTTACTCTTGTTTTTATGTTCAGTTCAAACTGATTGTCCTGTACATTAATTTTCAGAGTTGCTTTTTTGAGCACAGAAGTTGTACTCCTATTCATGTCTTGTGGTCTGTGATGTTTAACACTGCATTATATGAATGTCACTGCAGTTGTAACTAGTCCACCAAACTTTTACTCCTAAATCAAAGGCCATATAGACTTCATTTGGAACAGTTTGATTTGCAGCACTCTGGTTGATTTTTGTAGAGCTGACAGCTGGAGATCACTAACTTCTTTTTGTGAGCACTTTGATCTGGATGAGAGGGCTATAAACCTAGAACCAGTCAGTCGTTTTCACAGTTGCTTTTCCAAGAGAAAGTGCTCTTTCATTTCTGGTTAAATGACAGAGTTAAAGAATTGTCACAGGTGAGGGAATATGTCTATGTGCAGTTGCTCTGTTTTATGAATAGGAGCTATGATTGCAACCATCAGTGTGGATTAGAACTTCCATTTTGTAGCAGAAAACATGCCATGCCTGAAGACTTGAAAAAGGGGCATGAAGGGAGTTGTCGTTGATGAGTAGCTGTAAGTTTGTAGAACATGGGTTGCTCGAGGCAGTTATTCATTTTTTGCCTAATTCCTGTCGCTACTGTTCTCCAGCATGGGAAAACCTGAAGAAGGGAAAGAAAAGAGAAAGAGGTATGTTAGATTGCTTTTAACACTGGTGTTTCAGGATTGGAATCCAGTGAGTTCAAGGGAGAAAAGGAAGCAGACAGAAAATAGCTTCTCTGAATTCTAGTTCTAGCTAAGAGCCTTGCAGTTGCTTCCCACATTGTCTTTCCTTCTCTCAAATTAATCATGAGTTTGATGAAGAGAATGGATGAAGTTTGAGTGATTATTTCCGTGGTCAGGGATGCCATTTCATTGCGCAAGAAAGAGGATGGAACGAAGCAGTGGCAGGATTTTGCTCTACTCCAGCCTGATGGGAAGACTCAAGACTCACTGCATGTGTGCTTTTCTCTAAAAATAAGATGCTCCACAGGAAAGACTGTAACAGAAATCTTCTCCCACTTTCCCTCCCTTGCCTCAGCTAATAAAATGAGAACCAAAGTGGTGCTCAGCAGCTCTCTGTTCGGAAGAGGTAAAATCTCCTGGGTTTAAGAAATCGGTTGCAATGCAGTAAGGATTTCACTTTTATGTGAGGAGCTTCTTTATTAATCATAATAAACTCTGCAATATTACAATATGAAGCTTTGTGTCTTCCTCACTATAAATCTATACCTGTAAAAAAGGTTCAGATGTTATATCTGGTAAGTGTGTGGTTCTTTCTGAGTTGTTGCAGCTTCTCTACTGGAATATTTCTGGCGATATTCAAAGAACAGTTATCCACTTAAGCAAGGTTTTTTTAATATTAATGCAAAGACACTGAAATGGCCTTGAAATATGTCCCAAAAATACTTTTACAATATTATATTTAGAGTGAGATCTTTATGTGTATTTGTAAGGGTTTTAAAAGTAATGGAAAGACATGCCAATATTTGAATGCTTTATTTATTCCAGTAATTTTACTTATTTTTCCTATAAAATCACTCTCCTAAAGCCAAGGAGTAATTTGTGTATATCAACACCCGAAACAAATTTGCTGTGTCTTCTTTCCAGTCACAGATAGCTGGGAGTATATATTTAGACTTGATCTGAATGGCAGAGACAAAAAGGGCTCTGCACTTAGAAGTTCATTTGTATAGGGATTTTTACATCACAACAATGAAGTTTTATTTCCTACAATTGAATAAAACCTCCAACAATCCATTCTTATAATTTTCTAGTAGCAAAACCCCCAGAAACCTAGGAAAAAAAAAGCCTAATTACAATTAATTGAAAAGATTTTTCTGTAAAAGCTAGTGGCAGTGATTTGCATAAATTCTTATTAAGGTGAATAATATATTTTCTTCAAGATCCTTTGAACAAGCTTTAATCAGTTGAGCTTGAAAAAAATCACCATGAAACTTCAGTTTAAAAGTAATTGCATAGCATCTATTTAAGTGCTGAAAAATTACAAAAACATACCTAATAGACATCAGCTTCACAGAGTAAGAAGCCATGTAATAAATACCAAGAGGAAAGGTGGATTGTTGTTCCTGTCTTTAAGTTAATTCCACAAAGGCAAAACATGCATGGTGGGATGGAAGCCCAGGGAGGTGTCACATCAGAGTGAACTATCTGCAAACTACTTTTTCTGCTGTTTTGATGAAGAGAACATAATAAACTGCAGGTAAACTGCTACAAAAATCAGTACTTACCACCTTATGTGGTAAATACCCTGCTGCAAGTTTGGCTTTTTTTCTTTCTTTTCTTCCATTTTTAACAGTTAAGCTGAGCTGGCCATTAAAACATTTACTTACCAATGCAACCTAAATATCTGTGTATGTTTTCTATCCTGTTTTAGTTCTCAGCATTAAGTCAGCTGCAGTTTTTCAGATCACAGATGCAATTGGTTAGATGCATTGTCTTTAGCCTGTGTTTAATTAACAACTTTCCTTTCTGAGTTAATCCATTTGATGTTAAGAGCTGTGCAGAATTCAGTTTAGAGCAACCATTATCTTTTTTTAGCAATCTTTTGGATCCCAGGAAAGGTGGAGTTTCAGGAACTCAGTGTCTGCTGTTCTTAGCAATATTTTCCTGTTTTTATTTAAGGCCACAGAGAAAAGAGCACTTTAAAAGTTGCTCTTATAATAGTAGTAATAATAATAATAATTCAGTTTTATTAATTGATATTTATTTAATTGATATTTTTGATATTTAATTGATATTTATTACAGAATTCCGTTCTTGGCATTTAGTAAGAAGTAATGCAGAAATCAAATTGAAACTTTAGATGCAGGTACTGAACTATCTAAAACAGCAATTCCTCAATTGCAGTGTATGTCACACTTCTGTAATTTTTTGCATGCTGTTCAGTGATAGTTGACCTGGCTGGAACTGGTACTGCTGGAATTGGTACCTGCCAGCCTTTTTTATGGTACCTGTTCAAAGAAAAAATCATCAAATTTTTTTTCCTATTCTAGTACATTTTTCATGCTGCTTTCTTTTGTTTGGTCACTTTTCTTTACAGTCTGAAATATAGACATGGGGCGTGTATTTTTGAATGGATAAGGATGACTGCTATTAGGAAGTATTAAAAATTTCATTCTCTTTATTTGGGTCAGTGTGAGACTTGTTGCCTTTGAGAGATACCTTTTATGGTAGATAGCAGTATCACCAGCAAGAAAACAGTGCAGTAAGTATAGCTCTTGTTATGTATGATAACAAGTTTGACACATCTTTTTTCCTGCTCATCATTTGGCATAGCTTTTTTTCCTCATAAGTTTCTCTTATTTTAGAGACCTCAGCTGTAAAGGTTGAAATAAGATAGTCTGAAGTTTTCTTGTACTGTGAAAACTCCTTTTATTAAAAATTACCAAATAGTTTCTGAAGCTTCTGAATGAAAAAGTAATTCATGATTACTTTCCAGGCTCTGGAGCCCAGAATGAGAAAATGATTGCGTGTTTCTTCAGTTATCAGGGTGCCCCTAAGACTGCTGGTTTTTGTGAATGTTTAAATTTTAATTAGTTTTTGATTTCCCCACATCATTGTGGTGTTCCTGACAATATGAGTTAGCTGTTGCAGCTTCTTTTTGTGACTCTGGAGAAAAAAAGGAAAAAGGAGTTTATTTTATTTAATAAAAAACTCTACAACCCAAACGAACGAAAAAACAAACCAAAAAGACCCAACCCCCCCCCCAGTATGGTGGCCTGAATTACTTTCTTTGTTTTGTGATAATTATCACCATTATTTCTTGTTTTATTGTGTTGGGGCAGTTTGTGTATTTCTTTTAGCTGTGCAAGGGCATTTATGCTCTTTATTCTACTGTTATAATTAAACCATCCCCAAAATGTTGCGTGACTCATCTGTAGAGGAATATACACATTAAAATATCTCCAGAAAAATTCTGTTGTGATTTTTTTCCCTGTTGCTTCAATTTTCAATGATTTTACATCATGTTTAAAGCGCTAGTGTCCCAAGGATAACTTGTGTATGCTAGGACTCAGTTGATTCAACTAATTGAAATGTTATGGGAGGTCTCTAAGTTATGGGTGGCCCAAAACCTAAAGTCACCATTCCATTCAAACAAACACACAAAGAAAGTATGTGCAAGACCTTTAACTCTTACAGGAGCTTGGCTTTGTGCCATGCTTCTGACTTAATGGAATGACTGATTTCAGGGTTGCCTGGGGCCATAACCACAAATAAGCATATGTATCTCTAAGGTCATTGAAACCAATTTTATTATTTTCAGATTTACTAGAAACAAGTCACCTGGCTTGATTTACACATAAAATTGCAGCATATCAGTCTACAGAAGGGCTGTTTAGTTAAAAACTTTCACCTGTTTTGTTGCCCTGGAATATTAAATTAACAGCTGTTTGTGTCTCTAGAAATTCTGTTTTATCTTTCTTAGAAGTCGATGTTAAGCATTCACTGTAAGGTTGGGATTTGAGTTGAATGTCTTCATTGAAATAAGTGAAATAAGGCTCATATTCAGCACTGCTGCAGTTCCTAGTTAGACTGCTGCAGTGAATGGGGCTTCCATCTTCCACTGACTTTGAAAATGTGATGGTGAGCTTTTGGGTTTCCTATGGACTCCCAGTGCCTCTTATGAGCCAGAAGCTACCTGTGTTCCACAACAATTTCTGCATGCTTTCGTCCAAAAGCTATGGTGAGGAAGGAACTATAAGGGGCAGTGAAGTTGATTTGAATGAGGTGTTTATGGCTGATTGCATTCATCATCCAGGTAATTTTTTCTAAAATAGTTGGATAGCAATATCTTAGTGTCTCAGTATTTCTTTGGATTTCCTTAAAAGAGCATGGCAGCGTACACTGAAATCCTCGTAGGCCTTTGCAGCCACCTTGTCTAGTGGATGGTACAAATGGGTTGCATAGCTGTAATTATTTATTGGCTGTGTCATAATTAATTTCTCAGCGTCTTTCTGTGTACCACAACATATGAGGAACTTGGGAAGTTTATGATGCATACACAGCACTGTATTATCCTGAACAACTAATTTCCTGTGGTAAGAAATAAATCTTGAATTCCTGATTTTTTTGCAGCAAGATCAGTGTAGAGCCCCAGAAAGCGAAACAAGTCTGGTAGAGCAGAAACTGCTTATTCCTTATGCTATTCTAGGTTGATTTTATTATGCAGAAATAATACATCCTGGTGTTTTATATGGCCTAGCAAACTATAATTTTCTTTATTAAACTTTCAGTGGCTTACAGTGCCAGAGGAGACAGTAAATAGGACTCCTGAACTCTGAAGAGGTAGCCTTCCCCTTGCTTTGTAGAGAATAGGTATTTGCTTAGTTTATGTAAAGAATCAAATGGACTGTTGCTCTTTGGATAAAAAAAGGCATCTCACTGCTCTTTCTTAAATAGTACCTAAAACATGTTTTATATATCATCATATATCATATCATACATCATTATATGTCATACCATATAATACGTCTCCATGCCCTAGCAGAAAAGAATCTCAGTTTGAACTCAGACATGTGAATTTAAAGCTACTTCTATCCAAGGTGAGTTTCTGCATTTCTCATCTTCTCACATATGGATAGAAGATACTTGAGGAGAATAGAATACCTTTGCCTTGTCAGAAAGTGCAACAACACAGTGCCCACTGGGGTTTTTTTTCGTTTTGAAGTCTGAAAGTGCCAACTGACCTCTCCAAGGCAGCCTGTTCTCTGATTTGTATGGATCAGCTACATTGCCCTGAGTTGCACGTTCTTCCTCTTTATCTGTGTTTCTTCCCCCATGTTTGAAATTTCTTCTTATTGTGATCTCAAACAGTCATCCTGCTTTGGCAAGAGGAGCAAAATTATTACTGTTTTTTGGCAGTGCTGGAATTTTGATAGATAACGTACAATTTCTGTTGTGATAAAATGCTACACGAATTCTATTTTTTTTTTTAATGAAGGCTTTTTTTTTTTTAATGAGACTTTTTTTTTTTTAATGAAGGCTATTGAAAGAGGCAAACTACTTACTTTTTTAAACCTTTCATAAACCTTTGTGTGTGATCAGTTGTCCTCTGTGGGTCTCTCTAGGTATAACTTACGACTGTCCTTGTCTAAAGGCAAGTGCTGTGAAATACCATGACCTTCTGTGGCACTTGGGTTTCTGATCTGCCAAGAAAAAATGCAGTCCTTTGTTGTGCTGCTGTCGAGGGTGGTTGTGCTTTAATGTTAGAGCGGACAGTTAAGCCTAGCAGTTAAATACTGGTTTGATCTTCCAGGAGATATTCAGACCTTCATTTGTAGAAGGATACTACTTTGGAAAGTTATAGTCACTTGGGAGAAAAAAAAACAAACCCAAAAGCACAGAAATCACTAGTGGAGAAGAATGCAAGCACTTGGCAAACACAGAACTGCAGAGATTTGAAAATCTGACATGTCTCAGTTGAAAGCTCCCTGCTTTTGTAGTTCAGCTTGACTTGGCTCTAGTTTTATTGTCATGAAAGGTTGATCAGTTTTGTGATTCAGGTAATGGCTTCAGTTTACCTGCATTGTTGTCTGAGATCCTTCTTTCTAACTGCCTGCCTCCTGGTAGCTGTTCTAAAACATAGAAAGGAATGGGGTTTGGTTGTTTTGTTTTTATTCTTGGAAGTCTAAAAGGTTTACAGAAAGGCTATAAAAGCTTATACCAATTGCAGTTGATTGTAAAACCTACTGATTTCACTGACATAAAGTGCAGGTTATTCCATTACCAGTGTGAACTAAAGCTAATATAGCAGAAATCAGGATTTGATCCTGTGTGTTCTGATAACATAATTCAACTAATTTGTCATTTCCTGCCTTTTTACCTCAATCTTTGACTGCATGCCGTAAAATCCTCAGGAGTATACTTGATACAAACTTGCCTGTAACGATAACTGTAAAGCACATTTTTATTCCAGAATAACTGTGATTAGTTGTCTTGATGTCACTCCCAAACGGTTGCCTGCTAGCTGGATGCTCTAACCAAGCAATTCAGCAAAAATAAAATGTATTTTAAACACTGCTATGGTTTCAATTTCTAGTGTTTCACAATTGCTATGGCATGCCATGAAATTTGTTTTACTCTTGTGAATTCCTGCATCTCTATAAGCTATTGAGGCACAGAGGTGAAACAAGTCAGTAAAAATAATTTCAGCCGTTTTCAGTAGGATTCACACTTTCTGAATGTGTGGGTGCCATCTGCTCTGTTAAAGTACATTTTTGAAGGGCATCCCATGGTGCTCTCTATAAAGATGTTACAGAGTAGAAAAAGTGTTGTTCATTCATAGAATCATTAAGGTTCAAAAAGATCTCCAAGATCATCAAGTCAACCTTTGGTGAAATACCACCATGCCCACTAGACCTTACCACAGAGTGCCATGTTTGCTTATGTATTTAATACTTGAAAGGATGGTGACTTCATCACTTTCCTGGGGAGCCTGTTTCAGGACTGTGCTGAACAGTCTCTCTATTGACTAGAAGTCATTACACATCTTCGCGTGAACAAATATTGTTTTTAATTATCTGGGTTGTTTTAATTTTTTTGTCAGAGTTTAGATTTCATAAAAATTGGTTTTGACATAAGTCTGTAGCAGGTCCCACTTTTTCCTGGCTAAAAATATAAAATTATAAAAAATGCATACAGGAATTCGACATGTCTATGCAAAGACTGAAGGTAAGTCTAACTTGGTCACAAATGCTTTCTAGCCAGAATTTAGGCCCTCCATATATTATGTAGGAATTTTTATTAATAGGCATCTGAGAAGGAAAAATGCTGCAGTTTTGTGGTTTTTTTTGTATTTTTTTAATTTGGAATACTCTGAGAAGGTACTTAAAATTTATTTTGGTTGATTCACTGGTGAGTAAACTATCATTACAGAGAAATATAAACCTCAACTATATGTTGACATTTCTTGCTGCATTTTCCATCCAGTTAAGCTTGCTTTTCTTTTTGTGTTTCCTCAAGAGTATTTCACTGAAATGGCAGTACATCTCTTGGTTCATGACAGTGTAGCTGGACTTTGTAGCTGACACAGAATAAATTTTGATAATCCTCAGGGAGGATTCCCTTACCCTTATTTAATATCTGCTTTAGTGGGACTATGACTACAACATCATTGACTGCGTATCAGGCAAGTTGATAAACTAGACCAGGAGTGCAGTAGTGACTTGAAAGACAAGTGGCATCTGCTTTCTTAGACCAGATTGATTTCAGGGAAGAAAAATTATAAGCAGAACTTGCTGTCTAAAAATGTAGACAGCATTTTGTCTTTAGACAGACTTTTGTAGTCTGCTAATGTATTTGTGGGCAATCTTTTATGTACATAATTGGGCAGCTTGTGAGGGTAGTTATACTAAAAATGGACAATACTGGAGAAAAAATATGCAAGAATTCTAGTTTCTTGCCATTCAAAATAGTATTTTAAAGCCTCAGCATCAATATCTGTAAGATACCAAAACAGACTTAACCTAAATAGAAAATGCTTACTCTGTACAGTATTATTAAAAAAAACCCCAAACCTAAACAACCCACCCCACAAATCTGCTAACATGATACCCTTTGGGTAGGAAAAGTGATACAGGTTGTACAACTGATGTGTGTCAGAACATTAGTTTTATGTATTTATGTATGTTATGGTGGGGCTGGAGGGAGGAAGAGGAGACTTTGTGGAGACAGGAGAATTTCGGGTAAGCGCATGTCTGATAGTTCGTAGTGTGGCACAGTCTGTACTTGCAGTTCTGTGGATAATAAAAGCCAGGGTGGGTCTGACTTCTCTGAATCTCTTGATTCTTACGGTGAATAACATGAACGTGACAAGGGATAGCTGGGTTGTTTTGTGATTGGATTATTTTTCCCTCTCCACCAGGATGGATATTTATTCAATATGAGTTCTAAAGACAGCGTGAAGGTTCAGTTGAGCTCTGTGGATACGTGTGCACCAAATTGTTTTCACTGATGACATTTTGAATAATGCTTTCCAGTTAAACCAGGAAAACTAAGTTTAGATCAGCCCTTGTTAATGAAGGGTTGTTTTACTGCTAAAATAAAACAGTTGAAGAAGGAAACTTACGCACTAAAGTCCTGTTGCATTTCTTTATCCTTCGTGCCCTTCAAAAAATGAGAAAAGGAGAGTGTCTGTATGTTATGTTGTGGTTCAGTGGTTTTTCCTCAACTCATTATTTCTGTATTTGTATGGATATGTCTTCCTGGTTATTCTCTTCAGTGCTTCCCTAAAATTAAAAAACCAAAATCAGAACCTAAAAATTATTTCAGGTTAAATTTAGAGTGCACAAGAGTCAAGGCCTTAGGCATAATTCTGTACAATGTCCTCAAACTTCCTGAAAATGCTCACTGTCAAAAAATAAATATTTTTTCCAAAATAAAATTGCTGAATCTAATTTTCTCCAAAGTTTGCCACGTATTGAAAAAGAAAAAACGGAGAAGTGAATAGTCATGGGACTGATGTATGGCTGATAAACTTTTTTTGTAGTGCTACAGTATGTATGCCTCTGTTTTCAGATAATGGCTTAAAATGTGTGTGTCTTGGAAAGGCTTTATATTCAGAAGGTGACCTGTCAAAAAAAGTAATTTAATATCCATACTATTAATTTGGGCAAGAAAATCAACATTTTTACTCTAATTGCTATATTCTCAAACCTTTAAATATCTGTCCTTGTACTGAGTGGCAAAAATTATTTATATTTGATTTTTTCAGCAGGAAGTGGGGAAGAGAAATAATGTGGTGCCATATTGTACTACAGAACAGAAAATCTGCAGGGCCCTCTTTTATAATCTAAGATCGATTTGAAAAAGGTAACAGAGGTTCCAGCTATGAATTCTAACCATATTTCAGAAGCTGATATGACACATATATAAAATAAACAAATTGTGAGTTATTGTTAGGCAGTCATTTGGCACAGAAGAATGTTTTTAAGAACAGCTTCAGATGTATGTTTGAAAGAATATTTATCAGGTAAAAGCAAGTATCTTGAAGTTTCTGAAGAAAAGAATTAGCAATTTTGTGTTGCAGTGTGTAGTTGGGAGTGAAGCTAGGTTATAAAATAGCTGTGAGAATAGCAGAAAGCATTTCTGATTTAGGAATGAAAGTATCTGTTCATAGACCTATGGTACATGCCGTGGTGTAGAAACTCAGGGAGCAGAGACAAAGACAGGAGCTGTTCTTAAGTTTTTATCAGCTTCCTCTTAAGAGGACACTGATGT
The DNA here is from genome assembly GCA_013400215.1 of Cisticola juncidis. Classification (NCBI taxonomy): domain Eukaryota; kingdom Metazoa; phylum Chordata; class Aves; order Passeriformes; family Cisticolidae; genus Cisticola; species Cisticola juncidis. The sequence continues at coordinate 11,828 of VXBR01011638.1, read as the reverse complement.
TGTCCCACTGTTCAGCATATGAAAGTATTAATTACTTCTTTAATTTCTCTCCAGTGTTTGTTTTTTGTTTTAATCTATGCATGAATAATCAAATAATGCTATGCCAGGCAGTTGGAATTAATTAGGGTTTCAAATTTCACATTGTTCATCTTTTAGTGTTTGGTATGTCAGGCTAAATCTTAAACTGAGGGGAGTGAGGTGCATTTAGAGTTAATATGAAGGCCGTATTCTTTCGCCATGGGAGGACTTACGTAGAAATGGAAAGGCTTATACAATGGAGAAAGAATCCAAAATCTTTATAGTCAGCTTTTGAAATACTTATATTCTGGGTGAAAAAAAAATTTAAGGCGATCTTGACTTTGTTGTAACCAAAATGTTTTGAACTTGTAGTTGCATAAAGGTTTCGAAGCTCCTTAGTCAATAAGAAAATCAGTAGATGCAGCATGCTTCAGTGTAATGAAAGAATTCCTAATAGCATTCAGTGTTATATGTAAGCGTTGTCACCACTTCCTTATTTGAATAACATTCTGCATCTTTAGTTGCAAAATTATGAAGTCTAGAAGCCTGCAGCTGCTGGGCTGCTGGATCATAGGCAATTACTGGCAAACAAAGTCAAATCACAGCAGATAAAGTCATTGATGAAAATAAAAAAGGAACAAGTTATTGCTTATTTTAAAAGATCAATTTCTTTTAAAGACAGAATGCAACATAGAAAAATCTTAGAAAGTTTGTGTGGTATAATATACACAAAAATTTGTGTGGTATATTATACTGTAGTATAATACCATGACCTTTGTGTTTTTACTGTTTTCTTTGAGGTTTTCCTGTTTTGTTTTTAGTATTTTTGTTTCTTTGTTTTTGGCAGTGGTTGCAGTCTTCTAGTGGTATAGTTACTGTTGTCTCACTCATCCATCTTTCCACTCTGTTTATATCTAATTCAGGAAAGTCTCATCCAAGAAAGTTTTACAGATAAAACACCATTTACAGACCTGTTACTTGTAGCTCCTGTTTGTCCTGGTACTAAACTAAAGTTAGCTGTAGAACTACTGTCATAGTCCAAAACACAGAATTAATATTATTATTTTTTAACATATTTTTCAGAGGCCCTGTACTAACTCTGTATACAGTTAATAGCTTTCACTGGTAATTGCATAAGATAGGAAAATCATTTTAAAACTATATGTTGTCTTCAGTGTTTGAACTCCAAGTTCAGCTATTTCCATAGTTAGAAAAGGACCATATTATTGGCAGAAATTAACTAGATACAAAGTTCTAGTGAACAAATTTCCCTTTTGTGATGTTCTGTTTTCCTTTAATTAGTTTGAAATATGACTTGAACCTATGTGTATCCATCAATCTGTATGTATAGACCCATTGTCAGAACCAGCTAGCAGCTCCAGATTCTCTATGTCACTTAGCTAGTTGTTGCCAAGTATTTCCTTTCTGAAAACAGCTGAATTATTAGATTCTCCTTAGAGATTCACTAAGAACAAATTTTCTTGAGACAAACGAAAAGCTTTAACTTGAAACTCAGAAGATTGCACAGATTTTGGTCTCCTGCAGATGTCTCTAGTTGATATACACCATAGAGGTTTGTGGTTTTATTTTTGAGTGTTGTTTTTCTAGGGGTGAGTGTTCTTTTGTTGTTGTTTGTGGTGGGTCTTTCTTCTACTTCTTCTTCTGTTGTGGTGTTTTTGTTGGTGTGAGTTTTTTTGTTGGTTTTTGTTGTTGTTGTTGTTGTTGTTGTTGTTGTTGTTGTTGGTTGTGGGTATGTTTTGTTTTGTTTTTGTGAAGTAAAACTCTGTTACCTGCTGGATTTGAAGGTAAATTCCACTTTAACAGCTGTTGAGAAAGATGAACTTTAATACACAACATATCAGACGTAATTGTCACCAGAATTCTGCCAGAATGGCAAATAGTTCCCTTGAGTCTATAATTAAACATTTAGATGAATGTGTTTTCGTACTTTTGTAAGGTATCTCTGCATATTCAGTAGTATTTTCTGACTTTATCCTGTCAATTCAGACAATGTATATGTGTATATGTATACACACAGTAGTCTGCAGGCAAGTACGGCAGGCTCTACTTCCCTGCTTTCTGACCATCACCTGCCTAACAACCTGTAAGTAGTTTGGAGGATTTACTTAGCTGCTGTATGTTTTGGGGACGTGAAGCTGTTTGTACTCAAGCAAGTAGGCTCTTGGATGTGTTTTCAGTCTTGTTGTATATATAAGTAACGTGTAGTCTTGAAAGCATCCTTAGGGTGTCTCATTAATATCCAATGTAAAAATACCCTGGGGTGTTTTCCCATTGCTATTCAAGAAGAAAGCACTAAATTAATACCGTTTAAAAATGACAGAGGGAAAACAACAATGAACCTCCATGTTCAACCTTGCCAGTCCATCACTGACTATCTATTTTATGTGGGAGACGTATCGTCAATGGCTTCCTGCATGCACAGTTGGGAATTCTCTTTTTTCCTTTAAAATATATTGTCTACTTCAAATACTGATGGTAATTTTCAGCATATGGGGACCATTAGCAATCTTGAAGCTGGATATAAGGCTTAACTCATTAAATCACTTTAGAATGTCGCATCTGTTTTTTTGCCCTAGTGTTAACACCTGGATCAGTTTAACACCAGCACAGAAGTTTAGGACATATATAGTTGTTAATTTTGAAAACATCTGGAATTTTTTCGTGTGTGTATGCATGTGTATTTGCACGTGTGAATAGCTGTATCTCTGGCATTTTTAGGTTTGATGAATAAAAGCTCAGTGAGTCATGCTCAACATGTGTACTGACCTGTGGCAAATACATGATTTATGGCAGGAGGCAGAAACATTGTTTCACATGGATTAGAAATGATGATTTTGTCTTTACAACTTTTTTGTCTTTCTTCAGCTTTCTATTTCTGAAAATCTGATAACTGAATCTAATTCCTTTCCTTTCCCCTGCCCCCAGCATGTGCATTTGTTGTATACTGAATAAGATACCCCATTCTCCTGGAATGTGTGAAATGGGCAGGCATTGCAAATTGAAGAAAGTTCCCTGTCTGAGTGTGCAACCCTGTTCAGAGTCTGCTTGGAAGTAAAATGCCAATTATGTTGGAATTTTGAGAAATGACTTTCTCAGGTGACCTACTGCCTTTTAGCGAGAGCAGAGTTTGCAGCCCTGGCGAAGAATGATGAGTGCAGTTGAAGAGCTTCTCTTATGCCTATTAGCAAGATTGGACTAATTTGTAGGACATTACCTCCAGGTAAACTGAGTGAAGCAGTAAGCAAGGCTAATATGGCATTTAGTAATTTCCTTTATCCCAGAGTCTTTTACAGAGCCAGCAATTAATACCATTTTCTATCTGTGGAGAGTGAGGGTGGCTGCTAGCACAGGAGGCTCTACTGGCACTGCTACCAGGCTGTGAGGAGTGTTGCTTTCAGAATTGCTGCTGGAACTGGAGACCAAGCAGGGTTAACAGCTTGGTGATTCAGTAGCTGGAGGAAAAACAGAGCCTTGCCAGAGCCAGGGCAGCCCAAGCCCTGGGCACTGGGTATTTTCCTGGGGCAAGGACTGGGATACAGGCTCAACTCAGCAAGACCCTTGGCAGGGTAGGGCCTGGGGAGCTGAAGGCTGGCCCTGCTGAAGGCTGGCCCTGCTGAAGGGTCCCTGGGGTGAGGGCTGATGGCCTTGGGAGACTCACATGGGGTCCTGGGCAGCAATAGGGGAGCTTTGGAGACCTGACATGAGGTCCTGGGATTGTGGGCAGGGTGTGGGAATCTTGGGATGGGGGTCAGATTGTCAAGGCTCATTAGTGCCCTTGGAACCGTATAGAAACCATACAGAAAGAAGTTTTAAATTTATTTAAAATTTTGATCTGTAGAAAATACAGCATTTGATCTGACTAAACTCTGAGTAAGGTGGAACTATAAGGTTCTTGTATTCTTCACGCTGATGGACAGGCACTAGAATTTATTGCATTTATATACACAAGAAACTAAGAATATTATAGAACTGCCTGCTGAAATCTGTACCCAAGTACAGTTTATCAATACTGTATCTTCAGGGCCTACTTTGATTTTTCATTGCGTGTGGGGCTTTTTTCATTGTCTGTTTCTTTGCTGTAATTTTTAATATGAACAGGTCTAAACAGAAAAGAATCAAGGATGTGTGAAATTTGTTGCTAAAGCTGTGAATAAGATTTGACTGAATGAATGCCTGTGGAATGTACACTAGGTTTCTGTATGATACAAACAGTTTACTTTTTGTGGGGATGAGTTCAATATGAGTGTCTGCTTCATTCATGAAAACTATCATCTTACATTGAAGGCAAAAGAAATACTAAAAGCTACCATTTCCTGGGAACAACCTAGGAAGTGTCTGGGCTCTTTGTGTAGAAGAATGCTTTGCCTCAGAGGAGGGTGGTTGTGCTGGCAATGTTGTTGCCACTTTCTTATTGTTTCACTAAGAAGAAGCACTTTCGCAGTTCAGGATTTCAACTCCAAATCCTGACATCTGATAGCAATTCTTAACCTTTAGGAGCCTGTTGTCTAATATATTATGTTTTTCTCAGAGAAAGGAGTCTCTTTTGCCTGACACCTGCTTTTTTTTTTGCCAAATTCCTGGGTTTCTGATAGTGTTTCTGAGAGTCATACTACAAATGTAAATCACAAACAGAGGAATTAGGTTTCAAGAAAGAACAACACAGAAAGACAAGATAAATAATGTGAAAACAACGATCTTATTTTCCTCCAGTGTTCTTTTGTGACTCGCCTAAAATGAGAAAAATGTGTGTGGGGTTGGGAAAACAAATAGAGGCAACCTGATCCACTGCATAAGCAGAAGTCAAAATGAAAATTTTCAAATATTCTAAAAAGCATCATCAGATCTTTAAAGGATTTAAACTGACCTCTCTATAACCTCTGTGTGCTCAGAGACAAAAGGACATGCTGAGAGGAAGTGTGTCTGAAAGCATTACAGCAGGATGCTCTGGACAATGGAAATGCTGAGCTGTGTGGTATTTGGAGTATTTGCATGGAGATTCTGTGGTGCAGTATATCAGTTTTGAGCATTTTTCTTCTCAGAACAAGGCAACATTCCTGAAAGGAATACGACATTAAAAAAAAAAAAAAAAAAAAAGGATTTGCATACAGGTTCTAAGGACCTGGAGTGTGAGGGGAGTCTTGAAATATGAATTAGTCACGCATTTTAAATGCAGGCTTGAGTTTCACATCTTTTTTTTTTTCCTTCTTCATCTGAATTGAAAAATTATTAATTATGGAGGGTATTTATTGGTAAGGTGGAAGAAGTCTTCAATAGAGAATGAGATATAAATCATGTCTCTTGTTTAGTATTTTGAACAGAAGAGTCTTGAGCTGGCTGGATTCTTAATTTCCCTAATAAAATAAATGCTAAATGAGTTAAGCTCAGTAATAACAACTATGCATCTTTAAATAACTGCTTAAATATAACTAATTAATTCTAGTCGTCTCTTTGCACTAAGCAGGTCTCACACCTTCTCCCATTGCATAAATTTAAATGCAAATCTTTGGGTTTATACAGACACTATAGAGACAGATTTTTACAGTAATGAATTAGGCTTAGAGATTGCTAATGGCTGGCATGAGTTCTTGCCAGTGTGGTTGTAAGCATAAATGGTGAAAGCTGCAGCATTTTTCTTCTAATCAAGCTGCCAGACTTGAATTCATAAACTAATACAATGTAAAACGTTTTTTTGTCCTCATTTGGAAATACAAGACATTTAAAAAGAAAGTGTATTTTCATCTGTAAAATGTTCTGTTGTCTGTTTTCAGCAAGGAGTTGCAGAAAATTATGTTAGTCAAAATATGGTTGTACAAGGGGAGTGCCCTGTCCAAAAGCAGAAAACTCCACACTCCTACGAACTTCTCTATTTATTGTTTATCCATGTTAACAAAATCCGTTCCAACATCTAAATTAAAATTTCACTGTAAAGGGACAGCTGGGCTTCTAGTTCTGAAGTACTGGAGGATCCATTGTTTCAACAATAATGTCTGCAAGATTTTCATATTTCTTTTACATTTTAATTATAACTCATCAAATCTTAACTGATTACTCCTGGGTTAGACTCAGAAGAATGTCACTGAAGGGTGTTTTAATTTAATGGAAACAGCATAATGTCTGTTTCTAGCATTTTAAAAGCCAATTTATATGGAAATTTTGCTCTAGAAGGAAGTCAATAGATACGTAGTTTTTTAACACCTCCTGTTAAAATTCAAATCTTGAAGCAGCACCAAAGCAATGCCATTTTTTTTTCTTGTAGCAGTGTGATTGCATTTTCGCAGCCTTTCATCTGTAGCTATTTTCTTCTGTTAAAATGAAGTTTTTATTTGTCTTTTGTAGTCGAGCTATCAAGACGAACCAGGACCTTTTGCCTGAGACACCGTGGATCCATATTTTCTACAATGACTTCTGGGGGACACTGCTTACTCACAGTGGGAGCCACAAGTCCTACAGACCTCTCTGCACACTTTCCTTCCGCATTAACCATGCCGTTGGGGGAATGGACCCATGGGGCTACCACCTTGTCAACGTCCTCTTACATGCTGCAGTCACTGGCCTTTTCACAAACTTCTCCAGGATTCTCTTTGGCGATGGGTACTGGACCTTAATAGCGGGCCTGCTGTTTGCATCTCATCCCATCCACACGGAAGCCGTAGCAGGGATCGTAGGGAGGGCGGATATTGGAGCCTGCCTCTTCTTTCTGCTTTCCCTCATGTGTTACGTGAAGCACTGCTCTACCAGAGGTTCCTCACCAAGTACATGGGGCTGGATCTTGGGAGCAGGGCTGTGTGCAGGATGCAGCATGCTGTGGAAGGAGCAAGGAGTGACCGTTCTGGCCATTTCAGCTGTGTACGATATCTTTGTATTTCATCGCCTGAAAATGCATCAGATCATTTCTGCTTTATACAAGGTGAGTCTCCTTTGTGGTAAGCTATTTGTGAGGTACCACTCACTGTTGCACAGTAAAGGAGTTTTTGAGTACACAATAATTCTTAGTAGTTCAGTCAATTCCCAAAAATAAGCACAGATGTTTAATGCTGAAAGAACATTCCAAGAGCTTTAGTGTGGTCTTTTTACATTTTGTTTAAGCAATGTGTTATTAGCCATTGCTATTACTCGATGCTGGGGATGAGCTTTTTCAATTAGCTTCCTTACTTCCAGCAGCTCCCTCATTCTGTTTACTGTCAAGCACTGGATATCTGAGTCAAGCACTGGATATCTGACTGCCTTTTGCAAAGAATTCATTCATGCTCTTATCCTCTTGCATCTTGCAAACTCAGCTTAGTTTGGTCAGGCGTGCAAGTGTGGCAGCTGATATCATCAGCTTTGCTCCCTGAGGCAGAGCTAAAACACTTATTGTTCTAGTTTAACAGAGATGCATAGGACTTGGTGCATACATTTGGCACGTATTTTTTTCTTCCCCTAGTAGGAGCTATGACTTAAATGTATTACTGCCTTAATAAAATAAGTATTTCCTATTTTTTAACTTCTTCCCAAGCACAAACAAATAAAATTAGCAAACAAGCAAGCTCACAAAATCCCCTAGCTTACAAAAAGTTGCGTGTGTTTTAGTGGTACTCAGAAACCCCAGCTAAAATCAAGAGTCCTTTACAGCAGTTGCTGTACAAATGAGAAAGCTGAGTATATGTAATTTTCAGTGAAATGGCTGTTTTTCAGAAAAATACTGTCTTGACAAAAGGACAGTGTTTCATATGGACATGTGTTGTCATATTTTTCAGTTGGCTGTAGATTGCAAAAATAAAGTTTGTTTTTCTTCTTACAAAACAAAATTTTCTATAAATTTTCTTATCTCAAATACCTTGATTTGAAAATTTTGATTTCTTTTCGAAGTGGATTGAAAAGAAATTGTAGTTTTTGATAAAACAGTGATGATTTCTGTTTGTACAGCCTATATAGCTGTAATATAAAAGAAAAGAGAAAGAATCCCAAAACGCCAGTCACTTGTAGTTTCCTCTTAAACTGCTCTAAGGTGTTGACTTAGTTATTATGCTCTTTTCTGACAAAATGGAAAAGGAAAGAATAATTTTATATATATATATACACATATATTTGGGTTTTTTTACTAGTGTACAATGACATATGTAAGACCTCTGAGTGTCTATAGCCAAATAGTGTATGGTACATAGTGCATCTAACACTGAGCAGAAACTAACAGGACACCAATTAGGTTGTTGCATTTATCTTTACATTTAAAGGAAACAACAAACCTTATGCTGAAAGGCACAAAGATAAAACCTTTTCAAGTGCTTCAAGGATTTTAGTCAAGTGTTACCCTATCCTATGGATTTAAACAGTGGTAAAAAGATTCATAGGACAGAAAATTCTGAACATCTAGAAAGTTTTTATTATTGAATGTTCATTGCCAAAACCCACAATCTTTGCAGATATTTCTGATGGGCTTTTAATTGAGAAAAGCTTGAGAAAACCATTTTCCTCCTTTTCCATGCCAGGGTCAGAGTAAAATTGGTCCAGAAGAGACCTGAATGACACAGGTGAAATCCAAGCTTCCACATGCAAATTTTTTGAACACAAGTTCTCTCTTCCTAGATGTGGAGCTCTAAATTTGGACACCTGGCTTGTGAGCTTTTTTTACACCCAGCATCAGAGTTGTCTTGAATAGAAAGCTGGTGTCTTTGAAAATTTATTTTTTCATCTGTAATGCTAGAAATAGTAATTCTGTTTGTGGATTACAGACCTTTGTGGAGATTAGATTTTTGCTGGAGGCACTTTTATGGGGAGAGATTACATTGAATGAAAATATGAATATTTTTATTAATTGGCCAGAAATGTATTTTTTAATTCATTAAGTTATTAAGCCGCATGTTTCTTGCATATATGTTCTGGCTGAGTGCTGCTCAACCGGAACAAATTAGAAAGAATTTTGTGTCCATGTACCTGTTCTGGAATTTGTTCTTTGTGTTTTCCTAGTATTGGGAGAGGGCAACTTCAGGAGAAAAGGGGAAAAAAAGACACCAAAAGGTCAGTTGAGGAAAAAGTTGGAGTCCTTTGTAGTGTGTTCGAGGGTAATAGTGTAGAATGGAGACAAGAAATACAGGAAAATAATTTAAAAGTTGTTTAGCTCAAGCCTTTACTACCTAAGTAAGCAGTAACTGAATGCTTTGTAATGGAACAATAAAAGGTCCTGTCCCTTTCAGTCTACCTAACCTTTAGCTCAGCCCTGTCCAGCTGAGCTGATACAGCTGTTTCCTAGGCTGTGCTGCAAACTGAACTGAGAGGAAATGCAGGTAAAAAAACCCTTTAAACACCACACCCCTTTCCCAAATATCCCAGATACATCTTTTACGAGTTACTTTAAAGCTGAGTCAGTTCAGTTATATTCAGTCCTTGTCATGGCACTACAAATAGTTGTACTGACTAACAGTGAGAGGAAAGATGCAGTGTGGGCACAGAAACAAGGAATGGAGAGAGACGGATTTGGGGGAGTGGCTGGCTAAGACATAGGCTGGTATGCTGCCAGACTGTGGCTGTCAGCTTTGGAAACTATGACTGAATATACCTCTGGGGAAACTGAGACACAATTATTTGTGTTTAAAGAACATTAAAACTACTGACTAAAACATCTTCAAGATGGTCAGTAATGTATGACCTGGTACAAGCAACTTGAAAAGTGCTCCAGCTGATGGTAGGATATGGTGTTGGGTGACAAGCCTGTTTTTTTCCATTGTGTTCTTATCTTTGGGCCAAGTATCCAGTGATATAAAGTGATGGCTATGACACAAGACCAGTTGTCATGTGCATCTTGATTTGTCACATTGAGAACATGCAAACATCCCAATGCAGTTTGAGTAGACTGGCAGGACTTCTGAACAAGGTAGCTGCTAAGCTGCAGCAGTATCTGAGCAGATTAGTGCTACCCCTTATTTAGAAACTATTCTTGAGGTATCTTAAAAATTTGTATTGTAGCCACGTATTAAACTGTCCAGCTCTTTTCTCAGTCATCTATCTGTTGGTTATTCAGGAGAAGTTGATTTTTTTTTCTTTTGCCAAGTCTTATATTCCTGTCTGCCTGTGATGCTTTCACCCTGCCTGGAAAAGTTTCTCAATCTGGACTCCATTTCATTTGGTTAGCTCTGTTTTTTTCTGACTGGCTGATGTGAAGGTATTCACTGTTTTGACTCTGAAGATTTTGATGACATTGTATTTATTGCAGTCATAAATGAGTTGTCTGAAATGAGAGTAATTGAAAAAGTAGTGTTCTACTGGGGTAAAGCATTCCTTGTTGAAATAAGTTAGACTTTTGTTTTATTTTTTAGCGTTCTAGACATTGAGTAATTTCCAGTGTAAGTTGCATGGCAGGTATGCAGGTTGAGTTGCCAAGTGTGACAGGTATCAGAGATTATACCTGTCAGCAGCTGGACTTGTGCAAGTTAAAACACCAGAGGTGTAGGACTTGGGGGGAGCTTGAATATGGGAGAGAGCTGTGATCAAGTTTGTTATTACAGAAAATATGCAAATACAGAGGCTTAGTTATTTTGTACTTTCAATATTCAGCTTGAGTGCAGAAGCATTAATCAACAGTTTTCTGTCCAATTAATAATACAAAGCTGATTCAAACCCAACTGTGCTGCTCTTTTTTCACCCTGTGGGTTTTTTAGGTTTTCTTTTGTTTGCTTGGTTCTTGGTTGTTTTTCTTTTTCAAAGTGTGAGTGGATCTGAATAACACTGGCAGTTAAAAAGATGGGGCAAATGCATTTAAAAATAATTTTTAATGTAGTGGTACTGAGAAAGTTTTTATGCTCTGTGGCTTATGTATACAAACATCTGTGCAGGAATAATTAAAGCAGATGTAAATTCTGCTAATGTTGCACTGCTACAATACAGCAACATTTTACCAGATCAACATATTGTTAGTATAGAGGGTTTGTTATACCAAAATAAGGAAACGTATCTTTTCCCATCACTTATTTGATTAAAATCTCCCTCTGGGAGGTCTGTCTCACATGTGGAATTAGTTATTGGTGTCTATAGCTTAACATAAACCGCAAATTGGATTGCAGGATGCCTTATCTAGCCTCCTGTACTAGTATAACAGTATTGGTTTTGTAAAAGACAGTTTTATTGGAGGCCTATATTTTATTTAAGGTAATGATGTAAAGCTGGGGCCTCCATGGATGACGTGGTCAACCACCAAACCAAGTTTTATAAAACTCTTTTTTTTTATGGTCTTGGAATGGTCTTAGTTGTGGGTGATATGCTGCTGGGTATTAGATAAAACTGCTGATTTTTGAGAAACTTCAAGTAGGCCACTTTCTGCATTCTTTAGTCTTCTAAGTTGCTGCTTTTAGAACTACTGTGCTTTGAAAAGCAATGTCAAAATAAAATGCTGCCCTTGATTTAAATTTAAATTTTTATTCTTCTGTTCTGAGAAGATCTAAAGCCTTAATAATGTAGTAGTCAATGTTGCTTATTGTTCATCTCTTCTCCATTTGCAAGTTATGCTATTTTGCAGTAGTGTTTCCTCATTATTTAAAATCTAACTCAGTGGGGTTTTTTTTCTCATTTCCCACTATCTAAGGAATTTTATTATGCTGAATTTACCCAGAAGTCTTGATATTTTGGCACAACTAATCAGAAACCTATTATTTTGTAAGTTGTTTCTCTTTTGGGTGGTCATGGTCCAGTCTTGTCTGCATATCTTTGAGGTATAGTATTTACAGTGTTTAGACTGTTAGGGCAGCAGCTACTCCCTTGAAGGACAGACTTCATCCTTGGAGTCAGATATTTAGTAAATGAAAAGAACAGGGCATATG
>VXBR01011635.1:0-10061 GCA_013400215.1 Cisticola juncidis | reverse complement strand
AATTGTCTTTCATTTATAACAATAGGAAGAAAGCAATTAGAGGTATACCTGGGTCAGAAAACTCTCTGAAAGGGCAAAACATTTTGTAGCAGATTTTCTGCTGGCTATGGACCTTCCTAGAAAATGGCATTATTCCTTCCTAACTGGTGACTAGGATTGGCTCCTTCCAGCAACAGAACTTCAGACCTGCCTGAGCAGACATTAAACCTCAGTGCCTGCAAAGATTACCAGCACATCTCAATTGCCCAGTTTGTCCCAAGGGAGCTGCTGGAAATCAGAGCTCTCTGGTTTTTTAGTTCACAGCTTTACGTCAGGCTACATCACAGTCTGGGAGGTTGTGAAGGTTACCATGGGAAAGTGTTCCTTGATTTAAGGACAAAGAAGTGCAGCTCGTTGCCTTGCTGCTCCCGGAGTTGCAAGTGTGCAATCTACACTGTTTCATAATAGAACAACAAAGGTGAAAACAGCCCTAAGACACGAGAGTCACTGAGGTTTGCTCTGGTGGTTGGGGGCTCACACAGCCCTGACACCTCTGTGCCTCTACCTGACACCTCCAGTTCCTTTTGCCTTCAGCACATTTGCAGTTCCACTGCACTCCAACAAGCTGCTTCCTCAGGCCAGCTGGGAGAGGGACAATTAAACCAAGGAATTCTGACAGTCCCTTTGGAATAACCACAACCACACAAACACCACTCCCCTCCCAGGAAACACCACCTGAGTCCCACCGTTACCGTGATCTTTCCAAAGCCTGACACTGAATCATGAGAACAACAACTGGCACTCTAAGCAGGGGCAATTTAAGACCTTGCACAGGAAAGAACAAATACTCGCTTGCTTCACGAGCAGGTTTAAAAAGGATTCACAAATACATCAAGTCACACAAGACACTAAAATACCTGGAATAAAAACAGGATGTTTCATGTTAACGGTACCTGGCAGATTTTTTCCCAAATTTCATCACAGCCAGCTTTTTCTTGAAAACTCAGTGCTAAATCATAGTTCTCTGCTTCTGACCAAACAATCAGGGTGTCCTGTTTGAGATAAAACCAAGAAAGCAATTGTTTCTGAAACAGGCCTGCACTGCATATTAATNTTTATAGAACTTCCAGACAAGCAGCTCAGTCCTTGCTAACTCCCTATTGCAAATGCCACTGAAACACACCACGAACACTCGTTTTCCAGAGTGCTGGAAACTCCCTGACTCTGTCCCGCAGTGAGGCCGTGCCATCCCTGCAGAGCACAGCCCTGCTCCAGCCCTGAGAGCAGAGGCAGCCATGGAGAGCTGGGAAAGGAATTCCTGTGGCAACACCTCCAAGCTCAAGCTCAACAACTTTTTCATTTCAGCAGTGCAGAACTTGGTTCCCTTCATTAGCCCATTCTAAACAAATGGCTCTTTTCAGCTGCACAGTGTAATAGAGTCTGGTTTCACAAGGAAGTGCACCCTCAACCACCTCATTTGTGAGAAAGCCAGTGGACCTTGGGAGTCAAGACATTGACAAATTAACTCCAGGTTACAGTGCTTTACAGGCTTTTGGGGCAGTTTTCACTGCTCAGGTCCCAGGCTGAAATAAATACAACTTTAAATAAAAGGAGTTACTTTATTGCAAAGCTGAGGCTGTTCCCAGCAATTCATTTCCAGAGTAGCAAAAATCTTTTTAAGTCCTTTTTTGTTTTGGCTGTGACAAATTTGGAGAGGAAAGAGGCTTCTCTTTGCCCATAGCATCACCTCATTGACTAGCACAGAACTCCCAGGAAAAGAGACAAACCTACCCATTCGAGTTTCGTGGAATTTTTATTAAAATAGCATTTGTAACTGGCACACATTGGCAGATGTTCCATTCTTTCCCCAAAAGTGGCAGTGGAAGGGCCCAGGCGGGAGAACAAACACAGCTGCCTTTGAGGGCAGACTGGGAACCAGCATCGAGGGGTGACAGCCCCAGGGAAAAACCAGTGTCACCTTCTCCTGGGATTGCACGCTGGTGTTTAATAGGTATCTACTGCCACTTCACCCAGTCCTTTCCCAGGAACTATAAAAATTCATGACATTCTTGGTTTTGCTGTGAAACAATCTCCTGTTTGTCTGAGTGTGTTTTTAAAGCTCCTGCCATGCTGCAGCAGGTGTTAGCATGGTGAGGAGCAGAGCTAGGACTGACGCTCCTCGGGAGTCCTGTGGAGAACTCGGCTTGGGAGGCTGTCGAAGAGAATCGGGAACGCAGGTCCATGCTCCAGGTGATGCCACCTCTCCTCCTCAGGTGAGTGAAGGCACATCCCAGGTACCTCATGGCCTGTGAATCTTCTTTACTGATGGAGACAAAAGACCCACTGGGAAGCAAAGCAGCTCAAGATGAGCACACGAGGATGGTGCTGCAGCTTCTCTTTACTGGCAAACACTTCCTTGGCTCTGGAGCTGACGAGTGTTCCCTCAGAGTCCTGGGCTGGGTGGCCTGGAGCTGTCCAGGGACACCAGCACTGTCCCCACGTCCATCAGTGCACCTGTGTCTTCTTACACATTGGGAAGAGCTCAGCCATTTCCTCTGGGATTCCATCCAGTGGTATGGAATTACTTGGAAACCTGCATGGATAACTAACCTTAAACAATATCCTACAACAGCCACATGGAAAAGTCTGAGTTCACTTACCATGTGTAACAAACCAAACAAAAGCAATAATTATGGAATTACAGGGTCACATTTTAATTCCTGAATTTTACAGTTCAGCATTAATATCACCACATGTATACAAATGGTGTAAAACAAGTACAGTGGTATCTTTAATACAAAATAAACTTCTGTTTTATGGAAAAAACTATACTTCATATCTACACAGACAGCCCATCTTTTTCCAAACAAGAGCTAAAATTAAAACTAACTACAAAAATCTCCAAAACAGAGAAACTGCTTCAGTTTAAACTATTCCAGGAGAAATGGACCCATAACACATATTACAAGAGTGATCTATGTGGTGGACTGCAGCTGGTTCCATCTTTAACATCTCTGACACAGTTGCTGGGAAATCTCCTCTTAGTCATAATCTCAGATCACATATGGGCAAGCTAACATTAAAATATTTACAGTTCATGTGCTGCTCTTGAAAATAAAACCTGGACTGTTTGCCTCTGTCACCTTGCCATGAACTCCCCTATCCTCTCACAGTTCACTCACCTATGTGGAATGTGCTTTTGTGTTTTAAAAAATCAGCTTTTGTACCACCCCCGGGTTCAGGTGCTGCTTGTGGATTCCGCCTCCAAGCCCTCAAGGTGTTCTCTTGGCAATAATCTCGTCTTGGTCCAAACTGACTTTGGTGTTAAAATGCTGCTCAATCCATTGCTACGGAAAACCTGTGAGTGTTTCTTATTCCCACCTCAACCATGCAATTTCAGCTCCCAAACAGGGAAACGGCTGCTCTAAGAGGAGGCAGCCCTTGGAACACCGCAGAGCACAGCTGGAATTCAGGCTCTTCCCAACCTGAAGCCAACAGCTGAAGGATGTGCTGGGTGCAGCCCCACTGTGACACAAGCGGCTCCTGCAGACCCTTGGCATAGATATTTCTGCTCCTTGGCACAGATATTTCTGGACGTCTCACTGACATAACAAGCAAAACCTTCCATTTTGAATCTAGCTTCCATTCTCTCCTCTTGGAAAATACAAATTAAAACTTATTTTAACAGTTTCAAACAACTCAACATGCACTACAACTGCAGCGTCCCTCCCTCCAACCATGAGAAATGCAGTTTAGTTGGTAATAAATGGTCCCAAAATAAGGATTGTTCTTATGCAGAGTTAGTTTTCCCTTAATTTTTTTTTAAAGAGGCATTGCTAAAAGAACACAACTGACAGCACCATTACAAAATTAAAATTACTGGTTTTAAAATTTAAGCTTGAATTTTTTTTTCCTAGTTCTGTTAAACACTGGGGAAACCCTGCAATATTTTTTAAAAAGTGTTACCATACCTTTCCCTCCCCCTTTCCCTCCCAACACCTGAGACTTTCCTGGCTGAGAAGCCATCATCCAGGTTCTGAGAATACTAACCCACCTTTTTTTTTTTTTTTTTTTTTTAAATTTTTTTGACAGCCTGAATGGTAGACTCCTTACTTTCTAGAAAGAAATTAAGTTCCTTGGAAGCTTTGTGTTTACAGAACTAACCCTTTCTAGCTGATACACTGAGTTTCTTTTGCTACTCCTTGTATTATCTTATATACTCATGGGAGAAAGCTTGCTGAATCAGATTCTTTTTAGCTCTTAAAACAGTTGCAGCATTTGAAACCCCATCAGAAAAGTTCTTATTCCAAAATTTTGGTTTCTTTTATGAACCCAGACGAGGTCTTTTCCTTGGAGATGTCTCCTCCTCTTCATCATCATCTTCATCATCAGGATAATCCACTAGCCCAACTAGACTTCCCTGCCAATTAGAAAAAGGAAAAAGGAAGATTTTATATTGAAGGAGTACGTGAAAGGTGCAAATTTTGAACAAAACCTCCAGCCAACCTGTCCAGGGCACACCAACCTTGGCATTCCAAGTCCCATTTGTCTGGAAAATGGGTTTGAACCTCAAGCTCCAAAACGTACTGGAGTTTTCTCACTCCTCTGAGTCTGGACTGACAATTGTTCAAAAATCACATGCATTCAAAAATCAGTCCAGCAGGAGAGACATGCATTCCAACGTGCAAGCTGACATCCCTTTGGCTGCTCAGCCTTAGGGAGGGCAATCAGTGCCTTCCGCGCTTTTTTGTGGCTGCTCAGAAGCTCCACGGCTGAGCATTCCAATACTGCACGGCTGAGGCACCACAGCAGGGCCATTCCCTGCATTTCTCTTTAAAAACACTTGGTAATTCCCCAGCCAGGGGAACACTACCAGAGCTCCCAAAAACACCAATTTCCTTTGTACATGAGATACACAGAGCAGCAACTGAGCAGGAACAAAAAGTGGCAACAGTGAAATGATGCAGAGGATGTGGGATGAGTCTGCGCCCACCAGATTCCAACAGAGTCCAGCCCCACTCAGACCTCTCCAGAGCAGTGAGGGATTTACTGCACGGCTCAGGGTGAATACATCCCCAACTCAGCCCTGCTGCCCACAGGCTGTTGCTGCTGTTACTCTGGGACAGCTTCACACGAGTTCTCCCACCTTGGGGGCCGGCACCGCCGGGCTCAGGGCTGTGTTCTTGGAAGAGGAGCCGTTGGAGCTCGCTGGTGATGTCTGAGCTGCCACGGATTTGCTGTTTGCACCATTCGCACCGTTGGCTGGGCTGGCTGAGTGGGAAAAAGTGAATTTGAATCCCCCAGCTGAAGTCCTTTTTGGAAGATTCTCTTTGTCTTCACTCTCCTTAGCTGAGGGACAAACATTGTCATACTTAGGTATCAGCTGCACAACAGGGAGTACAATCCACATCACAGTGCAATTGCAGGGCAAGAGCCAGCAGGTATTTTGGTTCCAATTGTGCTGCAATTCTGAGTTCCCCAATCAAGCCCATCCTGAGCCCACCAGCAGCAAACTAAGCGGGGCCTGGATGCTGAAGGCACAGGGACAAGGCTCACCTGGAGCATACAGGCACATTGAGAGTCCTGCTTTTGAATACCATTTAAACCAGATGCATGCTCCAAGCAGTAACTCGTTATTTTAATCCTAAACTGGCTTGCAAAGACACGTTTGGATCTCACGACTCAATTACATGGAATACCCTGTACTGCTGCTTGAGATACAGAGCACAAACCACAGGTTAGTTTAGGTGATACTCCACGTATCTGCTGTGGAGCACTTCCAGTGCCAACAAGCTCAAACAGAGTAAAAATACCTTTTTTAGTTTCCATAAATTTTTCATAGCTATCTGGAAAATCATCCTCCTGTTTTGACTTCTCAACTGGAGGTACAACAGCTTCGCCTTCTTCCTCTTCATCTTCATTGAACCACATTTCTTCATCCTCCTCCAAGGCTCTGGCATCCCTGCGGAATCTATTGCTACGCAATATGGATGGGACACTGTAAGAGACACATACAGGAATTCCATCTTGGCTGCTGTTTCAGGCTTGGGACCAGAAATGCTTTCCAGAGCTCTAGAGGGAATTCAGTGCATTTGAGAAGGCAATGCAGCTCCACCTCGGGTTCCTCCCTCACCCCAACACTCACCAGCACCCCAGCTGACAATAAGCCAGACTGAATCCCAAATCAGCGTGACAGAGCAACATTCTGCCCTTCTCAAGCTGAGAGTCTTCTGAACATGGTATTTAGCCCACTGGCCAGCATCAGCTCTGCTACAAGGTCACAAGGAACGGCAGATGGGGCTTTCTTCTAATACGAGAAGTTTTCACCAAGAATGAAACTCAACCCCAGTTGGAGCCTCCTGCTACCCTCTGGGAAAGCAGCCCGTGCCCGGCTCAGAGCACAGGAACTGGGGCCTACCTGTTCAGCTTCTGGCTTTGTCGATCCTTTTCCTGCTCATATTTGGTCTTCAGGCCCTTGAATGTCTGAACATACTCAATAGATTCAAGTGCATTATAGAAGTTTTCAACTATATGTGCAATAAGGGACTTAATATCTTCCTGTAGAAGAACAAAACAGGGTATCAGCCTCAAACAGGCACAGGCAGAAGTTCAGAAAGTTTTTGAGTTTAGTTTGGAAAGTAGCTGATTTCTTGCACAGAGCCAAAGCATTACTGTACAATATTATACAAATGTGAAGCATGAAGTCAGATTTATCCTTAATAAAAGAGATGAGATCAAGAAATGATTAGCTTCCCGTAGAAACAGACAGTGGACCCAGCAGTGTCCCAACTGTATCTGTGATACTTCTGTTAAACAAAGATCTTTTATGTAGGAGAGCTGTGCCCTGTCCTCCCCACAGGCTCCAGCTCTCCCCAGTCCACAGCAGCTATAGTAGCTCAAGTGTGACCAGGAACCTTTTGATCAGTCCCCTTCTATCAAGTCTCTCACCAAATCAAGGAAATCCTACGATTCCTAATGTTCTTCTTGCTGTAAAAGACAGCAGTTATCATATCCTACAACTAAAAACCTCCCCTCACCTTCACAGACTACGAAGATTCCCAACAAAGCCTCCCACACATGAAGGCACTGGCAGCAAGTGTCTCAAGGGCTGCTGCAAGTCCTTGTTTTCCAAGGAGCTGTGTGCTCTTGCAGGAGCTGCAGCTGCACTCACCACTCTGATGAACTCGAACAGCTCAATCACAGCAGAGTTGAGCAGGTTGTACCGGGTGCCATTATCCAGCAGGGCATTGATAACTGGCTCAAAGAGGTTTCCCTTGGTGATGTAACGGTTATAAAATTCATCTTTCAGGCCGATTATCCTCCTCATAAAGCGAAGAGCACCTGTGGGAAGAAAAATTCAAGGAGTTAATAACCATATGCCAGGGCTCATGGAAAGAACTGAAACCCCTTGTGTCACCCAGAGGAAGAGGCATTACAATCTCATCCACACTCATTAACACGAATTCCAAGTTCAAGTGTGCATTGGAAAACCTTCCACACAGTGCCCACCATGGCTGGAAGAAGGAAACCACAGCAGCTCCATACTCACACAAGGCCAGAAAGGTGTGTTTTGAATTCATCAATACCAGTACTCTTCTTAGTAAATCTTTGTTCATAATGTAATTCTTGATGTGGTATGTGTGGTGTTCCACACAAAAAGTAAGCAGCTCCAAAATTAAGGCAAGTAGTTGTGCTGTTTGGTAATTATCTGAAAGAAAAATGAACAATTTAAATTTTCAGTAGCAAGGTTGACTAGGAAAAAACTTAAAACCAGATGAAAATGCTCCTTCAGCTTCTAGTCATCTCAAGTGAAGCAAAGCTCCTACATCTCTTTCAGTAAAAAGTATTAAAAGAAATAAAGTATGTGTATACCTAACTTTTTTTTTTAATAGACTACCATACAAAGCACATTTGACAAGTTTCAAAACTTAAAGTCAATTCAGACTTACCAGGACAAATTGTATTACTCTTAGTGGATCCAACTACTGCATCTGGCAAAGAGAAAATAAAAACAAAAATCAGAAAAAGGTTTTCAAAGCACTGCCAAGATTTAAAAATTAGGGATAAACAATCAATTCTACCAAGTGGTCAGATTTTCCATCAGATCAAAAATTTGTGAGCTACAGGGACAAAGACACAGCAAGAATGCCAGGTGAGATTTCTGTATTTAAAATTTACCTTACAAAGTTTAAAATCCATCTAGGTCAAAATGTATCATCTAAAACTTAGGAATATGATATAGAATAAAGGCAGCAATAATAAATTTTTCAAAGAATGCATTAAAATGAGTACTACAGATATTTACAAGTTTTATTTTTGTACAAAATGGGCAAAACATTTTTTTACTTTATATTTAATATGATACTTACAGACATTCTCTGCTTTACAGGAAGTATTTTTTAAATGCAATTAACAATTGTATATTAGCATGATTAACATCAAGGAAGCAGATCTTCCACAAAGGACAGCATGAAGCTACAGCAGCACCCAGAGCTGCAGGGAAGAGCTGAGAACTGCTGCCCACAGAACCCCTGTCCCTGGGGAAGCAGCACTTTTTCACAAGCACATTCCCAGCTGGCACCACAGGCTGATCCCCTGGACCAGCACTGTTA
This sequence comes from Cisticola juncidis, assembly GCA_013400215.1. Lineage (NCBI taxonomy): Eukaryota > Metazoa > Chordata > Aves > Passeriformes > Cisticolidae > Cisticola > Cisticola juncidis. The sequence goes on along the minus strand of VXBR01011635.1, from coordinate 1,470 downwards.
GTCACTGCGAAACACTGCTGGTCTGAAAGGAGGAAAACGAAAATGGAAGTATTCAGTACCTTTTTCACATTTATCCTCTGATGTATTAGCCAGAAGCGGCGCAGTGAGAACGTGCATACAATGGTTGTAGAAGAAATTGAGAAATTCACTCTTTTCTGTTTTCTAAAACAAAAATGCCTTTATTAAATACTGTGATTTGTACACAGGCTTTTAAATAAGAAAGAACAGTAACACAGGAGATAGCCCATACAGAATTCTACCATCTCCTTCAGGCCTGTATATCTGCTGGGCCTGCAGGACTGTCTTCGCTCAAGGAAGATCAGTTTCTGCATTTTGGGACAACTAACCAGGCTCACCATCACCAAAAAAAAAAACCCACTATGCAAACACCTACTGAAAAAAATATCAACAGCTCAAAAAGCTTGACAAAACTGTTTTAATAAACACCTGCACAGTGCCCCAGAATGGAAACATTCAGTTTATTCTTGGCTTGTTTAAATTCATTATTGAAGCAAACACAGAGAATGTTAGGTTTTCAGCTCTGCTGAGCCAGTGCAGTATCTGTACTCCCCACATCTCCTTACATTGGCTGTGGCCAGCATATTTTCTGGGTCAATCAGAGTTCTCAGCAGCCCCATCAACTGAACAGCTCCCCCGAGTTCTGGATCTGTGTCACAGATCATCTGCTCAATGACCACATTGATGAGAAGGATGTCCTGCAGAAAAATCCCAAACAAACACACCACCAAACAATTAGATGCAGTTTCAAGAGTGAAAAGTAATTTCCATAATCTCTAATTTTTTGAAGACAAGTGAAGAATGGAGAGTTGCATTCAGGTACAAAAATTCTGTCAAGCACAACTCTCCAAACCCACACTCCTTGTTAGCCAGATTTCCAAAACTGTAAACTCATACAGCACCACCATGCTCCGAAATGTTTGTGTATTAAATCTACTTTTTCCTGTATTTGTAGAGGTTTGTTTTGTTATTTTGTTTGTTTCTTGCTTGCCCAAAGACTGGTATACTCAACAAACTGCAAACCACTGTGACTTACATCATCACTCTGCTGGGCCTCTTGCATCACAAATTCTCGGACCATGGATGGGCTAAATTCTACTAGATACGAAAATATATCTGTAGCAGCAGATCTAACTTGCAGATCATCCATTCCCTAGTAAAGAGAGAAACTGATTAGCAAGAATAAATTAAGTTCGTATTTATTATCAAGTAAAGGTACAAATAATAGCTAGTTTTAAGTTTTGAGAACATCTCATTACAAGAGTTTCTATGAGAAACACAGAATAGAGTTACAGAAAAACAACAATAATCCAGCAATATGAATTGCAATGGTCAGGCAGTAACAGCTGCTTCAGCCACAGGAGTGAAAGAAATTCCATTTTCCCACTGCTGATTAGGACAGATTAATCTAATAACGAGAGGATTACGAGATCTTTTGGGAGGAACCAGCCA
>VXBR01011602.1:109794-134431 GCA_013400215.1 Cisticola juncidis | reverse complement strand
ACACACACACAAAAACACACACACACGTGATCATGTGTTGCTTTTGCCTGTACGTGTGTTCACCCTGGGGTACCGCCCATGTTTCCCCACAGGACCAGGGCTCTCCCTCTCCCCCTCCCCTGCTGGGCACAGGGTCCTGCCAAAATCCCCCCCTTGGAGCCCAGCCTGGGCCCAGGTCCCTGCACTGGTGGCTCCTGCTGTGGGGACACGGGTGCCTGGGGACAGTGGAAAGGGACCCAGGCAGTGCTGGCAGCTCACAGGCCACAGCTCAGGGCTTCCTAATGTTTTTTCAGGAATTTCGATGCATTTGAGCTCCCCAATCCCCTCCCTGCTCCTGATCACATCCAGTGTCCCAAGGGTGCAAACATGGGGCTGGCAGCAGCAAATTCCCCATGTCCCAGTTCTCCCCAGGATCCACTAATGGTGACCCCCCAGCTGTGTCCCCAAGGTGTCACCTGTCCCCACACCTCTGCGTTCCACCAGGACCCACAATCCTGTGGGGTCTCCAGGAGCTGTTGGAGCCCCACACTCCAAGACTGGGAAAACAGGAAAGCGAGTGGGGCTGTGCCGGAAGGCAGCTATTGTTGGCCAGGGAGCAGAGGGAGCATGAGGGGCCCGAGGAGTCGTGGCCACCCTGTCACCCCTCCGTGCCCTGAGCCACCAGTGGCTGCCCACTGCCCCTGGATGTGCCCCAGTGTGGGCAGGCAGCTGCTCGAGGCTTCCCCTCCCACCCCACTGCTCTGCTTTGGAAGGGAAAATAAATAAATCTCCTTTTTTGTGTGCTGCTTCCCTGGCCTGAGGAGGGCCCAGCTGCCCGCCCCTGGAAGCAGGAGGATTTGAAACCCTGGCTCTGTGTCAAATGAAAAAAATCCTGCAAAAACCCTGGAATTTCCTGCTGGGCAGAAACCTCGAGGTTTGACACTCCTGGTGCTGGGGTGGGACAGGAGGGGTGGAACAGAAGGGACACAGGAGGGGTGGAACAGGAGGGACACAGGAGGGGAGGGACACAGGGGACACAGGGGACACAGGGGACACACACCCCCTGTCACAGCACACACGGGCTCACAGCTGAGCTGGTTCCTGTGCTGGTGGATCCTCGATCTTTCTCCTCACTTGAAAGCCACTGTGAGCATTTTGGCAGTTCCTGCCAGGCCTCCAGTGCCCCCCAAGTCCCCACCCTGCCACCGTGGGGCTGTCCCAGGGACATGGCCCTGGTCCCTCACTCCCCACCTGCTGCAGAAGAGGGACTGGGGTGAACCCTGCTTGGCTTTCCCAGCTCCTGTTTCACCCCCACATTTCAGAGCTGCCCCTGGCCCAGAACTGTCCAGCAGAGCTGCCCAGTGTGTCTCAGGGACAGCTGGGGACAGGGACAGTGATGAGGGGTCACATGGAGGGGGGTGGTGGTGTTATGCCTCAGTTTCCCCAGCTGGAAGAGGTGCCATAAGGTGAGAGAGTTGCTGGAACCCAACATCAAAGCTGCAGTGAAATGTGTCCTGAGGGAGGGTACAAACACACCTGGGGTGGTTTAACCCCAAAAAAGCCCTTCAAGGGAGGTGCCAGTTCAGTGGGGAGCATCCCCCCTCCCCTATTGCCCAGTCCTGGCCCTGACACCCCACACCAGCCAAAACCCAGGGGACAAGGACATGGGGATGGTGGGATTGGGATGGGGCTTGGCCCAGGGATCTACTGGAAAGATGGATCAAGTTCCTCCAGGAGGGAAATCCCTGCAGCCCCCAGACAAGGGCAGGAGTTGGGGGAGCCGTGGTTTTGGGGTGTGTGGGAGGAGGGCAGGGAGAGGGCTCATGCTGTGCCACAGTGGGAGTCTGGTCTTAGCAGAGAGCAGCAAATGGGAAAAGAATTTACAGGAGGACTTTAAACACCTCAGGCTCTTTTCACCCTCCCCCATCCTCCCAATTCCCTGGGAAGGGGGAAATCTGCAGCAGCAGCCCTGACCCACAGCAGCTGGGTCACTCTGGGGAAGTTCCAGGAGTGCAGGGAGGAGGCAGGAAGAGGTGCAGGCTGGCACGTTGCACATTTTCTTGGAAGAAGCAGAAAAACTCCCAAACCACCAAAAAACTCCCCCTGCTCCCTTGGAAAGGGCACTGAAACCACAGCAGGGCTGTCCACCCTGTGCTGTAGGACATGGGTGTTGGTGGCTGTGTCCTGGCAGCCTCTGGGGTTAGCAGGGATTTATTCATCAGGACCAAAAATGCTCCTGGTAAAGCAGGGGGTGAGGAGGGCCCTGCTCTCCCCGTGGGGAAGAGCAGCAGGTGCCCCTGGTATCAGTGTCACCCATAGGGAGGGGACATGTCCTTCCTGCTCCAGCGTTTTCTCAGAATCATTCCAGGTCCTGCCCATGTTCCTGGAGCTGCTGGCCCCCGGCCTGGCCTGTGCCATACAAGGGAGAGGGAGCACGTGCCATGCTGGTGACTGTCCCCTCATCCCAGGAATGGCTGTCAGCTCCTCCATGGAGCCCAAAACGAGCAGAGCAAACCCAGGGCCCTGCCTGGGAGGTGCGGATCAGGGCTGGGGGGCTGCCAGGGCCCCTGGGGAATCTGGCCCCAGAGGAATCAGCTGTCCAGGGAACAGAACAAACAAAAAGCTTGGAAAGCATCCACTGCCTGTGCAGGGGTGAGGGACAGAGGCACTCCCAAGGTCTGCAGGGCTGAGTGTGACAGCAGAGCTGTGCAGGGACATGACCTGTGCCACCTGTGCTCCTGTGTCCCCAACTCAAAAGGTGCATGGAACGAGGCAGCACCTCCTGGGGATGGGAACGCAGCCCATGGGCCCCACAGCCCCTCTGGAGGGGTCCCCAGCTGTCTCTGGGACAGTGCCCAGGGCAGGAGGGGCAGGGCAGTGTAAGGGCATTCCTGTGTCACAGCACAGCCCCAGCAGTGCTCTGGGCAGGTTCTGCTGCCCGGGGAGGTGCTGGCAGGTGGGGACATCCCTGTCCTCACCCAGCAGGACACGGCTCTGGCACAGACCCCGCAGTCACACAGCCACAGGGACCCCCAGCCCCTGCTCCACCCTGGCTGCTTTCCAAGGGCCTGTGCAAAGGCTGCCCCCACTTCCCAGATTCCCACTAATGGGATTAATGATGGATGCACTCGACCCTTCCACCAAACCAGTGATGGTCCGGTCTGGGAGCCAGAGGAGCAAACGGCCAGAGCCAGGCTAGGAACTCCAGGAAACCCTTGAAGGAGCAGTGACCCAGGGAGCATCGATGCCTGGGAGCTCAGAACTGATTGTGGGATTAACACATGGACAGCAGGTGGCTTTTCCAAGACTTACTTATCAAGGAACAATGAAAGTTGTGGGTACAAGGAGCTCCCTGCACTTTCCTGGTGAGCCAACTGCTTCATCCCATCACCCTGACCCCTTGGCTCTCCCTGCCTGGCAGTGACTGCCAAGGTGTCCTGGAGCAGGGACACCTCCTGAGCCTGTGCCTCAAGGAACAGAGACCTTTCAACCAACAACACATCCTTGGATGAGTCCAGTTTGAGTTCCCCCTAATCTGCAGCTGGACTGCACATCTGGGATCTCCTCTGGAGGTGGGACACACCTCAGGGTTTGGGATGAGACTGAGAGATCCTTCCCCACCCAAGCTGGAGAGATCTTTCCTTGCAACAGCTCCTCGGTGAGTTCCTGACAACACCCTGAACAAACACCAATGAAATCCTTGTATTTAATTCCTTTGTGTGTGAACCATTGTTCAAATCTGAGACTAAGACTGGACCTGGGCTGTACCTAAGGTCCATCAGGCTTTTAGGAAGCAGGGGGTTGTTGTCTGAATTGAACTCAACAGGACCTCTCTTAACCCTTTCACATCTTCAGTCTCAGTGTAAATCATTCCAGCTCAATTCCAACTTGATTTTCCTTAGTCTTTTACATCCATGTAGGAGGTACCTCATTGTTGTACTCTGTTAAATCACACTTTCATAGATTCATATTAAAATAACTTTTGCTAACAGCATTGATGGTGACTCTCTGAGTGACCCAAAATCACTCATCTGTGACAAATTGATGTTGTTGGCAGTATCTTAAATCCGGATTCATGGCAGAACTGAGGCCCTGAAGCTCCTCAGGGTTCAGGGGATGGAGAAGCCCAGCAGGGGAGGATCAGGGCAAGCCACGGCTTCCTGGGAGCAGCAGGAGACCCTGCTCTGAGCCACGGGAAAGGAGCATTTCCCTCGGAACAGACGGCACCGCAGCCCCCTCGGAGCCGCCAGCCCGCGCCGCTCCAGCTCCGGGGCCGATGCCATCTGTGCTTTCTGGGCAGGGATCAGCCCCGCAGAGGGGAGGCTGCTGGAGCCCGGGCACAGGACCTGCTCAGCCCAGGCCCTGCAGGGCAGAGCTGCAAAGCTGCTCTCTGGGCTCTCAGCACAGCCTTCGGGATGCCCCTGCACCCAGGCAGTGCGGGGGGAGACAGAATGAAAGCACCAGGAGGTTCTGGTCAAGGCTAAACCCCCTCGCCACGCTGGGCTCACTCGGGGTGCTCAGTTTGGGGACCTCAGTTTGGGGTGCTCAGTTTGGGGTGCTCAGTTTGGGGTGCTCAGTTTGGGGTGCTCAGCCTGAAGGGCTCAGCACTGGGAACAACCCTGGGGGCACAGCTCAGGGGACTCATCTCGGGGGCTCAGCCCAGGGGCTCACAGCTGCTGCTCCTGCAGCACTCGAAGCTGCAGCTCAGGAGTAAACAAACACAAGATGAAAGCCCGGGGAGATGAAAGTGGGGCTGGGGCTGCCGGGGCAGAGGCAGAGGCAGAGCGAGGCTGAGCTGTGGTTCCACAGACCTGTCTGGGCAACATCCTGCACTGCTGGGTGTGGGGGCCGGGCTCAGGCACTGCAGCCCTGCCACATCTCCCACAAAGAGAAGGTTTTCCTTCTCCTCCCTTGCCTGAGCTGGCCTTGCATGGGAGGGTCGCTCCCCCAAAAAGGGGGGCCAAGGCAGGTCCCTGCAGCCCTGTGGGTCACAGCTGGTTGGTGTCACACATCCCTGGGCTCAGCACCCTCAGCACGGCTGAGCCAGCAGCGCTCAGCACCCACCTGCTCCCACCAGAGCCCAGCACCTGGGGCCTCGCAGGTGTCCTGGTTTCAGCTGGGACAGAGCCAGTTCCCTCCCCAGCAGCCAGCACAGGGCCGTGTTTGGGATCTGGGATGAGAATAATGCTGATAACTCACTGATGTTTTGGTGCTGCTGAGCAGTGCTTACCCTAAGCCAAGGACTTGTCCCGTGCTCTGCCAGCAAGGAGGGGCACAACAACTGGGGGAGCAGGGCTGGGACAGCTGAGCCAGGCTGGCCAGAGATATTCCACACCAAGGAACAGCACGTTCTCCAGCTGAGCTGCACTCACAAAACATTGGGAGAGGGGCTGGAGGGTGGTCCCAGCAACCCCACTGGACAGGGGAACAGGCAAGAGCCAGTGCTGCAGGCAGGGAACAGGAGGAGCTACAGCTGGGGAGTGCTCCACTCCCCTTCTGGCCAGGAAAACAGTGTGAAAACAGGAAACAAAATCCCCCAAATGCAGAGTTTTTCCCCATTCAGTCCACCAGCCTCAATGACTGCACCCCTGGCTCCCTCCCTGTGCAGAGGAGCCTCCTGGCAAGTTGGTGAGCTGGAAATCCCCTCCCCTGCCCATTTCCACCTGAGTTTCAGAGCTGGCTGAACAGTTCAACCCTTGGGGACAGAGACACTGCAGACACAAGTCAGGACAGCCCTGGGCTGCTGGCCAGGCCCTGTGGCCTTGGGAGCCACTCAGGGCTCGGAGCAGCCCGGTCCTGGCACCTGGAGAGCAGGAGGAGCCCGAGCAAGCTCCAGGAGCTGTGCCAGGAGCACACACCCACGAGCTCCCAGCTCTCCAGCACAGTCCCAAGGAGCCCAAACAGCCCGTGTTTGTTTTGCTGAGGGAAGGTTGTGACGAACGTGCAGTCACGAGAGGCTCGGCGGCGGCGTGCGCTGTGTAAATACAACATAATTTATTGGTTCCATTTCAGAGCACAGTGGTGATTGTAGAGTGCCCTAACGGCACGACGAGAAATGTGACTCATGTACATACAGAGATTCCAGGGCATGGGAATGCTTTGTAAGGAAGAAGTGGTTAGTGCTGTGCAGTTTGGTCACTTACTGGTCCCCAAATGCTACTAGGTACCCCAATACCTACCTGGGGGCACTGCCAGGCTCTCCTTGTGCAAGCAGTGGGTGAGGCTGGGGGGCTCTGGCTGCACACCAGAGATTTTGGTCCCAGATGTGCACAGCTGGGTGGGGTGGTGAAGCTGGGGACAAGGAGAAGGCTCCGTACCCCAAAGGGAAGCTGGATTTGGTCCCAGCAGGGTCAGCGTACCAGGAGGGACAGGGAGGGAGGAGAATTCCTGGTGCCTGACCCAGCCCCGTCCCTCTGGTGGCTCCCATGAGGAGCTGCCAGCCTGGATCTGTGTGCAGAGCTCAGCTCAGGGCTGGGCTGACACACCAGGGCAGATTTCCCTCCAACTGCAGCAGCCACGGGATGAGCCCAGTCCCAGCTACTCAGAGGGAACACAAGAGCCAGGCCTTGGGGACAGGTGGGCACAGAGAGCTCTGCCCCAAACCTGGACTCACAGCCACTGGAAGAGGTGCTGGGGGATCCATGTACACCAGTCCTGTACCCTGCCTTCACTGGGAAATGTGTATCCCAAGGGAGGCACCACTTCCATGGCAGCACCACCCCACAGCACAGCTCTGCCTCAAGTGTCTGGCTCAGCTCACTCAGGGCACACGGAGGAGGCAGCTCAGGCAGCTCTTCCCTGCTCCAAGAGCTAAAATTCCCATCAAGTGGCCCACAAAATACTTTCTTTCTTTTTTATAGAAATTACTATAAAAAATTAGTTAATCTAGACCATCTTTAAAAAAATATTCCTGTAGTATCACAGTTTTACATTGAAATTCATTAAAAATATATAATTTCTTAAACGAAACGTCTCTGTTCTCCCCTTGAATCACGTTTCCAACATGGGACTGGGGCTGGGAGTCCTCGGGAGAGGTGCCGAGGTGGGAGCAGGAAGGTCTGAGCTCAGTGGCACATCCGGGAGGTCATTTCCTTCTGTCAAGGGGACACAGAAGACAAGGGACTGTGAAGGAGGATCCAGGCTCCCAGGTGAGGGTGTGGATGAACAAATCCCCGATGTTTGGCTGTCAGTACCATTCCTAGGCACGGGGTGACACTGCTGCCCACAGCTCTGGTTTGGGCAGGGCCGTGTTCCTCCCACCATTCCCATTCCCAGCACATCCCAATCCTGATTCCCAGGTTCCTGACAGTTACACTGCAAGGCCAGCTGGTCCTGAATTTTGGGCAATTTTTGAGCTTTAGAGGAGAATCATGGAATCCTTAAGGGTTAGAAAGACTCCCAAGATCATAAAGACCAACTATTACTGCTGTGTCACCACTAAACCATGTCCCCAAGTGTCACATCCACATGTTTTCTGAGCACTTCCAGGGATGGTGACTCCAACACTGCCTGGACAGACCTTTCCAATGCCTGTCTCACCCCTTCAGTGAAGACATTTTCCCTTAAATCCAATCTAAACCTCCAGTGGCACAGCTTAGACTGTTCCCTCCTGTCCTGTCACTTGTTATCTGGGACAAGAGTCCCCACAGCTGTCCCCTCCTGTCAGGAGCTGTGCAGGGCCAGAAGGTCTCCCCTGAGTCTCCTTTTCTCCAGGCTGAGCCCCCCAGCTCCCTCAGTTCCTCTTGGTGCTCCAGACCCTTCCCCAGCTCTGTTCCCATCTCTGGACATGCTCCAGCCCCTCAATGTCTTTGTTGGAGTGAGGGGCCCAAAACTGACCCCAGGATTTGATGTGGAGCCTTCTGAGAAGGTTCCAAGCCCTCTGTGACTCCCCCAGCCCTGTGCTGGCCCCACCTGTACCTGAGCCCACCCAGACACTCACCAGGGGCTCCAGCTCCTTGGTGTCTATGAGATTGAACTCTTTCACAAAGTAGTAAAAGTGCTTGTAGCAGGTGTTCACGTGGGCCTCCGAGCCCATCTGGGTGATCCTGTCGAAGTGGTGGATGTAGACGTGGACAAACACCCGGAAAAGCCTGGAGAGAATCTTCTTCACCACTGGGAGGAAGTTCTTGGGGAAGGGAGTACCTGGGAGGGAAGAAGGGCCATGAAAAACCTTCAGTCAAGTTAAAACTGGTTGCTTAGGGCTAAAACAATTTGATAAAATGGACAGATAGAGGCAAAAGTGCTTCTGTTCCTGGTAATTTCCAGCTCTCCTCTCCTTCTCCTTTTCCTTTACTTCACATTTTTTAAAGCACAGATATTTTAAGTGACAGAGTGATGCACTGCTGTGACTGAAAGCAGAGCCAACATTCCCAGCAGTTGTTTCAGTCAGACAAGAGTTTTCTTCTACTCCTGTTTTATGTATTTATATAAACAGTGCAAACCACCAGATACAACCAAGCAACTTCCCAAAGGAACGGGCTGGTGCTGTTAAACTCCCCACAGTTATCCCTTGTTTTGGTACATCTTCAGCTCTTGGGTTAAAAATTAAAGCTGTTAAGGTCCTCTTTGAAGGACTGTGTTTGGCTGGGCCCTGCAGCAGAGCAGTCTGGCCATGCAGCCACCTCTGTGGGATATCAGGGTGTAAAGTTCACGCTGTTTGTGTGAGAACAAGGACGAGTTCAATCCTTTCCTTGCTCTGCCGGAGCTGCAGCATTTCAGTCAGCGTTGAAGGATCTGGTAAAAGCTGAGCTGAAGACAAAAACAACTGAAAAAAACCCCAAACCACAACCCTTGTGATGTCAGAAGCTCATCCTGCAGCCCAGAACAGAACCAACACCCCCAGTGTGGTCCCCAGAGAGATGCAGCAGAGACTGTGCAGCATGAGAAGAACGGCTGGGGACGGTTTGGTGCTTCAGCTGTCTCAAAATTGGCTGTTTATGGGCCTCCCTCCTCTCTCTGCCCACTCCACACCAGGTTTAAGCGGCATTTTGGCACAGTGGGGGATCCCTGTGGATGCTCAAGTGGCAGATGTGCCCCACATAGGGACCAACTGCATCCCATCAGAGTCCAAAAGGGATGAACTCCGGGGCAGGAGGGAGGGAGGGAGCTCTGCTGCACGTCATCTCCTCCATCCCAGGAGATGGAAGCTCTGCAAAGGCTCAGTTATATTTACATGATAACTTAGAGATACTTCTTTACCTGATAACTTAACCCTAACCCATCTCCATCACAAAATAAAACCCAACAATTTCTGTCCCAAAGCTGCGTTTGGATATGGAGACTGAGGTGTCTTAGGCCAAACTCCTTTGGTTTCCATGGTCCTGGCAGTAGATGAAATGTGGCCCTTCCCTCCAGGCCTGTGCCAGCATCCCACCCCTCAGGAGGGACAGAGGCAGCCAGTGTGGCCTCTGATAACAGAGGGGTGATTATGGCACATGGCACAGGTGACACAGGGCTGTGCCTCAGACCTGGGCTGGCCATCAGCTCCCAGAGAGCCACCCTGCATCCAGAGCCACCTGAGAGACTGACTGCTCCAAGGGCAGCCTCCTTTTCCCTGCCTCCAGGTAGCCATGGCTCCCATGGGGACCTGGTACAGCTCTGGGTATTTCAGCACTGCACAAGAGCTGGGAGCTGGTACAGCTCTGGGTATTCCAGCACTGCACAAGAGCTGGGAGCTGGTACAGCTCTGGGTATTTCAGCACTGCACAAGAGCTGGGAGCTGGTACAGCTCTGGGTATTCCAGCACTGCACAAGAGCTGGGACCTGGTACAGCTCTGGGTATTCCAGCAGTGCACAAGAGCTGGGAGCTGGTACAGCTCTGGGTATTTCAGCAGTGCACAAGAGCTGGGAGGAGCTCGCTGCACTGCCCATCTGAGAAGCGCTGAGGAAAACAGCTCTGCCACAGGGCTGCAGCATCTGGAACAGCAGCAGGGGCTCCACGAGAAGGCTCCACACCCCCTCCCTGCAGTTCAGGACCCGGACTCACCGACGTTGGTGGGGAAGATGTCCTCGTTGTTGATCTGCACCTCGATCCAGTCCATGAGCAGGTTCATGTACTGGGGCGCGGACAGGGCCGTGGGTTTGCGGTACTTGTGCTCGTCCTGCCACCGGTACTCGTACTTGGGCCCTCCGGACATGACGGGGCAGGACTGCTCGGTGCAGTAGTCGCTGATGGTGCCGTAGATGAGGTTGATGCGGTTGAAGAAGTCCACGACGTGCACGGCCACCCAGTCGTTCTGCTCCTCTCCCGGTGGCAGCTGCACCGCCACCTTCAAGTCCAGGCCGGCGTTGAGTGAGGCCTGGGCCTTCTTGTGCAGCTCGAAGCGCTGCGTGCCCGGCTCGAATTTGCGCTTGGGCCGGAAGGTTTTGTCCTTGTTGAACACTTGCTTTAAAGCGTGGGACATTTTCCTTCTCTAGTGTCTCTCCCAGGCCCGCAGCGGTGACAGCCGGGGGCAGGGCTGGGGCAACTCTGATCTTCACAGAAACCTCCCTCTCCTCATCTGGTCCTGATCTGCAATGCAGCACAGAAGGGCAGCGATTAGGAGCAGCTCTCTCAACAGGAAACCTCATCTAAATCCCATAGGAAGAGATCTGGGATGCCATCTGGGCTCCTGCCCCACATCTGAGAGCGGGGGGAGCCCGTGACAGCTTTCCTTCCTCCCCCTTCCCTTCCCCAGCTGGAGCAGAGGGGAGGGGAGGCTGGAGGGGTGGCCTGGGCTGAACAGAGCCACTCCTGACCTGTTCCATGTGGGAATGAGGGAACAGCCCCCACAGCCACGGGAGGGGGCTGCCACTCACCCCAAGCCTGCAGAGTGCCACCACCTGCTTGGCTCACAGGCACTGACAGAGAAAGGTAAACTCAGCTGGATTTCACCAGATCCCATTTTCACTTCTGCATCCCCCTTTGGGAACAAGGCCAGGCCGGGTCATGCCAGCCCACAGAGCTGCTCCAGACAGCCCCCACCACGCCAGCCACAGAAAGTGAGAGACAGGAACCAGGGGGTGGAGGGCAGCGAGAAGAAGTCACGGCTCAGGCACCCAGAAAGCAAATACCCTGAAATAACACAGCCCTGAGAGCAGCCACAGACTCTTCTGCAGGTGCACAGACCATAACCTTATCTCCATTTCAGTTTAGCTCCGTTTACAAGTTGAAAACTGGAAGATGAGGGAAAGCTCATCTTCCTCTTCCAGCCTGCAGAAAAGAATCAGCTCCAAGGGTGAGACACAAGTTGAGATTTGAAGGGATGCTGACGAGAAACACAGCTCTGTTTATCTGTGCCTAATTATACCTCCTTTGTTCCCACAGCCAGCCCCTCACAGAATTTGTGCCAGGCTGTTCTTTGATGAAAGCTTAAGGCAGAAAGCTTTGTGTACCAAAAATATTATTTTACATGTGCTGGACAGAGAAATGAATAAAGTAACAGAAATTAAGCTGATACCTTAAATAGCATAAATAAGTTTCCGTAATTTCATAAGCAAGCAAGCAAAAAAAACCCAAAAAAAACCAAAAAAAAACACCCCACCTTGCCCCAAGCAAGATCTACATAGATTTCCATGAGGCCACAGTGTTGCTCCAATAGGTAAATAATGTCCTCAAATACTGGCAAGCACATCCCAAACTCAAGGTCATGACTACCATGGCTGCAATTGAGCCCGTCTCTAACAGATGCTGCAGTGCTAATCAGCAGTTCTTCTCTGGAGAAAGATTAAAAAGCTTTAAAGCCAAGGCCTCTTGTTTCCCTATTTAATTACAGTGAGGGAGAAACCCCAAACCACTCCAGTTCACCCCGCTAAGAACAGGCTCAACATTTCCTGTGGGAATGGCCTCAGTAACCTCTTCCATGCAGGAGCTGAGAGATCCAAACCCCAGCATGGGTATGGTGTATTGGGAGAAACCCCAACAGCAGTTTAATGTGGTTCAGTGAGATCCGCCCGGGCTGAGAGGTGAATCCAGAGCAGACATTATCACCATGAAATGGTTGGGGTTGGAAGGGACCTTACAGACCATCCAGCTGCAACTCCCTGCCACGGGCAGGGACACCTCTGCTGTGCAGGGACACTTCCAATCGAGCAGGTTGCTCCAAGCACCATCCAACCTGGCCTTCCTGGTGCCACAACAGCTGCTGTGACCTCGTGAGGCACCTCAGGGGTGAAGCCAGCACAAACCCGTGGCAGACGTGTCCTTTGGGGTGTGATCCTGCCCCAGACGTGGCAGAGGGAGAAGTGAAGGGTGTGGAGAGGCAGCTGAGCAGTTCTGGTTATCAGGAGCTGTGTCACAGCCTGGCCACATCCTGTGGCAGGGCAGGAAGCTCCAGGGACTGTGCCCGCCCCAGAACCGAGGCACAGACACCCCGGAACCAACAGTGTGGGCAGCAGGGCTGAGGCTGCTGCTGCTTCCAGCAGGAGGCCCAGGGAAGCACTGGAGAGGAGTTCCCTGCACTGGAGATGGAGGAAAGCACAGCCTCTCACAAGGAACCACAAAGCAGCAGCAGCACCGCCCTCCACGGCTCCCTGGAGCACCCACAGCATCCCTGCTGCAGAGACTCCATCCCTGCCTCTGCTGGAGGATCTGCACTGCAGGGCCTGGCATGGATGTGGATGGAGGAAAACACAGGGGTAAAACCAAACATCCCCTGGCTTTGGCCCCACACATCAAGAAACAAACATCAGTTATTTTTCTCATCTCAGTAGGATGGAGAGACTTTTTATAGAATCCCAGAATAACCTGAGAGTTGGAAGAGACCCTCAGGGATCATCAGTCCAGCCCCTGTCCCTGCACAGACACCCCAACAATCCCACCCTGAGCATCCCTGAGAGCTCCTGCAGCTCTGGCAGCCTTGGGGCTGGGACCATTCCCTGGGGAGCCTGGGCAGTGCCCCAGCACCCTCGGGGGGAAGAACCTTTCCCTGAGCTCCAGCCCAGCCCTGACACAGCTCCAGCCCTTGCTGGGCTCCTGTCCCAGAGCAGAGCTCAGCCCCTGCCCCTCTGCCTCCCCTCAGGAGGAGCTGCAGCCCCCGAGGAGCCTCCCCTCAGTCTCCTCTGCTGCAGCTGAACGAGCCCAGTGCCCTCAGCCTCTCCTCAGAGCCTTCCCCAGCTCCGTGTCCCTCCTTTGGGCAGTCTCCAGCAGCTTTGGACCCTTCTGATCTTGTGGTGCCCAAAGTGCCCCCAGCACTGGAGGTGAGGCTGCCCCAGAGCAGAGCAGGACAATCCCTCCCTGGCCCCGGTGGCCCTTTGGGCTGCCAGGACTCAGCAGTGACTCAGATCCAACTTGCACTGCCCAGGACCCCCAGGTCCCTTCCCAGGGCGCTGCTCTCCAGCCTCTCATTCCCAGCCTGTCCCTGCACCCAGGGCTGCCCCATCCCAGGGCAGGATCTGACACTGCCCTTGTCACATGGGTGGGGATTTCCCTGCCCTCACTTTTGTCAGGGTCTCTGTGCAGGGCAGAGTTTACTCGGTGTTGAGGCAGTTCTTGTCCTACAAGCAAATTCCTGATCCGATGGAGACATCATCCCTGAGAACTGGGGAGCTCAACACAGCAGCAATTGTCTCTCAGACGATTCAACATCTGTGTGAAGCATTAGCAAAATGAGTAGCTGAGACATCAAGCAGATGCAGCCTATTTAATTATGGTTCTGACTGCAACAAGCTAAAAAAAATATTTAGCTCTAGGAAAAAAAATAAAAATAAAGAGGCACAGAGACCAAAGCATCCCTGACATTGCTTGGGGATGATATCATCTGTACAACACCTACTTCCACAGGCAGGAGTCACAGCTGACACCACCCCCGCACACAAGGGAAAGGAAAGGTCAGACAATTGGGAAATGGGACATGCAAAGCACCTGGATGGTATCTGCCAGCTTTAAAGGCGAGGGGGAAAACCACTCCCCCTCACAAACAAACCTCGGTGCAGTTGTTGCCTCCTCCTTTCAGCCAGCCAAGATCACAGCAGACGTCACTGGTGCTCTGAGGACCTTGGCCCCTGCTCAGGATCACAGAGCCCGTGACCCCCGTGGGCTGCCCAGAGCACAAACACCTCCAGCTTATCCCAAGGACACGGCAGGAGCAGCTCCCTGCTGTGCTGGACTTGCCTGCACAGAGGTCTCAAGGCCTGGCCCTCCCTTCCCCTCCATCCCAGAATCTCCTTTTCTCTAACTCCCTGCTTGTGCAGCTCCTGAGCTGTTTTTGCTGCCAGGGCTGTTAGTACTGTCCTGCCATTCCTATTCCCTCACCAGGAATGGTGGATCATGAGGAGCTGCCCTGTTCTAACACCAGGCTCTGGGCAGAGGCAGCTGCTTCCTAACTGTTGGTGGCAGCTGTAAAGGCAGCTCAGAGTCTGGAAAAGGGAAGAGTCACCTCCTCCAAAACACCAGGGAACTGCCTCCCTCTGTGCCCTGCAGCAGCCAGCAGAGTTCCTGACAGATCCTGCCCTCCCTACAGAGGCAGAATGGCCTAAAAAGGACTCCAGGAGTCTCATGACTGCTCCATCAGTGCCAGCCCCAGCAGCACTCCATGCTCCCCTCTGCTGCCAACGCTGCACAGGGGTTTAACAACAATCAGGGAAAAACCAGCAAGGCAGGGGAAAACCAGCAAGGCAGCAGTCAGCAAGCTCCTACCTGTGTTCCCGGCCTCAGCAGGTCACTCCTGCAGAGGGTTCAGCCCTGCTCTGCACCCTCTGCCAGTGCTGGCAGGAGCCAGGGCCGAGCTTCCGTTTTCAGAAGGGGAATAAACCTCCCTGGTTTCGTGGGCAGCCCTGGGGAGGGGTCAGACACGAGGCCACCGCCCTGCTCCGTGACCCCAGCGCTGGGCTGGTCACATCCTGCTGCCTCTGCTAGAACAGCCCTTCAGCACAGCCCAGGGAGCAACGCAGCTCTTCAGACCAGGGATCTGTCCAGTTTCCTGTCCGGGAAGCCAGACTGCTGTCCTCGAATCCCACTGAGTCCAGCTGCTTGTAACCCTTGGGTGGGGAGCCTGTGACAGCCACCGTGTCACCAGAGCTCCCCAGGGCAGAGGAGCTATGATCCTGCTTCCCCCTGAGTCATTCCCAAGCACCTTAATGCCAGGCCAGAGTTCCCAACGGACACAAAACCACCCCCAACTGATAAAGCAGCCCTGATAAAGATATTTTGGATGCACTAAGCATTTCAAGTCAAAAACAGAATTTACAGAGTGAGAAAGAGAAGAAAAGCAGCTTCAAACAGGCAACTTGCACAAAACAGCCCAGACGGACGCACACACACATTCCTTCCACAATTCCATCCCCCTCCTTTCACAAACCCCTTCCCATGGTCACTCTGCACTAGCTCAGCATCTCAGGACAGGATGATCCTGGTTTTTCCCGATCAAAGGAGAGATTTTACTACAGAGAGCAGGGAGCAGAACAATCCTGGCAGCAGCACTGCACTAATGGCAGCCAGTTTCTGCGCCTCCAGAGCCTGTCTGGCAGCTAAGGAGGGCCTGCCTTCCCGGGATGAAACTTCAGCTGCTCTTTTGAATGGTTTGAGATATGAGGAGCAAAGGTCTGTGCTGTGCTTACCTCTGGCAGGGCAGGGCAGGGCAGGGCAGGGCGGGCTCAGTGAGCTGGAAGGCACCTCTGGCCATTCATGCTCCCAGCCAGCCGCACTTCCACGTCAGCCGCTTCCTGTCTGGCACTGGCTGCAGCCTCCCAGCCCCGGGAGCTGCCAATGTTTTCCCAAAAGCTGATCCTTCCCCTCTGCAAGCTCTGTCTTTCCTGCTGCAGGATGATTCTGTGCTGCTGCAGGAGAGCCGAGCTGTGGCTGTTCCCTTTGCCTTCCTGAAGCTGCTCAGAAGTTTCTGGAGAATGAGCAGCTCAGCCCAGCCCAGCTGCACCTCCAGCCCCAGCCCGGGCACAAACCAGCCCCACTTACAGAGTGAGTGCTGTAATTCTGCTGCTCTGCACGAAAACATCCAGGTTTTTCTTTTAGAAAGTGCTTCAGCAGCCTTCACAACCAAATCCGAAGAGGGGCACACCGGGAATGCTGAATTCCCAAGGTTTGGGCAAACAAAGAGCCTTTTGTCTTTCACCACTCAGCTTTCAGAAGGTCCTGCCTGCTGCCAGCCACCCCCAGGCCCAGCTATTCCAATCCGCTGCACAATTTGGAAATTCCCAAGTAAGAAAGGGCACAGTTCTCCTGGAACTTCCCACGTCTCCAGCCCTTTCCTGGAAAGAGGGTGGCTTAGGAGAAGGGAAGAGCTTGGTTCAGGAGCAGGACAGGCTCTTTACACATCTCGAAACCGTGGACAGGCAGAGCCCATCTGCAAGGCCATATGAATCAGAAAAGGAAAAAACATAAAAAAAGACCAAAAATAGTTATCCTGGGCTTTAACTGGCATCCCCTTTGCCCTTGTAAGGCCAAACATTCCAGACAATCCTAAAGTCGAGTTAGTTCATGGAATAAAGGGAAAAGCCCTGTTAAATTCAGCCATATCTGTAGATGGACCCGGGAGAGGAGAGGGGAGCTCTGGCAGAGCCCAGGGAGCTGCAAGGGGGATGCTGCTGCTTGGAGCAGAGCCCAGGCCAGGCAGCAGTGAGACACCAGCATCTCTCCGGGATGACAAATGAACAGGGAGTTTATTCCCTGGCTTCAGGCTCAGGATTTCCATTCAGACCACGGGCAGCTACAGGAAGGACGTTACAGGTGACACTGCTCACACTGTACAGGGATGCTGAGGGAGCACAGGCAGTGAGTGCTGGGGAGGCTGGAAAACCCAGTTTGGTTTCCAGGGAGAGAGAAGGGAAGAACCCCAAATTTCCAGCATGGTCCCCCTGCCTTCCTCCCCACAGCCGCAGAGGGAGAAAAGAAAAGCCTCACAAGAAAGTTCTGTAAAAGGTCCCCACAAGAAAGTTCTGTAAAAGATCCCCTCCTGCTTCCCTCCCCAGAGAGGAAGGTCAGGCAGCAGATGCTGCAATTCCCAACTGTTCCCGTGGAACAGCAGGGCCTGCAGGGAGCCCCACGGAGCCCGGGGGGTTACTGACTCAGGGCCAGCCCTGCTGCCTCTTACGTGACATCTGCATCCATTGCAATGTCAGAGCCTGCTGCTGGAGGCTTTCCAGGGATCCAGGCACACGGGCTGCGTGTGGAGGCAGAGCTAATCCGCTGCAGGCTCTGCAGGCTGTGCTGAGCCGACAGGCTGGGTCCCGACTCCAGCACAGGTTAAGTGCACACACGAGTATTTCCAGGGCAGAGCACGGCCAGGGATGGCAGGGGAGGAGCAGCTCCCTCTTTTCCAGGTCCCAGAGCAGCCTGGTCCTTAGGGAAGGCCTCTTGCTGCCCCCACTGCAGGGCTGGAAGGACAGGGAGGTGTTTATTAAGTCCCTGCTTGTGCAGGCTCTGTACTGTCCTCACTGGACAGTTATTTCTGGGCCCACAGCAGTTCCTCTCCTCTGACTTTGGGATCTGCGCCCACCAAGTCAAAGCAAACATCAGTTTGGAGTATGAAATTTGCATTAGGATGATAAAATGACAATGGCACCATTCTAGCAATGGGCTGGGATCCCAGGAAGTGTGGGCTCACACTGCAGGGCTGAGCTGGAGCACGAGCTGGCCACACGGCCAGCCTTTCCCAGAGCATGGATAATCTCAGGGACAAACATCCCTTTTCCCTTTTCCCCATGTTCATGTCACACGTTGGGATGAATGGCAGGATTGTTTCTTGCTGACAGCAGAGGCCCACGAGGCCTCTCCTGCCCTGGCAGGAGATACAGGAGTAACTCAATCCCTTAGCACAGCTCCAGGAGCAGAACAAGCCTAGGATGTGGAGCTGGAGACCCCCTCAACACCAACCACACCACACAGCAGAAGAGAGAAGGAAGCAAACACAGCCACACAACAGCCCCAAGAGAAGTCTGCAGAAAGTACAGAGCCTTTCAGTGCAGCCACAGGGCCAGCTCAGCTCCTGCTGCAACCTCAGCCATAGTCTGGGTGGCTCCAGGTCACCTTCTGTCCCACGAGTCCCCTGGAATCAGCACAGGGTCACACATGGGAGAGTCTGGTGGCATCACCACCGTGGCCTCGTCTCACTCACACTGACCCAGCACCAGCACTTTGGGACCTCAGCCAGGTTTTTGGAGGAAGTCAGAGCTGTCAGAGTGTGATGGGTTGTTTTGCTCTGGATTTGCCCACATGCAAAAGTTGTTTTGCTGGGTTTTTTTTCCTGGCCTTGGCCACCTCCATCCCTTCCTGTGCCCTCCCTTTTGCTTCATGTACCTACAGGAACAACCCACCCAACTTCAGCAGGAGCAGAGCAGCACCTCTACCACAGCTCCAGCTCCAGAGGGAAGCAGGAGCAGACCAAACCAGGCCTCAGGGATAACTCTGCCTCCCAGGCGCATCTGGAAAAAGAAGGATAAAGGTGCAGCCTAAGGTGCACTCTTTATTGACAGCATTAGCTGGGTATTACATATTCCTAAAGATAAACTGATAAGCTTCCAGCAAAGCTGGTTTTGGATCCACTTACAGCAGCATTTATGGTTTAAGAACCAGAAATGACCTCCCTGTCTTACTAGAAATTAAAACTCGGAAATTGAAAGCAATTCCTCTCCCAGAGCCGTGGGCAGGATTGGGAAGATTTTGCAATCTCTGTGCTCTGACCCCAGATCCTTTCACTACTCACAAGGGACATTTTCATTAGTGTGGCCATGGAGATCCCTGGCCCTCAGAGAGGAGCAGGAGTGACTAAGCACAGCACAGATCTGGGCAATCAAACCTCCAAAACGGGACTAAATCACCCCATTCCAGGGCAGGGGGTGCATTTCACCCCATCAGAAGGGCCATGATGGATGTGGACAAGGAAGCAGCTGGCAAACAGCTCCAGGGGATCCTGAAGTGAAGCAGGACAACTTTGCTCAGGATGCTGAGTCTACTCCCAGCTCCCCAAGCCTTGGCCAAGCACAAGGGAGACAGACAGACAGACATTTCCATGTCTGATGGTGGCACAGGTGACAGTGCAACCCCACCTGCCAACAGAGCATCCCAGGAGCTGCCAGGTGAGCCAGGCACAGGGACTAGCTCCCTGCTCAGCACCTGCACTCAGCTCCTCACCACAAACCAACAGCTCCAGGAGTTGTCACCACTGGCAAAAACTGCCAATGCTCCTCTCTCTCTTTCTTGGGATTTTGAAGAGTCATAAGCTCAGCTCAGGTTCACCTGAGTAAGTGAGTAAGACAGAAAGTGAAACATGGGTTACACAGGAACAGCGACAGACAGTCTCATATCCAGGGAGCTGGATGTGAGCCTAAAATTGGGAAAGGAAGCAGAGAGCAAGGACAAAGCCCTGGGGACTGTGATAAACAGGTGGCTTGGGAAGGTTCACAGCAAAATCCCTCCCTGCCCTGCTACTTGGCAGAAGATTTCCAGAAAGGGGCTTTAAACAAAGGGATGGGAATCCAGAAATTGTGGCCACTCTGTAGCTCCAAGCTCTAGGAGGAGGGAATTCTGCCTTTCACTAGCACTGACTGAAATGCTTTTCCCAAACATCTGTGCTGGACACTGGACAAGCCCAGATCTCCTGTCCTTTCCCTCCAGAGGACATCCTGCCCTTTCCTTCTGTCTGTCCTTCTCACCCAGCTTTCTCTGAAGGAGCTGAGCTCCCTGTGCCGCAGATCAGAGCAGAGGCAGCTCTGTAAGATCAGGACTCCTGAGCCTGCAGCAAGAGACAGAAGCAGAGCAAGAGTTTGCTTTCAAGTTCTCCCTCATGACAGCTGAGCTGTGGCTCACCATGACCTGAAAAAACATGGAAGATTCCCCATTCCCTGACCCGTTTAGAGACTGAAGAGACTGAACTTCAGGGCTATGCCCTATGGCAGCTGGGCTGGAGAAAGTCGTGAGGGAGAGGTGGGATAAAACAGGGAAGTTGCAAGCTGTTACTTCACAGTTGTGTCACCAAGCCCCGTACTCTCTGCGATTTTTGGTTTTTCCCTCATTATGAATTTTTCGGTTGCTCATGAATCCTGCAGCAGGTCCGACCCCTTCCCGACCCCTCTGAGGGGGCTGTGCGCAGAGCCAGGGCTCGGCTCGGGGATGTCCCATCCAAGGGGCTTCTCCTCCGGGCCGGGCCGGGCCAGCACAGGGAGATCCATGCTCTGATCCGTGCCCTGATCCATGCTCTGATCCATATTCTGATCCATGCTCTGATCCTTGCTCTGATCCATGCCCTGATCCATGCTCTGATCCCCGCCCCGGGGGGCTCCGCGCCCTCCTGAGGGGGCTCAGGCCGGGCCGGGCCGCCATCCCCCCCGCCCAGGCAAACACTAACAATTAATACCCAGAGAAGGGATGCGGTGGCCGCGGCTCAAGAGGTCCGGCCCGTCCCGCCAAGGCCGGGCAGGGCCGGTCCCGGCCCCGCCGGGCGGACGCGGCCACCGGNNCACGGGAGGGACCGGGCGGGACCGGGGAGAGGAACGGCGGATGTTGGGGGGGCGGTTTGGGGTTTATCGTATTGTTAAAATTTTATTCTCATTTATTTGACTTTGTGTTCTTTTAGTCTATTTCAATATTTTATTCTGCTTACCTGTTTTCCTTTTATTCTATTTTCTTTCATTTTCTATTTTAATGTTCCACTTTGTTTTCTATTTTATCCTCATTTTATTTTCTACTTTATCTTACCTTTTCTATTTCATCTTCTTTTTATTTTCTCATTTTATTTTATTCTATTTTAAATTTCTGTTTGCTTTTGTTTTACGTTTTCTTTTATTTTTTATGTTTTCTGGTTTCTTTTAATATTTATTTTCTTCTATTTAGTTTTTTTTTTTAATTTTCGTAATTGTATTTATTTTTTCCTTGTATTCCCTTGTAGTTAGTTCCCTCTCTTCTATTTTATTTATTTTCTTCTATTCTGTTTTTAAAATAAATTTTCATAATTGTATTTATTTTTTCCTTGTATTCTATTCCAGTTATTTCCCTCTCTTCCATTTAATTTATTTTCTTCTATTCTGTTTTATTTATTTTCTTCTTTTGAATTTATTTTCCCCTTTTTGTTCTGTTCCATTTGTTTTCTTTTATTCCCCTTTATTCAGTGTTGGTGTTTTCGGGAGCAGGGACAGCGCAGGGATGCTCAGGGGGCTCCGGGGGCTGCAGCAGCCCCGCTCTGCCCCGTGCAGGGCGCGGGGCAGGGGGGGATGGCTGGAGGGACCTGCCCAGACCTCAGCTTGAAGGTCACAGAAAGGAGAAGTGGCCGGAAGCAGCCCCGGTTCAAAGGGAACTGCTCCGAAGCGGTGGATGGGGAAAGCCAGACCCCGCTGGGAAATCCCTGGGAAGCCCAAAATCAAGGAGTGCCGAAAGCAGAACCAGCCCTGCGGAGCTCCGGCCGCTCTCCGCACGCTCCTGCCCCGCGAGGGGTTTTCCTGGCTGGAGCCCGGAGTTCTCCATCCACCTCCGCAGAGCCCTCAGGTGCTCACAGCCCCTCCCCAGCCCGGCTGAGCTGCAGAACCCGGGCAAAGCTTCAGCTGCTCGGGGGGCTCCTGCTGCTCGGGCTGGCCCCGGCTCACGGCAGCAGCTCGGCTGATCCTGCAGGGCAGCTGAGCCCGCTGCTGCTCCGGGAGCAGCCGGGGCCCCGCTCCGGGAACAGCCGGGGAACAGCCGGGAGCAGCCGGGGAACAGCCGGGGCTCCGGTCCCGGGGACGGCCGGGGCCCTGCTCCCGGGAACGGCCGTGGCCCCGCTCCCGGGGACGGCCGTGGCCCCGCTCCAGCAGCCCCGGGGCCGCTCTGGCTGGATTCCTCCGTGGAGCAGATGATGCTCTGCCCCAGGGCAGGGGCTGTATGCCAGGTTCGTGGGCAGCTCTCAGTCACAGAACCACGGAATGTGGAGGTTGGGAGGCACCACTGGAGCTCACCTGGCTCAGCCGGGGCCCCTGAGCCCATCAGGACTGTGGCCAGATGGCTTCTGAAGTTCTCCAGGGAAGGTGACTCCACCACCTCTCGGGGCAGCCCATGCCAGGGCTCTGTCACGTGCAGGGCAAAGTTCTTCCCCTGCTCAGGTGGAAGTTCCTGTATTCCACTTTCTTCCCATACCTCTGGTCCTGTAGCTTGGCCCGAGCCTCTGATTCCTCCAGGCACCTTATAAAGTATATATCCATATATATAATATATACACACACACACACACACATATATATATATATATATATGTTTGTATCTATATCCACCTCTGCTCTTCCCCCTGCCCCAGCTCCCCCAGCCTTTCCTCACAGGAGATTCTCCATCCCTCCTCATCCTCACAGCCTGCACAGGCCCCACACCAGGAGCTCTGCTCCGCTCCAGAGGAGCCCAGAACTGGACACAGCAGTTTCCTGTGTTCAGTCCAGCTCCTGTGGCTTATTGAACACCTGAGGTTTGCTCCAGGCACCTCCTGAGTTGGGGTTTGCTTGTTCCCATCCCATCCCATCAGATTTGTGCAGTCCCACACTGCATGGCAGCTCCCTGTGGGATTAAAGCGCTGAGTACAGAGGACCTGGAGCCTTCCCCAGCAGAGCCTGCCAGCAATGGGGCCAGAAATGGGGCCAGCAATGGGGCCAGCAAGGCTCTGGGCAATTCCCAGTGCAGAACTGATGGCTCCTGCCTCTCAGCCCCAGGGATTTTCTGTCCCAAGATGATTCTCACAGATTCTGGTGTGACTGGAAACCACTGGGGCACCAAGGCCTCATTCCTGCTGTGGCAGGACAGGGCCTCAATGCTCACCTCAATGTCACAACAGGCCAAGAGGAAGCAACAGCAGGGGCTGATTCCGCCCTCATTCAGACCAGAGCTCCCATTTTTCCATGTGTTGGATTTTAACTGCAATCATGGTCCAAAATATAGAACAATGAATGGAGATTCAGCTGAGATAGGCTGAATTATTTCCTGTAATTTCAGTGCTAGTGACAGGTGCCTTTGCAGAGCTGCCTTTCAAAGGGGTGGTGGTAGGAACTCCCTACCTCCTTTTGGAAGGAGATTCCTCTTACCTCCACTGAAGATACATTGTCCAGCCCTGGGGTAAATACATGCCTTGGTTTCGGGTCCATCCAAACTGGAATGGTCTTATGAAAGGACCATTTACAAAGCCAAAAATTTAACTTTGTTTTGAAAGTTTATTGGATCATCTTGACACAAAATCATTACAGCAGCTTGTGGTATATTGTTTTCTTTTCCTTTTTTTTTTCTTTCCAGGGAATGTTGATAGCAAATAAATTTGTGAATGTAACACATCATACAGTTTCAAAATTCTAGAATCACTGCACAGGATTCTGTAAGAGACTCTACATGCTAAAGTGACAGTTTTCATCCATGAATTAAAAAACCCAAACACTATTTGAGGAACATTATCCTTTAAGACAATTTTAATATGTTCAGTTTCTAATACACAACTGGCTAACCAAGGGAGGCTGACCAAAACCAAACCCTCCATGTCCTGGCAGCGGGGTTGGACACGGAGCTGGGCCTGGCAAGGAACCCAGAGCACCAGAGCAGAGCCTTTGCCAAAATACCTCCTGTGGGAAGAGTGTAAAGAGCACAAGACACGCGTAAAGTACAGGACATCACCCAGGGGATAAGATCAGCACTTTATCCTGCTCCCTGTAGGGGTTTGGTGTTGTTGGGAGTGGAAGTGGTGCTGGAGACGTGCAGACCCAGCCAGCTCCTCCCTGGGCACCTCTTTGGAGCAATCAACTGCTCCTGACCTGGGCCTTGAGGCAAAACCGTTCCACAGAGTTTTGCTCACTGGGTGTGGAACAGTGAGGAAAGAAATGGAGCAGGGGGAATAAAAAATCAGTTGAAAGCAAGGGATGTTGGAGAAGGACAACAACTGAGCATCTCTGCAGGACACTGTGACCTCCCTTTCCTGTCGGTGACTCCACAAGATTGCAATAGTGTAGAATGGGCACTTCCCAGACTCTCCCTTCTTCCCTCTAAAGCAAATGCTACAGTCCCAAATCTGCAGCTCCTCAGCCTCCTCCCCATCCTGCACCCCGGCAGGGGGATCCTCATCCCTCCTCCTTCCTGCATCTGGGACAGGGGGTCCCCACCCACTTCTCCTGCACCGTGCCAGGGAGGCTCCCACTCCACCCCTCTTTCCTGCCCCAGGGACCCAGGGGCTCTTGTGCTGCCCAATCTGCTCTCACTGCCCCAAGGGCAGGGCTGAGGGACACTGAGGGACACAGAGACAGAATGACCTTGCTGGTTTCAGAGCCCAGGGGGAGGACAGGGACCTGCACACAAGGGACTGCACCCATGGCTGTTTCTCTAACCTGGTAATGGTCAACCTCAGCTGGTGAGCAAAAGGATAAAAAGCAGGAACAGACCCCTTTGGACTTCCAGTTTCTTTCTACAGCTTAACTGCTCAGGAATGTGAAATTGAAGTGGACTCATAAAACACATCAGCAGAGACAGCTCAGTGGGGAGAGGCCTGCCAGACTCCATGTGTGGGGCAGTCGAGGGGAGCACAGACCCAAACAGTGACACTTTCAGCCCATTTCACGCTTCCACACTCGACTCTTCCAGCTGTCACTACAAGAAGGTTAAGGCTCAAGGCAACTACTATAAACAGAAACTCAAACATCCCAGTTCTCACAGGGCTCCTTTGGATTAGCTCAAGGAGATGGAGGATGTTTATATGCTGATCACAATAGATCTTGAGATAATAATAAATCATACATATATATATAAAAA
>VXBR01011602.1:66836-109490 GCA_013400215.1 Cisticola juncidis | reverse complement strand
CCCCTCCCTCCTCCAGTCATGTCACCAGGATCTCTTTGGGCTAGAAAGGGTTAACACCACAGTTTGTAAAAAGTTCTGAAAACAAAAAAAGGTAACATACAGCCTTAAAATGTCTAAACTGCAACTGATGGTGGAGTTAACTGAAAGCACGTGCCCCAGGGTAGTACATGCGTACGAGGGAGAAACTTAACACTTGGGTCTGCTCATCTTTACACGCTGGGTGTGTTTCTGGTTGTTGGAATATTTTATAAGGAATATTCAGCACTTGGACAATGTCTCTTTCATCTCATCCAACAAGTTGCTAAGCAGGGTAGAATCATTACATTTCCCATCTATGGATACAGAATTCTCTCCCTTGGAAAGGAAAACAAGAAAGAATTCGTTAGCTCCTCTTCCAAGAGGGCATAAATGTGTTTCCAGCCAAACTCAGGGACTGGAAAGAGGCAGAGGAAGGCTCCAGGTTTAGCTTCTCTCACCTTTTTTACCAGTAGGCAGACGTGATGGCCTTGGATAGAACGGCTGTACATGGATGCACACGAATCAACGCGTTCCACAACTGCACAGAAACAGCAATTTCATTTCATTTCATTCAATTTTAATTCAAGCCTTGCTTTCCCTGGAGAGCAACCACTGCTCTGCCTGGCCTTGAGGAACAGAGGCTTCCACAGAGGGGAGGAGGAAGTCAGGGTTAAGATGTGCCTGGCTTCTCTCTGGGACATTTCACAATAACGAGGTGAGTCATTTGTCTCTAAGTCACAAATCTTCTGAGGCAAAAACACTGCTCAGAATGTTGATTTCTTCCCCAGAAATACTTCCAGTGAGGCAAGGTCTAATGCAAACACCAGAGCATGATGAAACAGCCTGTTGTTTTGCTTCAGCCAGTGCCTGTGTTCTAACTAATAAACCCAAACCTGAATAGCTGGGGCTCTCCCTCACCGAAATGAAGCCCTGGGGAAGGAGTCTGAAGCCCTGCAGATCAAACCCACCCTCGAGAGAACAGCAACAGCCTGAACTCCACACCAGCTGCTCCCATGATACCTGTCACATGCCTCACTGGGCTGCAGGAATTCCACAGGGACACAAGGAGAATTCATTTTGAAGAACACTGCCTGCTTTGAGTGTTGCAAAATGGGAGAAAACTCTCCCAAATGTATTTAATCTGGACATCACCTGCTCCTGTGATTGCTGAGCCCATGAAGTGCTGTGCTCACCAAGCACTGCAGAGATTTTAGAACACAGAATTCTGCAAAAGGTTCTGCATCAAGGAAGACTCACCTGAAAAATGATGATGAAAACAGATCTTTGCCAGTAGATGTTGGAAAGAAATATTAATTCCATCTATTTTAATAGAACTCATGTGCAGATCTCCAGACTCTAGGAGCTTGGCAAAAGCATCACTGCAGAACAGGAAGGAAAGTAAATGTTCTATTAGAAATGCAAGTGAAATCTGTCTCATCAGCCCCATGAAACAGGTCAGGATACAGAAGCTTAAGTGCTACCAAGCTCTAGGAAAATGGGTTTACAGTAAATATGGAGAGCACACTCCAGAGTCTACAGGAGCAACTTGTGCCCTCTTGCTGCCAGAGCTGCCTGTGCCAGCAGGGGACAGAGCTCCCTCTGCAGAGCCACTGGGATGGGTCACTGGGTATCTGAGGAGTCACCCCTGGCACAGACACTGCTGGGAACAGGCAGGGCTCAGCCAGGGGCACTCACCTGTAGCAAGGCGTCGTGATCAAGTATGAAGCACAACTGAAGTGCAATTTGAAATCTAGTTTTTCATGGGTTGAACCTTCATCATTCTGCAAAAGGGCAAAGGAGAGCAGGTGAGTGGGAGCCCTGAGGCAGCAGGAGGAGCCACCCCTACCCACCACACAGGCAGCAGTGAGGAGCTGAGGGCTGAGTTCCCTCTGAAATAGCCTGCTTGGCCTGAAGGGTCAGTCTGAGAACCACCCCACCACATCAGCCCACTCAGATTTGGGCACCTACAACAGGAAAGGAGCTGCAGTTCTGCCTGCACTCTGCTGAAATAAACTGAGCAGACTGAGTTTAACTAACACTTGGAGATGTGGTTTTACAGTTCATTATTTCCTGAGCAAAATAATAAATTAATAGTTCCCAGATTCTAAGGTACTAAAATAGGACTAGCATGCTATTTTTAAGAAATCCTTAAAATAGAGATAATGGCTGACTCAGGAGTAGCCACAACTGTCTCCACTCATTTCCTTTGAGCTGTTCATGCAGCTCTCATTAATAACTGTACTGAAAAAACATCAGAGCCCACACACTCTTATCCAGCTCAATACTTATTAAACAATGCCTTCCGCTGACCTCGCTCTTGCTCTGGGTTTCTACTCTTAATAAATGCATCTAATTCTTTTATTGTTTTCCAGCCTTGTACCAGGCTGAGGTGTCCACCTGAGCTCAGGAGCACACCCTGGGTCTCTCTTTCCTCCCCAGCAGATCAGTGTGATTTTGTAGCTGACAATGTGGCACATGTCTCAGGCTGCCTTGCTCACACGCTGCCAGGAGTGACAATCTGGGACGTGCTGACGCAGGATTGGGGGCACTCTTTGCACAAGAGTCATGTGAAAATGTTCCTCACAGAAGGGCTGGTGCAGCAGGGATGAAATGGTGCCTATAAAAAGCTCGAGAGCAGCGCTTCCCACCCGAGCCCGGCTCCTTGACGCAGTTCCCAAGGAAGCAGAGGCAGCTGAGAGCTGCACTTACTTTGACTATAAAGGACAGTGTTCCTTTTAACTTCTGAGCCATAACAATACTCTGAAGTGTAAACACAAACTGGGCTTCATTAGAGATTCCTGGTGTGAAGAGAGGAGAGGAGAAGTCAGGTCAGAACATGGCTTCCAGCTCTAAGTAATGGTTAGAACAGACTGACTTACATGCAGACTATTTTTGAATCAAGTTTGAATTTCTCTGAGTTGGAACAGAGTTCTACACACAACTGCTGGTGGTGAGTTAACAATGTTACAGCACTTGGGTCTCTCAGAAGCAGCAGTGGGAGCTGGCATTTGGTGGAGGTTATTGATCAGGTGCCTGGGCAAGGTGTCACATATTTAAACTATTTGTGTAACTGGAATTATATTATAAACATTTCAGAGCAGCTTTCAGAGCTAATTTGAATCGTAATATTTCTATGTTTTCCTTTTAATATACAAGTCTGTGTCAAGAATTGCCTCATACAGATTTAAAACCAAACCAAATATGCCACTGCTTTTCAAGGGGGATTGAAAAGCACCCAATGCCACTCCAGCCCTCTGTGAGCTGCTTCAGGATTCAAATTAACTCTTTGGTGAAGGAAGGGGAATTCAGGGAAGTTCACTGATTTGATGTACTACTGTGCTCTGTACAAAACCATCATCCTTCATTCTGTGTTTAATACTTCTGGAGGGCTCAGATCCTCTCCTTGCATATCCTTAGCACAAACCTTGTCTGCAAAAGACCTCTGCCATTCCAGCAGTGGAACAAGAGCTCCAGAATAAATCCAGAGTGGATTCTAATGTTTCACAAACCTATTACCTTGTTTCATTTTAAATCTCATAACAAACACATCATGAATTTTGGATTCATGCAGTCAAAGGTGTGCCAGCCTGCAGGCACCTGGAAAAGGAACTCAGACATTTGGACTCCAGCCCTAGATTAAGGCTTTGCTCTTGCTGTGCAGAACCACCTGCATCACAGCCACCCTGGGAGAAGGCTTATCCTCTCCAGGGAACTGTGGGAAAGCCCAGCAACACCCAGGCAGAGACGTTTTTCTGGAAAACAGCAGGAAGTTCAAGCAGCTCTTCCCACAGGAGGGCAGTGCAGGGCCAGCCACACTCCAAGAGCCCTGTGCAAAGCTGTGCATACCAGGGGGGAGCTGGAAGGGCACAGGTATCCCATCGTGTACTGAGGATCCTTCTGGTCGGAGCATTTTAGTGTTGAGAGAGTCCAGGACATTCAGTTCCATGCTCTTAAGGAAGCTAGTGCTTTTGTTCTCAAAGATAACAGACACAGTAACTTTGCTGTCATTCTGGAGGTTTCCCTGAATATCATACGTCTGCAAATGAAGAGAAAAATGTCACAGGAAGAGTCAGAAATCTCAAGGAACAGAACACATCATGGGGATAAAACCAGGTTCAAAGGGGAGGTAATCTGGTATAGCTAGAGGATTATGGAATCACACTGGTGATCAGCTAATGATTGGGAAAATATCAACTTAAAAATTAAAGTGGGACACCCAAAGGAAAGGGATCTTGGTTATAGTTCTACTTTCTGGATAGAAACAGTTCTTCAGTTATCTGATGGCTACATAAAATCACTCCATCATCCCCAGGGGACCCCTCTCTCAGGGACCACAGAGTGAAACACTTGGAAGGAACACCCCAGACTCACCATTTTAATGTACGGGTTTTCAGCAAGAAGGCGGTAACTGGACATGGGCTGGAAAACAAGAGAGGTCACAGTCACACCAGAACTGATGGCTCTGACAGGGGCTGTCCCTGTCCTCCCTCCCAGCAGCTGAGCTGTCCTTGTCCCAGGCCTGGGCACAGCTACTCACTGGCAGTGGCTCATCCTCCAGCGTCCCATTCTGCACCGACTCCGGGGGCTCCTCCTCGCTGTGGTGACTCTTCTTTTTGGATTTCTTTTTATCCTTTGATTTCTCTTCTTTCTCCTTCTTGTGCTTCTTCTTCTTATGCTTGGAGGATTTCTACCAAGAAGAATAAGAAACTACAACAAATCCTCAAAGAAACCCTTGACTTCTAGCCATGAGACCTCTACCACACTTCCAGCTCCAGACTCTCTCTCTGCACTTCCTGAACTGAGCAAAGTTTCCCTTTACTGCAGAACCCAAAACAGAGCTACTGTTCCTTAAATCCCAAAAGTGATTCTGTGTGGAGTCCTAGTGAACCCTGCTCCCCCCTCAGCTGCCCACACCTTATCCCAAAGCAGCCTGGGAACAGCACAAGGCCAAATCTCTCCAACACTTGGAGGCTCAGCTGTAACTGGGACCTGTCCCTTGGCTCAGGGAACAACCAAACCTCTGACCACGGAGGGCTCACAGCTCCTCAGGGGTGCAGCATTTGCAGGCAGTGACTGCACTCAACAGATGCTGTTGGTAAATCCTGTATGCTGCTTTTTAAAGAATTTGAGACAGCAGGAGAATATGGCTGAAGGGTGACAGCAGCTTCACAGAACCAGAGAATTGTGAAGGTTGGGAAAGATCTCAGATATAATCAGGTCCAACCATCAGTCCAGGGCCACCACTAAACCATGTCCACAAGTGCCACATCCACAGCTTTCTGAACACTTCCAAGGACAGTGACTCTGCCACTGCCCTGTGCAGCCTGTTCCAGTGCCTGACAATCCTTTCCAGCAAAAAAAAAAAAATCTTTCCTAATATCTCACCCAAGCCTCCCCTGGTGTAACTTGAGGCAATCACCTCTTAACTTGAACCACTTACCTTTCCTTCATCCTCCTCCTCCTCGTCTTGCTCTTCCCTTTCTTCTTTTTTTACCTCTTGAGTTTCAGCCACCACAGCAGTGCCCACTGCAGGCTCACTCTGAGGAGATGAGCAGGAGATTCTGACACTTGTGGAAAGCAGCTGGAGCAGCCCAATCCCACACCAAAAGAAACTCAACACTGACAACTCCTCTCAACTGTTATTTCAGAAATGACATTAGCCTGACATGGCTTTCATTTTATGCCTCTGAAACCCAGCAAATATGATCACCTGAGGACATGAATCAAAAGATTTCCTCCAAGGAGTCCATCCCCTTATAGTCCTTGTCTCTTCCTCTAGAATTCCCCATCAAAATTCATGAGAATTTCTCTTTCACACTCTGTCTCTCATGTCTATTAATGTTGCTAGAGTCTACCTCATACTGGGAAATAAAACCATACAACTGTGTAACATTATACCCATCAATAACAAAATCAACTAAGCCTGGAGCTGCATCTGTATTTCTATTTCTGTTCCTTGATCTGCAGAGAAGGAGCCTGAAGTCTCCCATCACAGTTTCTCTGAACTGGGCAGACACAATATCTCTGCTGCCCAGCAGGAAGTTGAGGAGATGGAGCTGCTGTTCCTCTCTGTGCTGCAGCATGACACAGCACTGCTGCACAGCTCACAGAAAGAAATAACCAGACAAGTTTCCTCTGATGGGCCAAGATCCCTACCTGTGGCTGGGGCGTGGGAGCAGCTGGTGGAGCAGTGGAGAGCCAGAAATCCAAGTCTTCCCCCTGAATTTCAGGAGAAAAAAAAAACATCATCATTGTTTTTATATCTTTCTAAAAAATCAAATTAAAAACTCAACACCCTCCACAACAACAGCAACAAAAGAAATGGAAAACAAAAAGATCACAGGGCTGGAACATCTGTCCTATGAGGAAGGGCTGGGAGAGCTGGGGGTGCTCACCTGGAGAGGAGAAGGCTCCAGGGAGAGCTCAGAGCCCCTGGCAGGGCCTGAAGGGGCTCCAGGAGAGCTGGAGAGGGACTGGGGACAAGGGCTGGAGGGACAGGACACAGGGAATGGCTCCCAGTGCCAGAGGGCAGGGCTGGCTGGGAGATTGGGCAGGAATTGTTGGGGGTGAGGGTGGGCAGGCCCTGGCACAGGGTGCCCAGAGCAGCTGTGGCTGCCCCTGGATACCTGGCAGTGCCCACGGCCAGGCTGGACAGGGCTGGGAGCGGCCTGGGACAGTGGGAGGTGTCCCTGCCATGGCAGGGGTGGCACTGGATGGGCTTTGAGGTTCCTTTGAACCCAAAGCAGTCTGGGATTCTGTGACTCTACAATAATTACATTAAAACCTTCAGTTCCCATGGAATGCAGCACTGCAGAGTGCTCCTCATGCAGACACTGTGACACACTCAGGAGCAAACACAAGAAGCTTCACTTCAGTGTTTGAGCACTTCCAGAGCCGGGCCCAGCTGGCAGCACCTGCCCAGCACCCCCCACACAGCATTGCAAGGGCTGCAGTGCAGAGCACACGTGCAGCTCTGCAGGGGATTTACAGGTGGATACTTCAAATCCTGAGAGCAACTGGCAGTAATGGCTGGGTTTGTAACTGAGAGGTTCTGAGGGAACATGGGAGACAGGATGCAGAACAAATGACACTCACAATTTTTCTAAGGAGTTCCCCACTTGGAGAACAGACAAAATATCAGCAAACTCAGCCTCCACGTGTGCTCTGGCAGATTTGCTGTGTAGGCTGCAGGAAGTGGAATTCTGCTAACTTAGGAGGCTATGAAAATGCTATTAACAGAAATCTTTGAATACCTGCTGGTACAGTTGTAAAAATTTAAGGAAATAAAGGTTGAATGTATTCAGCTGTTTGAACTGTCAAATGTGACTGTTCCTAAGCAACAAACCAAATAGCAACAAATAACAGCAAGAGCTAAAACAATGCAAATCTTGAAGAATTACCTTTTTTTCTTCTTCCTCCTCCTCTACCACCTTTTTCTCTTTTTCTTTCTTCTTTCCTTTATCTCTTTCTTTATCTTTATGTTTCTTTTCCTTCTTTTTGGGTTTCTTGCTCTTCTTCTCTACTAGGGGAACTTCTGAGTCTGGTGACTTCAGGGTCTCGACATTCCTGTGTCTCTGCACTGGCAGCTTCTCACTGTCTGCTAAGGGTCTTGAAAAGAAAGAGCCCATTACCTGCTGCAAACAGCCTCCCTCAGCCAGATCACCTGTCCAAAACAAGGTGTGCTCTGTTTTTAGGGAGCTGGGCTGAAATCAGTGCATACTTCTATACCTGGAGTTTATTTATGCAACTGCAGACATTCCTTTGTGGGTCAGGAGTCAGAGGAAACAATTGAAGGTGACTGAGAGCCAAGGTTCTGCTGTTTAACCCTCAGAGGTGCCAGCTAGAGGCCTGCAGGCTGAGTAACAGCCACAGGGGAACAGCTCCATGCAGCATTAGGCAGCGTTTCCATGGAATCCCTCTCCAAGGAAAAGCAAGGATGTGGAACAGCATTTCCAGCAGAGTGGAAATTCCAGCAGTGGAATGTGAGCATGGCTCCAGCAGCCCTTGAAGGGTGTGGGGTTTGTTGTTCTTGATGAATAGATCAGTCCAATTGGGAATTTTTATTTTGGAAGTCTGCACTATGAACTTCCATTCTATCATCACCTTTTGTAAGTTAAATGTAACTTCAGACACCTGTTTCCAAACAGCACCAATAGCAGGTCATATTTATGCTGTATCCTAAATCCACTACTTGGGGAAAAAAAATCCACAAAAATTTCTCTCATTCTTGTCAAGCATTTCCAGGAATCAGGAAGATTTTCACCAACTGTTCCTTTTTCTATTTCTTAGCTTTTATTTAATGCTAATTTTCATATTTGCATAGCAAACATCATTTCAGCAAGATTTCTAATGGCTCAACTGCCCCAGTTTTTTGCTTATATTGCATTAAGAACCAGAACCAATTCATTTTTCAATTTCAGACATGAAGGGAAGATTGAACAGCAAACAGGCCTCCTCTTTTACTATTTCAGATACACCTGTACAGGAACAGCATTGGTCCTGAAAGCCAGTGACAAAACAGACTCACAAATGTGAAGGGCTCTGATTTAACAGTTCCACCACCTTTCAAGGACTTGCAGTGTCCAAAATCACCCAACCTGACAAAGGTCAACACTCAGGAGATATTCTTACCTGGAAGGCTTCCCTGAAACCAGACTGCGTGTGAGCGTGACAGACAGAGCAGTGCAAGCACAGAAAGAAAGAGAGAGGACACAGACATGAGAAACCGTGACAGGAGAGCACAGCACTCATGGCAAGGGGAGGGAATGGATGGAACAACCCAGCAGCCCTGGATGCCTCCTGGAGCACGGCACCCAGGACCTGCTCTGCTGGGGAGAACGACCATGCAAATACAGGGGCTGCAGTCAGAAATTAATTTCCTTTCACAGATTTGTCCCTGCAGACTTTGTAACTGGCCTTCCAAAAAGGGAAGCTTCTCAGAAGCTGTTTTATTCACTTTTTAAAAATGCTATGACACTTTTTCACAAGGTACTGAGGGGCCAAAGCCCTATAAATTTGGAACTGCAAAGAAAGGCACAGACTCTCAAGCATCAGAGGAAGAGAGAGAGCCTACACACACCCACATGGGCCTGTACAGTCTTTCAAATTTTACAGGAGGCATCCCTGGACCATAAATCAGCGATTATTTTTAGCATGGTGATTTTGTAAAACAGCAACTAAAAAAAAAAAAAAAATCCAAACCAATCTCCATGTGCAACGGAGAAAAGCCCAGTGCTCATGGTCATGGGGATGCAGGGGCTCGAGGTGCTGGCACAGGCACAGCCCCGGCAGGTGGGACAGCCCCAATACGGGTGGGACAGCCCCAATACGGGTGGGACAGCCCCAATACGGGTGGGACAGCCCCAATACGGGTGGGACAGCCCCAGCACGGGTGGGACAGCCCCAGCACGGGTGGGACAGCCCCAGCACGGGTGGGACAGCCCCAGCACGGGTGGGACAGCCCCAGCACGGGTGGGACAGCCTGGCTGAGCACGGCTGGGACACACAGCTCAGTCCCAGCTCAGTCCCAGCTCAGTCCCAGCTCAGTCCCAGCTCAGTCCCAGCTCAGTCCCATCAGAGCAGCCCACAGCACTGGGGCTGCACTGAGGGGCCACGGGGCAGTGGGGTGGGACAGCCTGGCTGTTACTGCTCAGTGGTCACAACACAGGCATGCCATGGACACAGAGCTGCTGAGGGGACAGATGGACACAGGTCACAGCAGAGAGACAGTGGGACACCCAAACCTCAGAGTCACCCACACCTGATCCAGTGACACTGTCTGTGCTTCCTGACTCCTTCAGTCACACTCTCACTACATTTAGTGACTCCCCTGCCTCTCCCAAACCTCTCTCAGGAGCTGAGAGTTTATCACCAAGCTGCAGCCAAAGCTGGATGAGCACCTGAGGTTTCATCAAAGCCATGGGGAGAGACTTCAGCCTGTTCCCCCTGTGGCCTGTAGTGCCTTTGCCTGCTCAGCCCCAGCCCTGCCCTCAGGCATTCCCTTAATAACTCAGTGAACTCACACACAGAACTGCCACTTACTTATCCAGATCTATGTCAAGTGCCTTGTAGGGATCATTGGGATCTTTGTCATCTTCATCACTGGGCAAAGCATTCTGCAGGATAGAGGAAGAGACATCCACTGAGACAGCAAACCACTGGAAATTTTCAAACCCAAGCTTAGCACCATGGAAATTAATTTCTTTTTGAGCCTGTGAACCCTGCACCAGGTCAGCTGCAGTAAGGTATAGGAACAATGCACTTCAATGCAGCATCCAGTTTCAAGATTAATTTAGAACAGAAACCTCTTCTTCATAAACAGCATGGATTTGAATTGCTGCTGTTCAGTTTTGATTAAAGGAAATTTTAGAAACAAATACAGATGACATCATTAGCATCTGTAATTAATTACCATCAGCTGCAAAGCTGCTGACTAGACACCAAGTTACTGTCAAAGTGAAGCAGCAGAGCATAATAAATGCTATTTGGACAGTGTTACTTTTAGAGCAGAGATGAACATTGGTTTGTTGGTTTTAATTTTTTTAATAGTTTCAGTGGCAATTTTTGTCTTTTTGTGGAAAAAAAAAAGGCAGTAATTTCTTCTCCTGCAAAGAACAGCCTGGGATCATCTTAGTCATTTGTGAAACAGCTCTGCAAGACAGCACAGCTCTGGACCTGCCACATCCCAGAATGGCTGAAGCTGTGGGGGCAAAAATCTCTCAAGAGCTGCACAGGTAAATCCCAGAGCCCAAGCACAGGAACAGACCTCTGGCATCTCCTCTGTGATGATGTCGACGTGGTGAGCTGGGGCAATGTCCTCCTCACTCTCCGTGTGCAGGGAGTTGTGGCGATGGTGCTTCCCTCTCTTCTCCTTTTTCTGTTTCTTCTTTTTCTTGTCTTTCTCCAGTTTCTGTTTATGCCTTCTCTCTTCCTCCAGCTTCACGTACTGGTCTGACATGGGCATTCCTGGGGAAAGCCAAGCTGCTGTCAGGTACAGAGCACACGGACTGAGCACTGAACACGTGGCAGGAGCGTGCCCTGCTCCTGCTTCCAGCCTCTGAGCCAGCCTGATCCACTGCTCCCTGTGCTCCCACATCCCCTCACACAGCCCCCCAGCCCCAGCTCTGCCCTCACTCCATCTCTGCAGAAACAGGACAGGGCTCAATCCTGCTCCCTGATTCCTGGCTGCATTACAAGGAACATCCAAACATCGAGATTTTAAGAAGTGGTGACATTGCTGCTGAACTGACAACTTTTGGAAAAAACCTTAAATATTTGCACTTACCCCTTGCAACCTAAGGCACTTTATCAACAGCTTTTCAGTGCTGTATCCAACCACTCCTTAGATACACAACTATTTTTGATAACTGAAATAAGATATTCAAACCGTATCTCTACCACGAGATTCTATTTCACATCTCCTGATCACCTCCATCAGACCTCTAAGACATTTTCAAGGTGACTGCTCCCACACAGAACAGTGGTTCCTCTACACATTACCTGGCTGCAGGATATTCCTAATCACAGAATGATTTCTAATATTATCTTGAAAGGAACTCAGACTGGAAAACACTATTTCCAAATGTGAATTAAGGAGATACATTTAAGACTCTAATGAAAGTGTGTTGCTTGCCCTTCAAAACCTCAGGTGGAAGTCCTAAGCAGCAATTAGGACTTTTGCTAAACTGAATTTCTCTAATTGATTTTAAATATTAGCTGTGCTTACCTGGAACTTTTAATGGGACAGAGAGGTCGATCTGGACCACAGGAATATGTTCCACCCCTGGAGTGTCTTGGTATCGCTGGGAAAAGCAAGATTTGTTATGTTCTGAGCACTGCCAGCATAATTTCTGTAAATAGGCACATTACAAAACATCAAGCAGTTCAACCCCTTTGGTGAACATTTTAAAGGATAGGAATGGAACAGCTTGTTAATGATCCTGTGTGGTAGCAGAGGTGTTTTAAAGCCAGTTGATAACTATTATAACTCTACTCTTAGCTACAGTTTTTTAACCCCGCTACTGCCCTGAAAAATTACTGCAGCTCTCTGAAGAATTTCTGCTTCTTGGTTTGTGTTTTATTGCTAATAACTTGCCACTTCAGAAGATAAATGTGGAGATTGGAGTTGAGGAACATGGGGCAGTCCTTCAGATATAAAGGGAATAAAAGAATTCTTTCCCTGAAAAAGGTGTTCAGAGACAACAACTTTCAGATCCACAAAACACAGTGAGTGCTCCAGGGTCCCCCTCTGCAGGGCTCTCAGTGGTGCCTGGGGATGTGAACACTGCCATCCCCCAGGGCTGGCACAAACTGCACAGACTCCCACAGGCTGCTCTGGGGGCACCAGGTCACTCAGGAGATTCCCAACACAAACAGGAGTTATAAAACCAGTTCTAGGCAGCCTGTCCAGCCCACACATTATAAAGTGCTAGAACTGCAGGGGAAATATCAGAATGCCCAGAGGAAGCTGCAGCTCTGATATCCAGGGAGCCTTCACACAATGACAGCAGAGGCCAGTGAGATATTGCAATTCAGACTCACCTTCTGAGGGGAAGGAGAGCTTTTAATATAAAATGGGTTGTTTGCCTGTTCTTGTTTCCGGGCTTCTCGACGCTAAAAGCAAAAGAGGATTTGCAGTTACAACGTTTGTTTGTAAAGAGAGAAAAGACACAAAGTGCAAAACAAAAGCTCCCAGCATTTTCAGAACAATACATAACTATTGTGAAAGGACTAGAGCAGAGCAGCTTGTGTGTGATAACAGTTCTGAGTTACCAGACATATTAGGATAGAACTGCAGGTATCATGACTGATTCCCAGCCCTGGAAGAGCTCAAGGCCAGGGTGGAAAGGGCTTGGAGCACTCTGGGATAGTGGAAGGTGTTCCTGCCCATGGCAGGGTGCAATGAGATCACCTTTACAGCCCCTTCCAACACAAGCCATTGCACATGATACTGTAACTAATATTCCTTAGAACACCCTTCTTTGCTTTTTACTTATAGACTAAGGATAACTTCCCAGACATCACTTCTGGAGTGCTCCTGTTCTCATTTCTGCAAGGAGAGGAAGAAGAGAAGATTCATATAATAACAAGTTCTCCCTGTGAAACCAGAGAGGTCAGAGGCAGGAATGGTGGGACCACTGCTGAGCACTATCATGGTACAGTCATTCACAGAAGCTGCTGAAGTCCATGAGCATCAGCTCACAGCAGTGATCAGCATTAACCAGGCTATGCAGAACAGAAGGGCTCCTTGGCTACGTGGAGAATTCACAACAGCCCCACTGCTCCAGCACCACTTAGACTATTACTGAATTATGTAGGGAAAGGCATTTTAACATTCACTCACTCTGGCCAGTTCCTCTTCATCTATTTCTGGCTGTCTGTGTCTGGAATGCCTTTGTTCCTCCTCGTGAAATATTGTTTTGGGCTTTTCATCTTCAGACTCACTGTCTGATGGAGGCTCATTGATCCAGGCATCGAGGTCCAGGCTGGGAGGAATTGCAGCAAACAAACAGCTTGGCTCAGTACCCCTGAGTATTTCAGTGCCTCATCATATACTTCACTTTATTATTTAAAGTTTAAATAAGGGGCTGGGAAAGAGAAAGAACTTTACCCCTCTGGAACAGGGACTTTCTTCTGTGCTTTAGGAGCCACAGGGTTCAGTTCACCAGCAAACAGGGCTATCACTTCCTCAGCTACAGGAACTTCTTTTACTTGTAGCTTCTGAATGTATTTTATTAGCTGCAAGATGCAAGAAGCCTAAAAACAAATGCAGAAGTGGTTTCAGAGTAATATTTAACAAGCTGAACCCAACAAATTTACTGAAGTCAACAGAATGTATTTTACTCCATTAAGGGAATTTAAAAAACAGCATTAACTGCAGGTTTAGAGCATATGTAAAAAGTCCATATTAAGTTTTTCTTTTATAGCTGGGTCCTTTTGGTATCCTTATGTATCTGAATAATTTTAAAATTAGATTGTTTTGAGAGCAGATTTTGCTGGCAGCCTTCAGAGATGGCATCAAAATGCAATAAGATCTGAGCTTTGTCACTGATAACAGCTTACAGAAAATGTGCATGGCCACAGAGGCTCCAAGGCTTGATAAACCCCATGATAAACCCCAAATCATTCTGTTCCTTACCCTCTCCTGGACCTCCAGATCTGCACTCTGCACAAACTGAGGCAGGCGCTCGATCATCAGCTGGGTGATTTCCTGAGCTGCCTCCTTCTCCCCAGCCTGCTCCTTCTGCTGCAGGATGGAGGCGTAGAGCTTCACCATGTTCTGCACGTAAACAGCCTGGATGTGCCCTGGCAGGGTGGTGACTTTGGGCCTCAGCATTGCTTCCAGGGTCTGGTTTGCTTCCTCGAGGTGTCTGTAAGGACAGAGTACTCAGACGAATAACAAAAATAAAATGCAGCAGGCAGTGCTTAATTTAACAGATCTCATGCTCTTACTCAAAATTATCTGTTCACAACTAAATGGAAGATACACAAAAAATTTACTGGACTATTACAAACTGAAAATTAAAGTTGCTTCTAACTAAAAATGGGATCACACTGGGAAAGAAGAATATATTCTCTTACTTCTTCATCTGCAGTTTTCTTTGTATAATTTTTTTTAAAGAAAATTAAGATCTGAGCTGTACCAGCATTCCCCCAATATTCCACCTACAGTGTGAATTTAAACTGGAGCCACTGTTTAGAGTGGCAATTAGAAGGAGACACCAAACCAGGTGGTCAGAGGAGACTACAGAACCATATCTGTCCAATCTACCAGAATAAAAGCTGGGTTACAGCTGTA
The DNA here is from genome assembly GCA_013400215.1 of Cisticola juncidis. Lineage (NCBI taxonomy): Eukaryota > Metazoa > Chordata > Aves > Passeriformes > Cisticolidae > Cisticola > Cisticola juncidis. Next base: position 94,675 of record VXBR01011602.1, on the reverse strand, counting down.
TCTGCACAAGCAAGAGACACAAACACCCGTTGAAGCTAAAAAAACCATACTGGTACAAGAACAATGAAAATTGTACTACAGAGGGTACTGAAAAATTTTGAGCAAAAAGATGACAACTTTTAATTCCCAAGAAGATGGGGCTCTGTAAAAACCTTTTAACAAAGACAAAACAGCGAGGAGAGAAAGAATGAATTCAAACATGGTAATTGCACATGTTCCCTATAATATAAATAGGGGTAGACTAATGATTGAGGAGTTCCTTCAATGTCTTAAGATCTAACAGCCTATACCTACAATTCCAAAGCTATTGGAGAGGGCCCAAAGGAGGGACACGGAGCTGGGGAAGGCTCTGAGGAGAGGCTGAGGGCACTGGGCTCGTTCAGCTGCAGCAGAGGAGACTGAGGGGAGGCTCCTCGGGGGCTGCAGCTCCTCCTGAGGGGAGGCAGAGGGGCAGGGGCTGAGCTCTGCTCTGGGACAGGAGCCCAGCAAGGGCTGGAGCTGTGTCAGGCTTGGGCTGGAGCTCAGGGAAAGGTTCTTCCCCCCAAGGGTGCTGGGGCACTGCCCAGGCTCCCCAGGGAATGGTCCCAGCCCCAAGGCTGCCAGAGCTGCAGGAGCTCTCAGGGATGCTCAGGGTGGGATTGTTGGGGTGTCTGTGCAGGGACAGGGGTTAAACTCAGTGATCCCTGAGGGTCCCTCCCCACTCAGAATATTCTGGGATTCTGTGATTTACCACTATGTCTTCCTGCATGAGTGGGCAAGGCTGGAGAGACAGGAAAAATGACCAGATAGTTAAAAATGTCTTGGCTAGAAAGAGCTGAGGAGTCGATGGTGTGAGGGAACAAGAGAAAAACAATCCCTGTGTTGGCATTAACGTACACACTCTGAAGTACCCTCCTCTCAAAAACACATTTCGGTGACCAAAAGCTTTGCCCAGGTGATGGTGGAGGGTTAAAATATATAATTTCTGTTTAAGTTAATCGCAGGGTTTAGTTGAAGTACGTGCAGGGGGAGGGAAGGTAGTGAACGTACAAGTGGGACTTGATGCAGCTCGGCTTTGGTATGAGCGTCAGCTCTTGCCACCGGTTCCATGCTATTGCAATAACTGAGTCAATGGGACCCCAGCCCAGGAGATAATCGAGAAGTGCAGATCAGGGTAGAAGCGTAGGTACGATTTAAGACAGTAACTAAGGAATAGGATAATCAGTATCTAGGGTGGAGGTTGGTTAACATATGTATAATTTAAACTATAAAAATCACAAAGCAACTCTGTATACTTTGGGCACAAGATTTGGGCATTGCATGCCCCTGTGTCCCTCCGCATATGATGGCCTTGGTGTGGTTCTGTGTTTTCCTACGCTAACACAGGAGCCTCCCCTCAGCACAGCCCCTCTGTCTGCCCTTACTCGGAGAACTCCCCGCAGATCCAGGCTGCAGCGTAGAGCACCTCGCAGATGCCGTTCCTCTGGGCATTGCTGGCCAGCAGGTGGGCATTGTCCAGCAGCGTGGCCATCTGGGACACTGCAAACCTGCGGATGGCCTTCACCCGGATGGCCACGTCCAGCATCTGCGCCGCGATCAGGTGCCCGTGCCTGGTGCCCTCCAGCCGCGTCAGCTCCACCAGGATGCTGATGTACCTGTGGGAAGGGAAGGGTGGCTGGGTGTGAGAGGACAGCCTGCATCACCTCTGTGGTGAGCTCCAGGCTGACAGCACTGACCATTCAAAGTTGGTGATGTACTGGTAATTGGACTGGCTGCAGATGTCTATGATTTTGGTCAGCAGCTCGTCTCGGTACGTCGTCCCTTCGGCTTTGTCCACGTGAATCATCAGCTTCTTCACAATCTCCATCAAATTCTTCTTGGAGACCTGTCAAAGAGGTGGTGAATGGTTCAACCACTTTCCTGCACAGCCATGCCTTCCAGTTCCAGTAAAGTGGCTGCTGGCTCTTTGCTGGACTCTTGTTTTCATGTTAACAAGAAACCAGAACCACCTCTGCGGGCCCCAATCCGAAAATGAACCTTTTTAATACTGTTCAGTGTTGTTGTTAAAAGAGCCAGCACAAGTTACAAGGTGTTTAAGTAAAGACTGGATGTGGCCCTTAGTGCCATGGCTGGCTGACAGGTGTTTGGATTTGATGATCTCCAAGGCTTTTTCCAACCCAGCTGATTCTGGATGACCTTGCTGTGGGACAGCTCAGGATCAGAATTGCCATCAGCAACACAGAAATCCAAGAGAAAGTGAATCTTCTACTCCCAGATTACAAAGTGTAAGAGTTCAATACATTTTTGCTTATAAAGGAAACAAATTTAGAAGTCATTAAAATCCAACAGAATGGATTTCAAAATAGGTGATTTCCAACAGGGCCTGAACTGAGACACTCCATCCAGTCCAAATCAGAATTTTTAAACCCCTCACGCTGAGCCAGATATTTTAGTTGTCCTAAGTGCCAGACAAGATATGGGAGCTGTTATCAAAACTCTGCTGTGGAGTGGGCAGAGAAAGTTGCTTGTTTTCCTTAAACATCACCTTCCTAAAGGGTATGGGGGGCTGCAGAGGAAATAAAAGTAGGAACCTACCATGCCATAGAGGAGATCTAAAGCTCTGAGCCGGATGGACTCATCTTTGTCATCCAAACATTGGAGAATGAGATCCTTGTGAGACTGAACTGACTTGGGGTGTGTTTTCAGGATTTTGGACATAGCTAACAGTCCCAGGTACTTCACTGTGAAAGACAAAATAAAACTTCTTTCCAAATATAGAAACACTGTTTTGTGCTGAGCATGACATCTTAAAGCTGGTTTCAGCAGAAGCACTTGGTATTGAAACCCTTGAATAAAAATCTGTGATGAAGAAAAGCATTTTTGAGAATGGTGAATCACAGACTGTGGTTTTCAATTTCATAATCCCACAGACAGACAAGTAATTATATATATAACCCTCATCAGGATCTTCCTGCACCTCAAGTTTTAGCATTGATTCAAAAATATGTATAATAAATAGAAATGCTGGGGGTTGAGAACAGGCATCCTGAGGTGAATACAGCTTTAAAAGCACTTGGTGTGTAACAGTCCTGTTCTCAAGAGGGAAAACTCAAATGGCAGGAAAAAGAGCTGCACAATAGAAAAATTTCCCAGTGTTCTCTGCAGTCACTGAAGTAAGTCAACACTCTTGCATTTTACTATTATGCTCATTCTGCTGAAAATAGCTGTCACTGCTTTCCAAGCAGCCAGTCTATAAAAAGGGAACTCCCACAACACAAAAAGAACTGGTTTAGATTTACACAACCACAAACAGCAATAATAATTGCTGTCATTTGTTTTTAAAAGATATTATTATAAAGAAGTGCTCAATTATTTCCATATTAAACCCCCCAACAACTGTTTACAGCACAGCAGGCACCACAAACCCTGTGAGGCTGCTGCAGCCTTTCCCCAGTGCCCCATGAAGCCAAGCACCATACTTACAGTTCTGGTCAGAATCTTCTATCAATATCCTCAACTTCTGCACACAAAGCTGGAAAAAAAGACCACACCAAGTTTATTACAGGGCTTAATTAAAACAAGTCCTCATGAAGTTTACTCAATACACAGGGAAGTATCTGACCAAGATCTGAGGGCTCCAGGTGAGAGGGTTTTGTTGCATTAACAGACTTCCAAACAAAAGGAACCTCTGTATGACTGTACTGATTGCAGGAGGTGAATAAAGACTTGGGAAAACTCAAACTCTGCATTTTAGAGTGAATTAACCAGGGGAATTTATATAGGAAATGCTTCAGTCTGCAGGATTGCACAGTGAGAGCCCTTCAGGGAGTTACTGCTGAAACTCCTGGCCCAGGAGCACAATCCCCTTCCCCTGGCCCTTGGGACCCCCCAGCAGGGCAGAACAAACACCCCCAAACCCAGGGCCCCACCTGGATGCTGGCGCTGTGGTTGGGCATCCCCGAGGACAGAGAGATCAGAACTGAAACAGAAGCACAAATTCCAGTCAGAATTTCTGTGCTGGGAGTGACTGCAAAAACAGCACCAGCAGCCCACACCCAGCTCAGCTCCCAGGGAAAGCTGATAGATTATTGTTGGTCTGTTTGCCTGGACTTTTGGGGGTCTGGAAGGAAACTTATAGTTTCATATACCACAACAGTAATAATAAGAGGGCAGGAAAAAAGGTGTAAAGCTGGAAACTGCTGCAACAGTCAGGCCAAAGTAGCTCTTTGCTCTCACTATGGTTTATTTCACTGACATCACGTAGCAGTCAAGGCTGTTAATACGGCAGCAGCTACTGTACAGCTGAATTTTTAATTGTGCACTTTCCTAATGCAATGGGATGCAGATCCTGGAGTTTAATGTGATTAGATTGGAGCTTTAGTCAAGCCAGCCATGGCTGATTATATGGGACACTTGAAAGCTCTGGCAGCACCCAGCCCCAGTGCAGAAAAGGTGGGCCCGGCCTGGCAACTGCTGCAGGCACAGCACAGCCACGCTCAGCCCTGTGCCTGAGCAGGTGCCAGGTGCTGCCTCTGTCCCTGCAGGGAAGCTGGGCTGGGCACTGTCACCTCCAGAGCTGCTCCTCTGCTGTTTCAGGACTTGTTTGGTGGCTCCAAGTCTGACAGCACCAGCCCTGAGGTGTCCTGGGTGGGTGAATTCCCTCTCTACCCACAGGATGACCCCACTGGATCTCACCCGAGGCCATTCTCACCCACAGTGGAATTATTCTGTGTTATTTTCCTTCCCATCATGACACCTCATTTCCCTGAAGGAATACACACTGAGTGACAGATCTCTCCTCCCTCTCTGAACTGACCCAGCACAGCGAGTTCTGCACCATTATCCAAAGTACCCACAGGAGACAGACACACCAACTGTGAATGTCAATAACCCTCTGCTCCTCACTCTGATAGGAAAAGTGCCAAGCCTGAGCTGCAATATTGTGTTATCCCTTTTTGCCTTTGTTTTCTCTCACCCTCCCAGTTATGGAGTTCATATCCCTTCCCCAGAAACTGAAACTGCCAATCAGTAACTCCAATTGTCTCCTCTAAGGAATTACACCCCATTTTTAAACTGCAAAGTTGCAAAATTTAAAAAAAAAAAGTCTGATCCATCATCACATAAGAAAACTTGGCAAAGAGACATCACTCTGGTTTTCATTCTATTGCTGCTGGTATATTTTGTAGTTGTAGCAACATTTAGGATCTGGCATATAATTAATCTCATTGTCTGTGCTTGGTTTCAGCCTTCAGCAAACACAACACAGCTGTAGTGGCTGTGCCTCACTCACTGACAACAAAGGATTTCAACCCCACAATAACACAAAGTTTGCCAGGAGATTTACTGCATTATAAAATACATTAAATTGAAGAAAAAAGGGTTTACAGATGGTGTTAGTTGATAACAAAGTTCATCACCTTTTTTTTTCTCTAGGTTTCAAGTTTCAGTTCTCACCTGCTATTACTGTGTTCACACATTCATATAAGAGAGACATGGCTGAGGTGCTGAAACAGAAATCAGTGTATTAAATAAGGAATAAACCAGCACATTTTCAAGAGTTGTCAGCACTATCTTGGAGCTAGTTAGCACCTTGAACTTCAAAAGACATTGTCAGTATTCTGCTCCATATCCCTTCAAACAGATGAAATGATTCTCACTTAAAAACTGCTGGGGGGAGAAATTTTTAAACAAATGTTTAAAAACCCAAAAATCTTCCTGGAAAAGCGGCAAGTAAGAGCATTGTGACACAAGGAATATGGAAGGACGTGGATAATTTAATTCCAGCACCAGTCACAAAATACTGAAGCAATCTTGTCCAAGAATCAAATTAAATCCTCTGTCCAAGGTCAAAAATTCATGACAAGGCAGATGGAGAAGCTCAGGTCTCTCTCCAAGCGAGTCACACCCCAGCAGCAGAGGCTGGGATGCAGGAACACAATTCCCATCCCTGCAAGTCAGCAACCCATTTCCAGTGCCTGATTTCCCCCAAAACTCAAATTCAAGGCTGCTTCTGCCAGCTGAACACACAGACAGGGCAGTTCTGAGGACTGCAGAGGTCCTTACAAAGCCTGATCTGTACAAGAGGGAAACAAGAACCTCCCACGGCCCAAAGGAGCAGGGTCCCNGGGCACAGGGAAGGGGCACAGGGAAGGGGCACAGGGAAGGGGCACAGGGAAGGGGCACAGGGAAGGGGCACAGGGAAGGGGCACAGGGAAGGGGCACAGGGAAGGGGCACAGGGAAGGGGCACAGGGAAGGGGCACAGGGAAGGGGCACAGGGAAGGGGCACAGGGAAGGGGCACAGGGAAGGGGCACAGGGAAGGGGCACAGGGAAGGGGCACAGGGAAGGGGCACAGGGAAGGGGCACAGGGAAGGGGCACAGGGAAGGGGCACAGGGAAGGGGCACAGGGAAGGGGCACAGGGAAGGGGCACAGGGAAGGGGCACAGGGAAGGGGCACAGGGAAGGGGCACAGGGAAGGGGCACAGGGAAGGGGCACAGGGAAGGGGCACAGGGAAGGGGCACAGGGAAGGGGCACAGGGAAGGGGCACAGGGAAGGGGCACAGGGAAGGGGCACAGGGAAGGGGCACAGGGAAGGGGCACAGGGAAGGGGCACAGGGAAGGGGCACAGGGAAGGGGCACAGGGAAGGGGCACAGGGAAGGGGCACAGGGAAGGGGCACAGGGAAGGGGCACAGGGAAGGGGCACAGGGAAGGGGCACAGGGAAGGGGCACAGGGAAGGGGCACAGGGAAGGGGCACAGGGAAGGGGCACAGGGAAGGGGCACAGGGAAGGGGCACAGGGAAGGGGCACAGGGAAGGGGCACAGGGAAGGGGCACAGGGAAGGGGCACAGGGAAGGGGCACAGGGAAGGGGCACAGGGAAGGGGCACAGGGAAGGGGCACAGGGAAGGGGCACAGGGAAGGGGCACAGGGAAGGGGCACAGGGAAGGGGCACAGGGAAGGGGCACAGGGAAGGGGCACAGGGAAGGGGCACAGGGAAGGGGCACAGGGAAGGGGCACAGGGAAGGGGCACAGGGAAGGGGCACAGGGAAGGGGCACAGGGAAGGGGCACAGGGAAGGGGCACAGGGAAGGGGCACAGGGAAGGGGCACAGGGAAGGGGCACAGGGAAGGGGCACAGGGAAGGGGCACAGGGAAGGGGCACAGGGAAGGGGCACAGGGAAGGGGCACAGGGAAGGGGCACAGGGAAGGGGCACAGGGAAGGGGCACAGGGAAGGGGCACAGGGAAGGGGCACAGGGAAGGGGCACAGGGAAGGGGCACAGGGAAGGGGCACAGGGAAGGGGCACAGGGAAGGGGCACAGGGAAGGGGCACAGGGAAGGGGCACAGGGAAGGGGCACAGGGAAGGGGCACAGGGAAGGGGCACAGGGAAGGGGCACAGGGAAGGGGCACAGGGAAGGGGCACAGGGAAGGGGCACAGGGAAGGGGCACAGGGAAGGGGCACAGGGAAGGGGCACAGGGAAGGGGCACAGGGAAGGGGCACAGGGAAGGGGCACAGGGAAGGGGCACAGGGAAGGGGCACAGGGAAGGGGCACAGGGAAGGGGCACAGGGAAGGGGCACAGGGAAGGGGCACAGGGAAGGGGCACAGGGAAGGGGCACAGGGAAGGGGCACAGGGAAGGGGGCTGTGACTTTTTATGAGAACCAAAATGACTGAATGAAGACCAAGCCAAAGGGGTTCAGTCCTCACAACGCAGAATTCCTGATGTGGGAGTTAGGGAGAGGGAGTAGGATTGTCCTTCTTCCTGCTTTTTCTGGTGGGTTGTATCTTTTGTTACTGCTGACAATGCCCTGGAGGTACCTGGATGTCTGCTCTGAGCCTGCCTTAAAGGAATATGAGGATGGACAGAAATATCTGGCTAGAGCTACTCTCAAGGCTACACAGATATCTGCTTAAAACCTTGCTCTGTCACATGAAAAAAAATAAACTTTTTCACTCAACAACTCCTGTGTAAGATCACGTTTGCTCCTCATAACTGGGAGGATCCATGTACTCCCTCCAAGGCATCTATTTCCTAATTTCAGTTCTGAATTAAAACCACTACACCACCACAAACCAGCATTAACAAGGGACAAGAATATAACTTCAACTTTATTTAATCTACATTTAGAATATATGTATTTTAGGAACCTCTTTCAAAACTCATCTGAGCTGCTAAATGCAAGAGAAAGGGCTTTCATATATTCCTTCTCATGCTCTTTGGTGGGTAGGGCACTCCCAAAAGTCAGAAATCAAATGTGTGAGGTGAACAGGAGAGGTAAATACACAGCTGAGCCTTTTTTAAGCCAGAGTTTTTATACATTCACCACAGTCATCTCTGGCTTGAAATGCAGTGGAAGGAAAGCAAACTGCTCCAGTTTCCATGTGTCCTTTGGAGGAATTCATGCTGACAGGCAGACACCCAGAGACTTTCCTTTAAGGTATTTTACCTCAGGTTTTTTAGAAGCAACCCTGATCTAAGATTATCTTTTGATACTTGAAGGCAATATACCAGAAGCCAAGAAAAAGTTTTACTGATATAACTGACCCACCCACCAGGTCCTTCCCCAGCCCTGACTGAAAAAGCAGGATCTGTCACATACCTGTGGATGAGGTTGGTCAGGGGCTCAATCAGTTTCTTTCCCAGTCTTGGTTCTAATGGAGTAAGAGCACCAAACTATCCAAAGAGAAGAAAAGTGAGTTAACAGCTGCTTCTCACAGCTTCAAAACATTATTTTAAAATAATCTTAAATAAATTACAGCTTACTGTATTTAAACCAAGCTATATTAATGTATTTTTCTCTTTGGTTAAATTCACAAACATTAGAAGATATTCCTGGTTTAATTCAGATTGAATGGTAACTATGCCTCCCGGCAAGAAATCCATTTTCACACCCAAGGTAATTTAATGAGAGCCCTAATCTTGTAAACAAAAAGCAGAATACTTGCCAATTTTATAATTTTAATGAGAACCCAATTATTGGTTGACGACGTCATCAGCTTGAAGAAGAGAGGAGCAAGGGAAAGGTAATTTTTGGGATTGCGTCGAGCCAGCTCACAAATAACATTTACTGCAGCAGACTGCACACCTGGGGAAAACAAGTGGGAGAAGCATAAATCCCATCAATGCCTTCATTGTAATTGAAGTTTCTGGTGCAGAACCCCCACAGCAAAAGCAGCTGAAGCTTCAGACCTGTGTGCTCAATGGTTTGGCCTCATTCCCAACCCTGAGGCAGTAAAGTAAATACAGGAATGCAAAAGCAAACTGAGAAAGGGTTTTATTTAATTCTGCCTATTTGCTAATACTGCAGCAGGCCAGGTTTCTGCTTTGGGTCCAGCATGACAGAAACCAGCATGCTGCCACATCCCTGCCCTGTGGAAAGCTGGCTGTGGGACACACACAACACAATCAATAATCACCCACCAGGAAGTTTCCAATCACTCTTGACTTCTCTGATATGTATTATTTAAAAATGTTTAAATACAAAGCAAAAATAACAATTCTTTAAACAATCTGACTGGACATGTTCACTCCCTGCTCAGTGCTCAGCCTCTTACAGGGGTTGTTGTCAGTTTGGAATGGTTTAGTCTAGACAGGCTGGGAATCTCAGCACAGAGCAATCCTTCTCTCCACAAAGCAGAATGGGCAATTTCTGCCTCTCTCTGCAGGTGAGTGATTTTGCTTGCTTTAATAACACTGTCCCTGGAAGATGAATATTCCATGCCCACAATAAAACAGTCCAGGAAATGCAATTAAATTTCTCCCTGTAATTGCAGATACAAATCAAGTGGGGATCAGATACACATCACACACAGAATTCCTAAAACAAGTGTTTTGGTGCAGTGAGGGAACACTAGCACCACCTGAAGACTGAGCAAAAATGTGGATACAGAGCAATTGCAGATTTCCTGTGCTGCTGGTGACCTGCACTGACACAGTACTGAGGGGCCCAAAGAGCAGTCTGGACTCAAATCAATAAAAAATACACTAAGGGATAGTTAATAATTTTAAATGTGTCCACTGCAAGTCAATAGATGCAGCTTGCTAAAAAAGCACAGGAAGTAACAAAGACAGAACCCCAAACCCTGAAATTACCTGAAATATTTTCAAAAGCCAAGTTCAGTAAGCAACAGATCAGGGAACTTTAAGCTGCTTTGTCCATTAAGGTTAACCCATTGATACATTTTCAATAGCTTTGGGTTTGAAGAAGTGAACATTTTAAAGAACACATTTTTAATATGGCAGTACATGTCAAAGCTCTGTGCTCACCTACCCTGAAACAGGTGAGTCAGTGCCCAAAAGATTATTACAGCATTTTTCATCTATTCTTTTCTCCACAAGCTCTACAAGCACTTGGACTTCCACACGTGGGGGCAGAAGGAATTCACTAAAATCCACTCACCAGGATCTGGATCTTCAAGTTTCTCTTTAAGGCGAGGAAATGCAGGACGGAGGGACTCTGGGTACTTCAAAAAAACTTTGTACATGATTAACACTGCCTTCTTCCTGATGTAAGGCTTTGTGTGAGACATCTGTTAACAAAACAACTGCAGTCAGGCCCTGAGCTCCTATGCTCACACTCCTGTCACCAAAGCTCTTCCTGGGAGACTCAACTGCTTTTTGAAAATTTAGCTTTGAGGCAAGAGCAAAGCACTGTTGTTTATCACCAACACTAATGAATATATTTCAAAGTGATCCTCTTGATCTAACTAAGGTCTGTAAAAGCTCCCCAGAACCCCCACCAGAATGCAGCAGCAGTTTTCACATGTATCAGTTCTAAATTTAAGATATTTATCAGATTTGAGAACTTAACATTCTGTAATTATGAAGTTATTTCAACCTTATCAACTCACCAATGTCATGATGTCATTTGCCAAGTCCCTGGCAAGATCTGGAGTAACAAAACAGGACAAGCCAGTCAGTGCAACTCCAGTATCATACTGGTTAGGGCTACTCAGATCCTAAAAAAAGAGAAACACACTCAAAAATTTAAGATCACACAGGATGTCAAGAAACTACTTCCTTAGACTAATTTTATTCATTCAACATAAATGAAGTAGAGCTTCTGCTTCATGGGAATATTTATATATCAGCTATTAACACCTGCTGAAGTACAGCCAGCCTGGGGTTTAATAATGGGGCACAAGGAACCACATTAAACAAGAGATGGATGACTGAAACATAAAAGCAATCAGAGAGATTGCAGCTTGGTGATGTTTTGGGAATGGAAATAGTTTTGAAACACTCATCACAAGATCACAAACATATTATAAGTCCTGAAAAACTGGTATGAAACACTAACCCTGCTAAGTCCAATTCCATGTGCCACCAGCTTCACTGGGAACAAGCACTCTTGGGGGAGTGGTGTCCCACCTTAGTCTAGTAGAGAAAGGAGATTATTCTCCTCCCAAGCTGCTGGCAGCACCACAGCTTGCAGCCCACAAAGACAGCACACAAGTTATGTGTGTGGAACACACTTTTTGGTCAAGTTTCCATGGATCTATTTGTAGTCAGTATCCTACCCAGTCCTCCATAGTCCTTCAGGTCTTTCTAAGCTTAAGTCACTTAATCATAGTAAAATTATCTCTGAGTATGTTCAAGTATAGACTGTAAATTGTGTATCAGAAACAAACATGAAGAAGCTGCACAGACCATTCCCACATGGACTGCTGAATTAAGAGTCCAGATTCACGTGGATATGAAGCTGCTTCAGGAGAGCTAAACATAGTCAGGCCTTTGGGGTTCTGTGCCATTTGCATCTCATTTTAAAACCTGCTGCAGGTGGTGGGAAATGAGAGTCTACTTTAGGGATAATGCAATCTACTTCTTAAGGAGCAAAAAACTGCAATTCATCCTGGCTTGAATCTATTTTGAGAACTCATAAATCCATCAAGTCTCAAGTGGTTGGATCAATGAAACATGAAAAGGCATAAAGAAAGATGCTCTTAAGTAAAAACTTGGGCATGGAGTGGAAATAGCCAGTAAGTGACTGAAATTCAGTAAAATAAAGTGTTCATAATAAAGACAATAGATATTCAGCACAGAATAGTTCAAAAGATAAAGGGAAAAGAGAAAAGCACTAGTTCTTTAGGGAAGATACTGGGTAACATCCCACTGCTCTTTTCTAAGCAAGGAAAACACATTTTAGTTCCTCATATGGTAAAAATGTAGGCACATCTTGTAGTGGATCAGTCAAATTTTAAAGCAGTGATACTTAAAAAATAAGAGTTAAGAGCTTTAAAAAAATATCTGTAACTTCAAGAATGGGAAAACTGTGCTGCAAACCAGTAACTCTAAGTGATCAAACTCTATAAAAATGAATACACACGTGGGTACACGAATACAGAACACAACTTTCCACACACTCTTCACCATTTTTACACTCAATTCTGCCAGAGAAGTCAAAGTCTGATCTGAACAAAAAGAGCCCTCACAAGTAGAAATGTTGTGGAGTCATGTCACTCCTGAGCCACTGCTCATTTTACTTCAGGAATGGGGACATTTTCCTGCCTGTTACATTCTTATAAGCACTGCCTAGAGACCAGCAAAGTTATTTCTGTCCCCATTCTCTGTGCTGAACAAACACAGAGCTGGTGTGAGGCAGCACAGGGAGGGCTGTGCACAGCTCCTGAGTGTTTCATTAATCCCTCAGTTTTGCAATGACAGGAGACTGCAAATCAAGAATTATGCTTAAACACCTCTATACTCCTAATGCAGAAATACTTGGTGCAGTGTGAAAGCACAAGTAGGGAAAGAATGCAAGAAAAACTGAAGAATTGGACATTTACCTTTCGGATCTGATTAGTTGTCAGCATGATGACGTCAGTCCCTTCATGAAAGCACTGGGAGGCAGCCAGGTAACCAATGCGCTGGGAACAGGCAAGGAGGAAAACAAGGTTTGTTTTTAAAGCTAATTTAGACAATGTTTATGTTGAAAAAACCTGGGGGCTTTACAAGCAATATTAAAAAGATGAACGAGTAGGTTTGTGTAACAACAGAGGCATGAGAGGGTTCTCTAGATAAGGGGGTTTATATCAAGAAGAATAAATTCAGACAAGTAATGTTGTACTGATAATTTATCTGTCTTAGGGATAATAAAACCACCTTCACCTTCTCCATTTCATTACAACACAGTTCAGTGACCACAAAGCTACAGAAATAAGGTAGGATTGTCTACTACATTAATTTTGTCTGTGCTGACTCCTGAGTTTCAGGTACAAAGCCCCATTTGGAAATCATTCCTTAGGAAGTAACATTCCATCCTGTTTGGTGAAAAAGGTCTGGAACAGAACATGAACCAAATCTTTCAAGAAAAAATTAAAATATTACAAAATAAAAAATAGCTGGTACTAGGAATCTCAGGTGGTCTCCACATAAAAATATCCTTGCTTTTCACAAAAGGTATCTGACAGCTTGGCCAGGGCAGCTGCATTTACAGAGAACTCACCTTGAATGTAAACTTGGAAGCACTCATAACTTCAATAATGTTGAATGCAGCCCAACTGATGTCGTAGCCCAGCATCTGTAACTGTGAGCAGAGGAGTCAAGATAAACCTCAGAAATAAGAGACTCAAGAAAATAGGTCAAGACACCTCCCAAAATTGAAGATGCAACAGGAGTCTGAAAATGATACTGTAAGACATCACAGGTATATGAGCAATGTTACACTGCACCACTCACAGCAAGTGAAAGACATCACAAGTTTAAAGCAGTTTGCATTAATTCCAGGGTGCCCAGAGCAGCTGTGGCTGCCCCTGGATCCCTGGCAATGCCCAAGGCCAGGCTGGACAGGGCTTGGAGCAGCCTGGGACAGTGGGAGGTGCCCCTGTCATGGCAGGGGTGGGACTGGATGAGCTTTAAGGTCTCCTCAAATCCAAATCATTCTTTTATTCTATGATATGCAGTTATATACACATTGGTGTGAAGAGTTTTCTTCTTTTTTTTTTTTTTAATAAAAATCACAGTAAAACCACAGAAAGAATCCTTTAACCATATTTGTGTCTTCTCCTTGTCAACAAAGCACTGAGCAAAGAGAAACAATCCAGTTTCAATGCTCATGTCACTCTGTCGTAAGAGCCAATCTAGTTGAGAACAATTTCTTTTAAATTGCTTTAAATGAGATTCACTTCCTGACCCATCCCAATAAAATCCAATTGTACCAACCAGAGCAGGAAGGTGCAGCCTCTGCTGTCAGAGCTGGGGGAGTGCTGTCCCCACAGCCTGCACTTAGAGGGGTCTGTGGAGACCCGAGGTTGGTTCCTCCATCAGCAGGAAAGAACAAACCCCAGCTGCAATTCCCTGGGACCCCAGCACTTACATAGGTCAGTTTGCAGACTGCGTTTGCCTTCACTGCGATGTTGTCCTGCTTCAGCTCCTGCTTGATCTCGTCAATGCACTGGGAGATGTATTTTGCCTGAGGAAAACAAACAAAAATTTGAGCTCCTTTACCAGTTTCTCAAGTTTGCAGCACGTTGGTGGGGAGAAGCAGCAGAACTCAGCACTTGCAAGCACCAATCTCACACACACACAACTGAGTAAGCTTAATTCTGACAAAATTACTTATTAAAACGAACCACAATTCCATTACAAAACCAAAACTATGAAATGTTTCCTTGGTGGTTGTCCCTTCTGCCTCTCCCTCACAATGACACCGCTCACTCCAAAGCTCTAGATTCAGAAATCTGCAGACATGACGTTGTTCAGTGGAGGTTGAGCAGGCAGAGGTCTGAACACCAGAGTTCATTGTCCCCAAAGGGATGTCAGAGAACACCGCTCATGATGTGACAAGAAGAAACTGTCAAACACTTCACAGCCCACAAATGATGAAAACACATTCAGCTACCCCACTTTGGGACACCCACTGTGGGTGGGCACCCACAACACTCCCCCTGCCTAAGGGACACAGCACAAGGCTTGGATGGGACACAGCACAAGGCTTGGATGGGACACAGCACAAGGCTTGGATGGGACACAGCACAAGGCTTGGATGGGACACAGCACAAGGCTTGGATGGGACACAGCACAAGGCTTGGATGGGACACTGCTACTTCTTGGATCTCCATGCAAAGTTCTACTGAGAGTCATGAACCCCCTCTCTGGTTCTCAACTTACATGAGCCCTTTTGCCATTTACACATTTTGATAAAGAACAGTTATTTGTATGAATTTCTCAGCAATTCAAAAAGCCAAATGTCACACCGTTTACATTTAAATATTGGTGCTTCACATCTTTCCAAGTAATCACATCTGTGCTTGTGGGAAGGATGTGGCAAACATGTGATTTAAAACTATCTGTACAGATTTTACTTTATAAGCAAAATTCGCTCAGCCAATGATTTTTCCAGTTCACAATTAATTATTATTTAAGTACTGAAGGCATCTGCTACAGGAATCATGAAAATTTAATGCAAATAATCTCTCTTTTCAAAGCCATGCATGCACCACGGTATTTCACATTCCTAACTACCAGAGGAACCAGGTCAGAACCTGACTACCTAATCCCTGCCTGAATGCCACCACCTTCCTCCAAAATTATATTTGCAGCATAGAAGTCTACTGGCCTGACTTTAATCAACATTTTTTCCCTTTTACACTAAATTTTCTGTAGTAGTTTTTGAGTCTTTTACAAATGTCCTGGATTGACACTCACTCTTCAAGTCACGAAAGTTTGCTGCTGGAAAAAGTGTGCGGAGAACAGAGAGCAGCCCTGGGGAGAAGTGAGAACCCTGGGGGTGTTGGTGGGTGAGAGGCTCAGCCTGCCCCGGCCATGGGCACTGACCCCAGAGCCCCCCTGTGCTGGGCTGAGCCCCCAGCGGGGGCAGCAGGGGAGGGGGGGATTCTGCCCCTCTGCCCTGCTCAGGTGAGACCCCACCTGCAGAGCTGCCCCAGCCCTGGGAACAACAGCAGGAGGAGCTGGAGCTGCTGGAGCCAGAGCAGAGGAGGGACAGAGCTGCTCCAAGGGCTGGAGCCCCTCTGCCCTGGGGCCAGGCTGGGAGAGCTGGGAGCATTAGGCAGATGAATGAACTTGAAGGAATTCAAGATATTCCTAAATGTCCGTGTTTGGGATAGAAATACTGTCCTCACAGTGGGAATTCTCATGTTAAGGGAGGGCACTGTAAACACCAAACACCCTTCCTGTACACAGATCCCTTCTGTTCTCCCGGATACAGGTGAGTGGATCACATCTGCCAAAACTGGAGATGCCATCACCCCCAACCATTTAACAACGTAGTGACAAGGTGACTTTACTCAGGAGCAGATTTGGGATTCTAAACCCTTCACATGACAGCAATTCAGGTCCTGACAACTCACATGGGAAGTTTAAACTCTTGAGTATAAATTAAAAAAACCTTCTCAGAGTAGAAAAATACCTCATCAAAGATGCTGAAAGAGTGACTTACACAACATGCAACTGATCCACAAATATATTGTACTTGGCCTTGAATATTTTATGCCCACAGAGGAGCTCTCTGGAACAATGTCACAGAATCCTTCTTGTGTGTATCTTGTTGCCACATCCTGGGCAGTGAGGCCAGTGATGGCTCTCAAGGCAGAAGAACACTGACACACAGATTCTCATAACCAAAAGCCTCACTTATTTCCCATTGCATCTATCCCCAAACTATTCAAGCATTCAGCTTCAGCTTCCTGGCAACCTCCTCAGAGTGAGCACAACCCACTGTATGAGCAGGAGGGGGGAAATAGGGTACAGGGAAGTTCAGCAGTGCCCAGCACAGCCGAACACAGGCTGCAAAGTCACCAGCCCCAACATCCCACAGGCAAATCCCTGCCTACCAGTTAGTCCAGCTTCTGGAAAAGCATATTACAGAACTCAGATTCAGATCTAAAACTGAAATAATGGGATTAGAGAGAGCAGAAAAAAGTCCTTCCAAAACAGCTGTACTTCAAATCCCAAAACACTCTGAGGAATGACAGGCACTATATATAGAAAGCTTTACAGGATCAGCAGGTATTAACTTTTTGTTAATCCTGTGGAGCAGCACTGCCAGGAATGAGCAATATGAGGAAAACTGATCTATTCAGTCTCTCCTAAATCTGAAAGCCAAGCCCCAGGGCCGGCTGGGTCTGCTGCCACATCTCACACCCACAGCACTGGGAGGGACCGGAGGCGGGAGCGGATCCTTAGCGAGGCTCTGGCTGGTGAGCACTGACCTGGGGACACACAGGACATGCAGGTCCTGCACCAAAGCACCTCCCACTGACTGACACCCACAGGGCTGCTACTGGGGTCACACCAGACAGCAAAAGAGAATCACTTGATGAAATGAAAAAAAATTGCAGTCTCTCAGCAAGGCCTAAATATTTGGAAGGAAAAAAGCCCCCAAAAATCCCAAATTTACATACTGACACAGCAAAGAATCTGGATATCTTGCCCGGCAACAATTACATTTTTGCATAAATCCCTCTAATATAGGAATTTCCTAATGTAGTAATTAAAAATAAATATTTCCCAGGATATAACTAGCTCAGCTTTTCCTTAAATGCTTTTAAGCCCCATGAATCATAGAATCATTAAGGTTGGAAAAGCCCTCTAGGATCAACAAGTTCAACAGTTGCAAATGCAGCACTGCCATGCTCATCACTAAAACAGGTCCCCAAATGCCACATCCACTTGTTTCTTTGAACACTTCCAGGGATGGTGACTCCACCACTGCCCTGGGCACCCCCTTCCAATGCCTGGTCACCTTTTCTAGGAAGCAATTTTTCCCAATATCCAATCTAAACCTTCCCTGGCAAACTTAAAGCCATTTCCTCCTCTCCTGTCCCTGTTCCCTGGGAGCAGAGCCTGACCCCGCCTGGCTGTTCCCTCCTGTCAGGAGCTGTGCAGAGCCACAAGGTCCCTCCTGAGCCTCCTTTTCTCCAGGCTGAGCCCCTCCAGACCCTCAGTATCTTTCTCATCGTGAGAGCCCAAACCTGACCCCAGGATTCAAGACGGGGCATCAGCAGTGCCAAGAGTTCATTTATGCTCCCAGTACTCACTACAATATCAATATATTTCTTATCTATTAATTTATTACTAATTCTGTGACAGTATAATTTACAGTTTTGTGCTGATGGCTCACACATTCTGGCCAGTTGACTGAGGAGCATTTCCAAGCCCCAGCATTCACTGGCCTGTGGATGTGCCCAGCCCTGAGGGAGCCAGGCAATGCTCAGGCAGGGCTGTGAGGATGGGCAGAGCCACGAGGACCCTTCTGAGGAGGAAGGGTGGGAGCAGGGGCAGAGCTGCCTGCAGCAGCAGAGGTGAAGCCTCTGAGAGCAGCAGACAAGGAGCTGAGACTCTTTTATTCCTGCTAGGCTGCCAAGTGGGAAAGGAGCCTTCCCTGCCTCGCTGGAAAAGGTCCTTAATGAAATGCTATAGCAACCACTCTGGTAATTGTTCTGCCTCCCAAGGAGCAGTACAAGAACACGCCTGGAGCAGCCCAGCTAAAGCCCAAGTGCATCCTGCAGATGAGAGCAGTGAGTACTCAACAAAGCTGTGAGAACAGCACAGTCACAACTGCATTTCTCAAAGTGTGTCACCAGCGAGATGATGGAACGTTTTATATCCATTAACAAAATACACAAGCTGTTTTTTAAAACAAGTTCCCAAATTCCTCAAGAATTCCAAGATGTCACCTAGAAAATATGTGCATTTCAATGAATATGAGTGGCTAAAATAAGAAAGAAGGCACCATGAATCAAAGACACAAAGACACAGTTCCTTTGAAATGGAAGGAGGAAGGGGGGAATGGGTCATAGTAAGAAGCCAAAAAAGGCATTTTATAGGATTTTTCATTTCCCAGCCATGTTTTTTTGACCTAACTTTGAAAAACACTAAAGCTTTATTCCAAGCCCAGACAGAACTTGGGGTTTTCTGGCAATTTCAGAGATACTAACAAAAGACTTATCTTTCTCAAGCAAGCAGATTAAAAAAATATATCACTAATCTGTACAACAATTATATTCCTAAGAAACATGATTCTCTATGCTGTACTTTCTTCCATTACCTGACAGGAACACACTGATGACTGGATGAAGATCACTGCAGAACCTTTACATTAAATTTAATCATGTAAAATACTCATTTCCAGTAGTCTTTTAGAAACTGTATTTTCATTTCAGCCATAAACCACTTTCTAAACCCAAGAGAAGGCAAACTCACATCCCTACCACTTCAGGTTGCAACCCAGCAAACCAAATGCACTTGATCTGAGATTCAAACATGTCACTGCAACATCCAAGTGCTTCCATCCAGATGAAAGAGCAAAATGTCAGTGAACATTAGTTCCTATTTTCCTTGCGCTTCCAGGGTTAAATACTTTGTTTTAAGGAAAGAACTATTAACAGTGAATGTCACAAGGAGCAAGGTATTTTCTGATGTGGCTGAAATTACACCATGGTAAAACAGAAATGTTTGGAATACTTGGAACATAAAAATAAATAAGCACAAAATGTAACATTTCCTCTGTTTTAAGCACTATAGGATTTATCAGTTTTTGGCAGGACTTTGAGACAAACTCCATGAGATCACACTGAGCACAACCACATGATGGTCTCACATGAGAGGAGATGCCCACTGCAACTTGGTAACATGACCAAGATGCTCAACACCGACGGCAGTTACACCACAGGCACCTTGGGGAGGTGAAGGAACTTTCAGATCTGTTGGTGCTTCAGGCAGCAGATCCCATTCCCAGCACAACACAGATCAGTGCCACCTCCTGAGTCAGAAAGAAGGCTGGGAAGAAACATTTCTGACTTGCCAGGCTCCTCTCAAACCCCCAAAAGCACCACTGAACCCGTCAGAGAACACCTTTAGTATCTGCAGTACCTGGACATGTTGTACCATGACAGTACTGAATGAATCAACTGAACTAACAGACAAGGGCATTAAAGAGCAAAATGTGCTGCTTTCTACTGACTTGGACACAGCATTAGAGATCAACATATTAAACAATAATTTACATAAAAATAGTATACTATTTAACTGCTGTAGAAAAAGCTATTTGAGACAAATAACAGGATCTTTTGTTAAGGCTACTCCATGGCTGGACAGAAAGAATTCCAAGGCACGTGCTCTCACACATGCTCCTCACAAGTAACTTCACCAAAACCACGGCAAAGCAGCTGAGCCCAGACAGAGGATGAGCAGTGAGTGGGAAGCTGCACAAGGCTCACCCTGATGGGTTTGCAGCAGCCTGAGCCCAGCAGTGCAGAGGGCACTCAGCTGCAACAAAGGGCTCAGGAAGCAGAAAGGCATTTCCATAAAGCCAAGCTGATCTTTCACTCAGCTGGTGATAAACAGCATTGCTGTACATGTTCTAACATGCCTTAGTTTTGTCATTGCTACCCAGCTTTCCAGGGATTTACTGGCTCATTATCAGGCAGGCTTCAGATCCCAGCCCAATGGACTGTTCTGAGTGACAACACCAGAGGCACGAGGTGCTGCTGGTTCATTTGCAGCAGACTTCTATATTATTTATTAGAAACACAATGCATTACCCACTGCTCCCTTGTCTGGTACAAGCACAGTGAGATCACAAGACTCCCTGGCCAAAGAACACAGAGGAAGGAATGCAAAAACTTGGTTTACAGTTTTTTCTTTTGTTAATGTTTGCTGAATTTGCACACATCAACTGAAATCTGGCATCATGCATGCACACATCCATCCTAAAGTGATTCATAAGCCAATTAAAACCTTTGAACCTTATTCTAAAAATTTGGAGAAATGCTATCTATGCAAGTACTGTGTACAAATTTCAGGGCAGATACCCAACCTCAGCCCTTAAGGCACTGCAGGAAATCATTCAGGACCTTCTGAACAGGTCTGTAACACAAAGATTGGATTTCAGGAAAGAAACAGCTGCAGAGTTGCAGCTGCTTCTCCAAAGTTCCTCCAAGCACCTGCAGCATCCCTCCAAGCACTGGGGTGCTCTGGCAGTCTCCATGGACAGCTCCTCTCTGGTGGTTCACCCAAGCACAGGTCAGGATTTCACTCTGAAATGCCCACAGAAGGGCTCTGATGCAGGAGGCTGGAGCTGCACAAGGCATCCCAGCCCCCTCCCAGGTGGGCAAGGCCAGGATCACTGCTGGTACCTTGGGAATCAGGAAAGTGGCAATCAGCAAGCCCCAAACACCGGGAGATCAGTAAGCAGGCAGCAGCAAGGGTCTAAAGATGTCCCTTAATTATCTCCAGTCTGATCAGTCCCTTAATATAAGCACATCTCCAGTCTGATCACAGTATTTGTTAATTTAATTGCACAGCAATTAAACAATCCTCAGGGGTCTGTGCTGTCTAAACCATATCCGAGCAGACAACTTTTAAGCCTGGAGAGATGCGTCAGATAAAAGTGCTCATCCTTGCAAATACAAGATGTACCCAGAGTTTTATTTTTATATTACTATGCAAAAAGCTGTGTGAGGGTTTTTACAGGAGATTTTTCAACTTGCTTGCTCCAGACATGTCTGTGCAGTTGCTCTGATAAAGGCAGGCTTCATTGAAGCACGTGCTTTGTTGGATGCATAGGAAACAGCCACTTCCTCCTAAGGAACTAAAGTAGCTATTGTTGCTGAGACTCAGATGACTGAGGCAGTTCAGGGAAAAAGCAACAAAAGATGCTTGATGTCATGTTAATACCAAATAAAAATGTAACACTGAAAATACTACAAAGATCTAACACTGATTCATGCACAGATGCGAGTACTTTGCAGTTATGGAAAGGTAAGAGGACAAAAGAAAATGATGGTTCATGGCCACTCCTGACTTCTTAAATTCAGCACAAATATTTGTATAATTAAAGTAAGTTTGTTCACCTCCTCCCTACTGTACAATCACACCACTCACACTAAACAAACATCCACTCTCAAGGCTGAAGCTGATTAACACAGTGATCCACTTGGGGCAATGTATTTTATACAGCTTTGCCACAAAGATTGAGCCAACCAGAAGAAAGTTCCAACATTTCCACATTGACACCTCCCTCCATTTATACACCTTTCAACATGGGAATTTCTCAGCAGAAGTTGTCAGGTTTGAATATCTAGGTCATCATGGAAATAAAAATAAAAAAGAAACAGCTAATACTAAAACCTGCATTCAACTATGGGGTTTTACAAACTGACTGCTCAGCCTGCTGGGCAGTGACTGAGGGGGAGCTGGTAGGAATCAAACATTCCTAATACCCTGCTACACTCAGGATTCAGCAGGGCTCACTTATTTCACTTACTTTGAACATTTCCTTCTTAGTTAAAAACCCACTCAGGCACCTTTCTGAGTTACTAACACTACCACCAAAAATGTTATTTTCTGCAACTTTTACCCTAGTCAAATATTTTTATCCTTTCTGACACCTGGAATTTAGCAGACTCCCCCTTAGATGATGAAGCATTTCAATTTCTCAGCATGAATGATCAGCAGTTTTTAACAATCTAACAAATGCTTCCTTGTAACTGGTCCCATGACTCTGTTCTCTCTGATGCCTGTCATGTAATGCTGCCCTTCACAGGGCACCAGGAACAGGATGTACTCCCAAGAACACTTCCAAGTGAAAAAACTAAAGGTGCTGTCTGTACACAAACATTTTCACTAACTCACACTGTGGAGGAAGAGGTTTTCAGTCACTTTCATTGACAATGATGGCAAGAAATCACAAAAAGGCCCATTTTCTGCACTCAGCACCGGGACAAAGATCTGCATCAAAAAGCACCAAATAAACAACTCTCTGAAGTTATCAGAGTGCAGAAATACAATTTGTATCTATATTTTACTTTGATTTTTCCGGCTGTTTTTCCCCTGGCCTCACTAAAGGTACAGAGGATGGTCACTCCATTTCTTAGGTACCAGACCCTGTTCTCTCCCCTGGACCTGCCTGGGCACAATATTTACTTCCACATGTGCAAGTGCAGGTCTGCCTGGAGCATTTCAAACCCTCAGCAGAGACAGCTATAAAATGATCAGCACTGGGAACAAAGCTATTATCCCCACTTATGCCACAGTCAATTAAGTAATATTTAATACAGGAGAAAGCAAGAAGCTAATGAAAGGCAGCACTAATGCAAAGCCTCAGCTGCTCCAGGCTGTAATCACAGAAGAACAAGCCCACATTTGGCTGCTGTTCCATGCTCCAGGCCCTTTATCCGTGACACAGCAGGTAAGGCAGGACACTGCCACACTGGGCCTTGCAGGCCAGTCCCAGACTGGTTTCTCACCAAGTGGTGAGAGGCCCTTACCCAACCCTCTTTGTGTATTGTTTTTCTTTCCCACTTTGTTTCTTCCAGTGATTCACACACTCGAAGAATTAACAATAGCAACTCCAGATCCACTTGGAAGTGGGTGGAATAATGAGCTGCCTTCAAAGATCCCAACACGTATATGACACACAGTAACTGATGGAGCAGCAGTGCCTGAAAGAGCTGTCTGTCATCAATGAACTGCACTGCCCAGCAGTTGGTCTGTTCTTACAGGAACCAACAAGCTGGTTAGCATCCCTCCAAATTCCCTCATTATGTTCCATCCCACATCCTTTACCATCAAATACTAACACTGCACAGTGGCTGAAGCCACAGCATGAGAAGGCCTTCAGCCCCACTGAGGACAGGCTGAGCCCAGAAGGGGTTTGTGATGTGAAAAGATTCCTCAAAACTCCCCACATCATCATTTCATCCGTAAATGTGTCAGAGAGGAAGCTGGAAATCCGCAGTGGAACACAGCAGGCCTTTATTTAGGGGGAAAAAGCTTTTTTAACAATACCAGTATCCTGTCCTCAGGTAACACTCAGCAAGCAGCAAGAAGCCACTGCCTCGTTGGAAAGCCCAGGCTGACAGTAAAATACATTTCAGAGCACGACACACAGTGCTCCTCCCATTTAGCATTATATTAGTAACAGAAGTTATTTTTTTTTCCCAACCAGAAACACTGATTGCTCTTTTCACTCTTCCAAAACAGTGTAAGTGTAAACCAGCAATGAGATACTTCTCACCCAACAGCAGAGACAGGAAAATGTGAATTTTTCAATATGATTTTTCCTGGAAGTATTGATAACCAAACCCACAAAGGGCTAACATTAGCACACACAGAAGCAGAGTCTCTCAGAAAAGAGGAGGACGATTTTCTCACGTTGTAAGAGAAGTGCACATATACTTTGTACAGGACTTTTTAAAATCCCTTCTCTCTCCTTAAGTGTCCTGCAATAAATCAAAGACACCTGAAACAGAGGCCTACTGTCTGAATGAGCCTAAGCACACTCATTAATATCTGTTGCTGTTACTTTATCATTTTAGTTTTATAAAGGAACATCTCACATCAGCATCTGACAGGAGCTTCCTTGTTGGGAAAAACAAACTTTTAACTGTGAATGGAAAACACTGTGCAAGGGCCAAACAGCATCAAAGAATTATCCTGTCTCTTATTACACATTTAGGAGAACAGATATAATTTATCAGTTTGGACTATCTTGGCAAAAATCCAGTATACTTCAACAGCCTATGGTACAAGGCATTTCTCTCCTGAGCATGCTGTGGAGCAGATCCCAAAGCAGTAGGCACAAAGTGGGAGAAGTTACTCCACGGCATACAAAACCACCTCCTAACTGCTGAAAAACACCACTTTCATTAGCAAAAGCATTCCCTTTCCAAATGAAAGGGAAAGAATTAGGTATTGGAAGTGAAAAGGCAGGAAAAGGCAGTAGGATCAAGTTTGGCTTTGAACTGGTGCTGGGAAACAGCACAGGGATAAAGCCTCTATTGGAAATAAACACGTGTCAGAGGGGGCAGGAGCTCAGGCTGCTCTGCCACCTCATTCCCTGCACAGCGCTTACCCTGCACAGGGACAGCTCCAGCTCTCCCTACAGCACTGCAAATGGACAGGGAATGTCTGCACAGAGCACTGACTCTGTTAACCACCTCCTCTCCCCCACCTCGTACCCTTAGGGAAGCCCATCCCTTCAGCTGCAGTGTTTGAAACTCCAAATAAAGGCTCACACGATGGAAATGCCTCTGACAGGGAATTCACAGCAGAGAGGCCATGAGCTCAAGGCTGGGCAGCCTCCAGCACTCTCCTCTAATGAGCTGAGCAGCACAAAACTTATCAATAAAGAGATGTGGCCTCCTCTGAGTTCAGGACACACCTCGGGGTGTGGGATTTGGGGTCACAGCAGCACAGGGAGAACACAAACTCACCAAGCAAGAGCACAGTGGGGCTGCCACAGAAATGCATTGAAAACCCTCTGAGAACCGGGGTCCAAGCACTGCTACAGCCTCGATGGGCTGTGAAATACCAGACATGCTCATGTGGTACCTTCATAAGAAGAGGAAAGGAATAAACCTTTCCATCTCAGATCTACCAGGAGAGACTACCCAGAGGGATGAGGGAGTAAGTGATGGCAGATTTTTCCATGTGATTAAATTCCAAAACACAAACCTCACGGCACGTAAATAAACTAACCTCCTGCAGAAAGTACAAGTAAATCAGAAGTCAAAACAGCAATTCTGCCTTCATTTCTCTTCACAGCATTGCTATTTAACAACCACAGCAACTCCTTTCCAGAGACAACTCTTCCAGGAGAAACTCCTGTTGAGCTAAGACCAATAGCCAATATCCTCCCTACTAAAGCACAGTGTTTTAAACAAATTTGTTTTTCTGAACACGATAGAGTGTCTGTCTTAGGCTTAGACACCTATCTTAAGACACATAAATGTTGGTCGAACTACAGCACTGGAACAACATTTAAGAGATACAATGAACAATGGAAGCACTGTAGGGAAAAGAGGAAGAATTTCTGCAGCTACTTCCTCTAAAACAGCATTCTGATTTTGTAACATCACCTGAAAGTTAGCCAATGTCCCTGGCCACTGCTGGGAAGCACTGGATCCACACCCAAAAGCTCAACAGCAGGTTTACAGCTCTCTCCAGCTGAGCCAGGAAAAGGCACAGTCCTGCACTGTTTGCAGCCACTCACTGGAATGAAGAAAAATGTTTGAAGGATTCCCAAACACACAGGTTATACCAGTGCAGTGTCTTAACCAGCTGAACACAGCCTTGTTTGGGTTTCAATTTTTCCTGTGTTCATGAGGATATAAAAAGGAATTATCCCTATAGTTATCTATTTTAAAATCTCACCATTTGTACTCCAAACTGAAGAGGTTAAAACCCCATCACGCTGCAGCCCAGCTGTTTTAAGAGACAAAATATTGCTTTGACCTCACTGAATCCCAGAGTGTGTACATACCCCAGTAACAGCTTCCTACAAGTACACAGAGCCCTACAAAATTGTCCAAGGAGTGTTTTTTCCTAACTCCAAAGGCCACCAAAGCAAATACATTTTAACTATTTCTTGTCACAGACTGAGAATAAACTCAGTCTGGCTTGCAATTCTCTTTTGAAACTGTTTGTCACAAAATTACTTTAGAAAGAACATTCAATTCTTTTCAAAGAATTGGTGCCACAAAGGCCTGGACCTTCACCAGGAGGATCCTCAGGGTTTTGACAGCTGATGAAACACTTTCAGTCCTATGTACAGAGGAATAAAGCAGATTTACTAAAAGTACCACAATACATTGGGAGGGGAGGGGGTCTATGAGAATACTGCTCTGGCAGACCACATTAAGCTCAAAGATTCCATACAAATTTGGTGTTGTCACTTTATGGTGTTTCCCACATTTTTCAGGGCACTACACAGCAGCCCTGCCTTCCTCTCCCATGCAACCAATACCATAAATTCAACATATGATGAAATAAATCAGATCCAATGATCCTGATGGGTCTCTTCCAACTTGGCACATTCTGTAAAAAACAGAAGTTTCCCAGATGTGCTCACTAGCAAACAATCCCTTGTCTGGTGTACAAGGGGCTTCACAGAAATTTTGGAAGTTGTATTTTGTGTTTCAGTTCAATAGCACTACCAAAGAAGATCAGTTTTCCTTGTAAAGTTCTTAATTTAGTTACATGTTTACAACTTTTCCAGATGCTTTTGATAGCTGATACAGACTCCACAGCACCTCCCCAGCACACCAGCAAAGCCCAGCTGTTAGACCAACATCAAGAAAGCTTCTCAGGCTTCATGAGTTACTTGAAGATGAACATAAATGACATTGAGGCCCGTTACTTCTCAATTACCATGTGACACTTCACTGTGGAGTCTCACATAACACGTTCTTGATGACTAATTATTTCACCTATACTAATTTCCTGATCACGTGCTTTTCACACAAGAGTGGATAACAGGCCAGCACGGAGAACTGATTGCTGCCTAGAAAAGCTCTTGGAGAAGGACATTTTAGTCAGGAGATACCAGGCATGAATGATCTGAAAGCTGAATTAGGACCTTAGCTCTCCTGTATAAGAGCTTCAGGGTGAAGAATACACAGCTGACTACAGCACGTGACTGTAGGGCTGGAGATGATGGAATTCCTCTA
The DNA here is from genome assembly GCA_013400215.1 of Cisticola juncidis. Taxonomy (NCBI): domain Eukaryota; kingdom Metazoa; phylum Chordata; class Aves; order Passeriformes; family Cisticolidae; genus Cisticola; species Cisticola juncidis. The sequence goes on along the minus strand of VXBR01011602.1, from coordinate 67,290 downwards.
TACTATTCCTCTATAATAATCATGTACATGTTTGTGTGTGTTTATATACATATCTATCCGTATGTATACCACGGACCTCAACACCACAACACACTGAATGGAAAGGTGAGAACCAAGCACGACCCTCCCTTATAAACTCTCGTGCTCTCACCCAGCCTGTCCCTCCAGCCTCACACGCCAGCGTCACGTTCCTCGTTCTGACTCCCGCTTCCCCTTCCCAAACCACCATTCCCTTCCCAGACACGGCCCCAGCGGCCAGCGCTGACATCCCCGGGCCGGGGCGCGGGGAAGGGTCCCCTCACCTCATCCTCCTTGTGATTGCGGATGCCGCGCACCAGGTCCTGCAGGTTCTTGTCAAACATACGGTCGATGCTGCCCTTCACCATCTTCAGCGCCATGGCGGCGGCGGCGGGGCCTGCGCCGGGCTGAGGGGCCGGGCCCGGCCGGGGGGGCC
>VXBR01011602.1:41250-57348 GCA_013400215.1 Cisticola juncidis | reverse complement strand
TGTCCCTCCATCCCCGTGTCCCCTGTCCCTCCATCCTGTGTCCCCACCGGACACTGCAGCTCACAGGGCCCAGCTCTGCTCCCCCGTGCCAGCAAAGCCCCTCCTTGGAGCAGCTTGGTGCCCCGTGCACAGCCTGGCACACTCAGTGTGGGATGGGGACACCCTGGCTGTGCCCCCACGTGTGACACTCCCCCCATAGTGGTGACAGTGACTGTGTGGTGCCAGACAAAGCTCACACGTCACCTGTGTGCAGAGGTGGCACCAGGAGCCGTGTGGGCCCGGGGGCTGGGTCCAGTGGCCCATGAGCACACCCTGGCCTCACATGAGTGTGCCCTGTGCCAACATATGTGTGCCAGCCTTGTGTCCCCTGATGTGTGTGCCAGCCCTGTGCCATCAGCTGTGTGCCAGCCTTGTGTCCTCTGATGTGTGTGCCAGCTGTGTGCCATCACCTGTGTGCCAGCCTTGTGACATCAAACGTGTGTGCCAGCTGTGTGCCAGTCTTGTGTCCTCTGACGTGTGTGCCAGCTGTGTGCCATCACGTGTGTGACAGCCTTGTGCCATCAAACATGTGCCAGCCCTGTGTCCTCACACGGGTGTGCCAGCCTTGCACCACCACAAGAGTTTCCCAGCCGTGCAAGGCCACATGAATGTCCTGTGCCAGCCTGGTGCTGTCACACAGAGGGTCCCAGCCTTGCCTTGCCACACGTGTGTGGCACCACAGTGTGCCAGATGCCACCCTTGCTGTGCCATGACAGGATTCCAGCCTGGCAACCCCTGAGCACCGTGTGCCAGCCCCACACTGTCACATGGAGGGTCCCTTGTGCTGTCACATGGGTGCTCCAGCCTTACACAGACCCTGAGTGCCAAGGCCACCCTCGCCCCTCTGACATGTGACAATGTGGCCCATCCTGCTCCCATGTGCCATGTGCCACCCTTGGCCTTGACACCTGTGTCACAGTGCCACCCATTCTGCTCCTGTGTGCCATGTGCCACCCTCACTCTGTCACCTGTGCCACACCACAGCCTGTCCTGCTCTCATGTGCCACCCTGTCCCCATCACACGTGACAATGTGGTCTGTCCCACTACTGTGCCCATGTGCCAACCTCTGCCTTGTCACCCGTGGTGTCACCTGTTCTGTTCCCATGTGCCACCCTTGCCGTGTCACATGTGTCACACCACAGCTCCCTCCTGTGCCACACTCATCTTGTCACACATGTGTGACAATGTGGCTGGTCCCTTCCTGTGCCCATGTGCCACCTTCACCCCATCACACGCATGTGACACTGCAGCCTATCCTGCTCTCCTGTGCCAGGGGCACTCTTGTCCTTGTCACACGCATGTGACACTGCAGCCTATCCTGCTCTCCTGTGCCAGGGGCACTCTTGTCCTTGTCACACGCATGTGACACTGCAGCCTATCCTGCTCTCCTGTGCCAGGGGCACTCTTGTCCTTGTCACACGCATGTGACACTGCAGCCTATCCTGCTCTCCTGTGCCAGGGGCACTCTTGTCCTTGTCACACGCATGTGACACTGCAGCCTATCCTGCTCTCCTGTGCCAGGGGCACTCTTGTCCTTGTCACACGCATGTGACACTGCAGCCCATCCTGCCCTTCTGTGCCAGGTACGCCCTTGTCCTTGTCACACGCGTGTGACCCGCAGCCCGTGCCATTCTCATGTAACAGGTGCACTCTGGCCCTGTCACATGCGTGTGACACTGCCCCCGTGCCGCTCTCATGCCGGTGTCCCCTGGCCCTGTCACCCGCGTGTCACACTGCAGCCTGTCCCCTCCTGTGCCAGGTGCACCCTGGCCCCGTCACACACGTGTGACACTGCAGCCTGTCCTGCTCTCCTGTGTCAGGTGCACCTCGGCCCTGTCACACGCGTGTGACCTGCAGCCTGTGCTGCTGTTCTGTGCCAGGTGCACCCTTGTCCTTGTCACATGTGTCTGACATTGTGGCCTCTCCTGCTCTCCTGTGCCAGGTGCACCCTATTACATGCGTGTGACCCGCAGCATGTGTCACTCTCATGCCAGTGTCCCCTGGCCCTGTCACACGCGTGTGACATTGTGGCCTATCCTGCTCTCCTGTGCCAGGTGCACCCTGGCCCTGTCACACACGTGTGACACTGCAGCCTGTCCTGCTCTCCTGTGTCAGGTGCACCTCGGCCCTGTCACACGCGTGTGACCTGCAGCCTGTGCTGCTGTTCTGTGCCAGGTGCACCCTTGTCCTTGTCACATGTGTCTGACATTGTGGCCTCTCCTGCTCTCCTGTGCCAGGTGCACCCTATTACATGCGTGTGACCCGCAGCATGTGTCACTCTCATGCCAGTGTCCCCCGGCCCTGTCACACGCGTGTGACATTGTGGCCTATCCTGCTCTCCTGTGCCATGTGCCATCCCAGCCCTGTCACACGTGTGTGACCCGCAGCCATTGCCGCCCTCCTGTGCCAGGTGCACTCTTGTCCTTGTCACACGCGTGTGACACTGTAGCCCGTGCCGCTCTCCTGTGCCAGGTGCACCCTGGCCCTGTCACATGCGTGTCACACTGTCCCCGTGCCGCTCTCAGCCGGTGTCCCCCGGCCCTGTCACACGCGTGTGACACTGCAGCCTGTCCCCTCCTGTGCCAGGTGCACCCCGGCCCTGTCACACACGTGTGGCACTGCCCCCGTGCCGCTGTCCCCGCTGTGTCCCCGCTGTGTCCCCGCTGTGTCCCCGCCCTGTCCGGGGGTCCCCGCGCGCGGACCGGTGGGGAGGGGGGAGGGGGCTGCGGTNCCTTGTCACACGCGTGTGACACTGTAGCCCGTGCCGCTCTCCTGTGCCAGGTGCACCCTGGCCCTGTCACATGCGTGTCACACTGTCCCCGTGCCGCTCTCAGCCGGTGTCCCCCGGCCCTGTCACACGCGTGTGACACTGCAGCCTGTCCCCTCCTGTGCCAGGTGCACCCCGGCCCTGTCACACACGTGTGGCACTGCCCCCGTGCCGCNGCCCCGCCCGGCCCCTCTAGCATGGTGCGGGGCCGCCGCCGCATCGTCCTCCGGCTGCCGACATGGGCGAGAGGCTGGAGCTGCGGCTGAAGTCGCCCGTGGGAGCCGAGCCCGCCGTGTACCCCTGGCCGCTGCCCGTCTACGTGAGTATGGCCCGGCCCGCACCTGCCCTGTCAGCGCCCCCGGCCCTGCCCGGCCCTGGCACCGCCGGGCGCTCCCTCGGCCCTTCCCGGGCTCCATGGGCATGATCGCCCCCCGTGCGGGGACCCCCCCGAGCCCCGGCCACGGGTGCCGCCGCTGCTCGCCTGGAAGTCAAATCCCCAATTTCATTTTATAATTGGTTGACTAAACCGAAGGGCGGGGAGGAGGAGGACTGGTTAATGAAAAGTTTTCGTGTTTTCTTCGCGCTGGGCTCGTGTAACTGGTTAATAACCGGTGCTGCTGCGAGCGGGGTGGAATCCAGGGATTCTGGATGGGGGAATAAATTGTGGATGGCTCGGGTGGTCGTGGGGACCCCCAGGAGCAGCCGCAGAGTGGGAATGAACAGCGGCCGGCGGCGGTGCTGGGTCTGGAGGCAGCGCTGGTATCTGGGGCTGCCGCCAGTTTCCCTCCAGCCGTGCCCTTGGAGCTCCCCTTTTTTATTTATCCCCAGCAGAATTCGAGCCAGCCGCAGTCCTCGTGCTTCCAAATAAAATGTCACTTGTCCTTGCTTAGCTACCGAGCGGCGTTTTCCCTTAACTTGCCTGACTTTCTCCCGAGCCCGGACGAGCGATGTGTGACCTTGATAACAATGTCCATGTTCAAATTAGTGACAATCCCACGAGAAGTGAAAGGCTCCGGGGAGGGTATTTTTGGATGTGTGTAGGCTTCCTATCAACCCTTGAGCAATTTCTCTCGCTAAGTGCGCGTAGCCCCTCGGAGCACAGTTTGCAGAGGCAGAACGCCTCTCTATATGTTTACTTGGCGCAGGCACTGTTGATTATCCCTGCGTTCCAGGCTGTGCTGTTGTACGTGAGCCGCTTCCCGGCGAGAACACGCCGGGACGCACCGGCTGGGGCAGCTGATACTGCTGATGTTGTTGCTCGTTTTGGCGATCGCTGGCGTGTGAGCGATTAGGAATATATCGCTCGTGGCAGGGAGAGACGGCTGCTGCTCCTGTCTGCCGCCTGCCTCCCGGGGCTGCTGCCGTAGCCGTGCTTTTCCAAAACATCGGCGGTGCGGCTGGCGCGCCGTTCCCGGCGTGTCTCCCAGCACACTCCGGTCCAGCGCAGCCTTTCCTGTTTGGGCAGCTCTGTCAGTGTTGGCGGGCGCGCGCAATGCTCAAATTGTCAGAAACTGAAAGTACAGGCGATGACCGGCCTCGCTTCTCCTCGCCAAATATTAACTCGTGTCCACCCCCCCGCTCCCCGAGCGGGCTGTGCGAAGCGGAGGTTAAAGATTACGCGGGATAGGGATTGTTCTGGGAGGGAGGGATGGTTTTATGTCTGTTCACAGAGATTTCTACTTAAAAACCGACACCCCCCGCCCTTTATTTTAAGGGTGAAACGTGTGTTTTGCAGCATGGGAAATAAGGATTTAGTTGGTCAGGGAAAACTTGAGCAGCTGTTTTCGAGGATGGCAGAATAAATAGAATTTCTTCTCAGTTAATCAGAAATGCAGCGGATGGAGCTGCTGGTGGTGGGAGGGTGTGATCCCCCCCACGTACTGACACATACCGCAAACCCCAAACATCCTGCCATGAAAGCGCCCGCTTGGCACCGCCAGCTTTCCCAGCGTGATTCCCGGGTGGATGTTCCACCGGAGCCGGGCAGCGGGGCGGCCAAGCCGTGCTCGCTCACACGCACACCCCGGCTCTGGCCGAGGCTGCGGCTCAGCCCCGGGGCTCTGCAGACAAATCCGGGTGTCCGTGGCAGGGCTTGGCCTGCTGACATCGTGCTCTGCTGAACGCGGCTTTCCCCGCGCTGGCGCTGCCGGCACGGCTCGCTCGCTTTGACGTCAGCAGAACATTTCTTAGTTTCACCGCTCGTGGTTCCGAGGAAGCAAGGTGGGATAGCTGAGGGAAGGGGAAAAAAACAACAAGAAAAAAATCACACACCACGCTTCGAGGAGTGTTATTTAGCTGCGTTCCGGTTGCTCCCTGCTGTACTGTGTGAGAGGTGTTTTCCGAGGAGAGCAGGAGGGAAACTCGCGGTCCCGGCTGGTTATTTTTGATGAGAGCAGCAGCAGAGAGGGAGTCATGTTTCCCAACATCCGAGGGATGTAGTGTGAACCTGCTGCGTGCCCGGGCTCCGTGCTATGATGTAACCCTGCCTTGAGTAACTTGGCTATTTTTATGCTCTTACTACATCTTAAATTAGCGGCGTCGGTGTTGCTGCGTAGAAGGCCGGTTTCTCCCATTAATGGACTCCTGGATTAATACCATGTCTCTTTATTGCTGAGCTGCTGCTTATTTCATGTATAATAGGAAAAGTGGGGTCTGTCCAGACTGCTGAATCCAGATAATAGCCCGTGCTTGTTGGGATGCTAAAAGAGCCGGGGAGGCTGATGTGAAACATGTATTTCCCTCCGACTCTAATTAGGGCCGTGGGAGGAGAGAGCGGCGGCGGTGCAGCTCCAGCCTCCCACTGGCTTCCACACAAAACTGAAAGTGCGGCTCCTTCCCCCGCCTTCCGCCGCCTCAAAGCAAAGGCCACGGTGCCCTAATGAAGCCGTGGTGAGCCGTGCTGGCCGTGCCACACTGTGATGAGTAAGTTGAATAGTGCATGGTGAGTAATCTCTCCTCATGACTCACAAAATATTTTCTGATGTTGACCTCTGTTTTTGTGACTGCCCCACTTAATCAGAGCTGAAGTGAGTGTACTCTTTTGTGTGCTGGTTGACTCCTCGGCTCCCACGTACCTGCCCCACTTTTGGCCGGTGCCAGGTTGTCAAGAGTCCAGGGATACGGTGTTGAAATTTTAATTCTGATACTACGAAAGATACAGGCCTGGGTAAAGGAAGTATTTGGGTTAGAGACCCGAGTTAATGGATCTGACTGGTCTTAAATAGGCTACTGCTGGTGGAGGATGGCATTTTCAGTCACACTTCAAGTATTGCTAAGCATAACTTGGTACTCATTACTTAGATCTGGAGGGTACAAGGGGTGAAGTCCCCTTGTGTAATTTTAAGGCTTGGAGATATTTAGTTTTTTTCCCCTGAGAATTCTTCTTAAAATGATTCATTCTCTTGTCTCTGACTTTTACTATAGTTAAATTTGAATATGGATTAGGTTTAAATATGGAGATTTTTCATTTTATACCACGGTAAGAGCTGCCTGCTCTGTGAGGTGTCTCAGGCTGTACTTTGAACTCCTGACGAGTTCCTGTGTAGAGTCCCAGGCTGTTGTGTGTGCAGGAGGGTGAGAGGGCTGGGGGTGTTGTGGGGTGGATCAGCTCTGCAGTCTGGTCTGGCAGGGTTCTGCTGATCCATCTGTGCCCCACAGAGGGATTGCTTGCACAGAGGGCTGAGCAACAGGAGCTTCAGAGCTGCTGAGGCTGAAAATTGTCCCAAAGTCGATGTTTGCTGGGCTGTGCCCTATTGCAGCACAGGGCTGGTGAATGTGGAAAAGCCAGTTTGCAGTGTGAGAGAGGATCCTGTGCTGCATTCATCTGCTGGCCCTAAGGCTGCACTGCTGGATTGGCTGTGATCAGAGCTGAGCAGGGCAGGAGGCACAGCCAGGGTCTGAGGGAGGGTCTGCCTGTGCAGGGCTGTGGTGGCACCGTGTGTGGCACCGTGTGTGGCACCGTGTGTGGCACCGTGTGTGGCACCGTGTCCCTGGTGCTGAGGGAGGGTCTGCCTGTGCAGGGCTGTGGTGGCACCGTGTCCCTGGTGCTGAGGGAGGGTCTGCCTGTGCAGGGCTGTGGTGGCACCGTGTCCCTGGCCCTGCTGGCTGCAGGTGACTCTGCCTGTCCCATTCAATAGAGTGCAAGTCCTTTCCAGTGTCACAGTGAGACATCTGCCTGTTGTGCTCTGTTCCCTGCTGGGTGGCACTCCCCTGGAAGGTGGCTGCAGGTGTCCATGTACATCAGGTTCCTGTGGGTTGTGTTCCCCTCTCCCTGTTTGACTTGCAAGGGCCAAGGGGTTGAGCTGTGACAGCAGCTGGGAGCTCTTCCTGCAGCCCTTGGGGATCCCAGTGGGGTTGTACTGTGGGTATAGGGTCACAGAAATAGGAATGGTTTGGCTTGGAAAGGACCTTAAAGCCCCTCCTGTTCCACTGTCCCAGGCTGCTCTGAGCCCTGTCCAAGCTGGCCTTGGACACTTCCAGGGATGGAGCAGCCACAGCTGCTCTGGGCAACCTGTGCCAGTGCTTCACCACCCTCACAGCCAAGAATTTATCTTCTGCCCTAGTTACCATTTGGTAATACCATTTTTTTCCCCATCTCCCAATTTTATTCCATTCTCCCAGCCTTTAGCTCTGTCCCAGGAGGGGACAGTCCTGGTTGTGCCACTGTGCACAACTTACCAGAGTGAGGTGCTCTGCCCTGAGCTGCTGGAGCTTAAATCTCCAAATTAGCACCTCTGATGAAAAGTCTGGCTTGAATAATTAATTTATTTGTCTGTGTCGCTCATCATTACAGCTGACTTTCCACTCAGCTGTGATGGCAAGAAAATTCTCATTTTCTAATTGAATGTTGTCAGAGCATCACCCTGCACCTGGAGGTGTTGTGTGTGGCTGCTACTGGGAGTAATGGGATACAAACTTCTTACTACTAGATTTTGTACAGGTGGGAGGATGCAGATTGTGGGTTTGGTTTTTTTTCCCCTCTCTACTGTCGTGATCCAGCTGATACCATTCTGCCACCAAAGGAATGTGCTGTGCAGGGAGAACTCAAGGGCAGGGAGTGTTAATGAAAATCACAGCCCAGCGGGGATTGTCACCTTTGAAATTAAAGATCAACCGTGGAGATGAGTAACAAACCTTGTTGGAGAATTTAATCCTCTTTTTTTGTGCGTGTCACTCAGCTTTCCTGGCAAGAGTTTCTGTGGTGCCTGGCTGTGATTCCCAGGCAGTGTGGGAGCACTGGGTGCTATAGAATGGTGCTGTAGATGAATTTGGGAAGGACCTAAAGAAAAGCTAAATTGTTCCCTTGGGATTGGGGCTGCCCTGCTGCTGAGGGTGTCCCTGCTCATCCTGCTCTCTGCTCCATCCCATCCTTGTTCCACACCCCACTGGGATGAGCTGGTGGAACACACGTTTTGCACGTGCTCCTGCTTTTCCCTGTGCTGGAGGGGGAAGGTGAAGCCCTGATCCTCCCTGGGAGTGTCGTTGTGTGTGGAGCTGTGTGTGGGAATGGCATCGCTGCAAATATCTGGGCTGAAAAAAAAAATGTAGCAGTGTTTTCAGAGCGGCCCCCCCTCCCTGCTGTCTGAAATGTGAGTCAGGGCCTGCCCGGGGCAGCCGGCCCTACAAAGGAGGCACAGGAGGAAACTGCAGCTCTGCCTTGCCAGGCAAAACCCTCCTCAGCTCCTGAGTAATCGCCCAGAAATTCAGCAGCCGTGGCTGAGCCGGGGCTGAGTCCGGGGGGTTTTCCCCGCTGCTGTTGATGCAGCTTGTTGGGAAATGCTTGTGGGGATGAGTAATCACTTAGCAAAGCTTGTCTGGTGAAGGGAAGGGCTGAACACTTGAGCACAGTTCCGATTTCTCAGCACCTCTCTCTCTGCCTGCCTTCCCCAGTTGTGAAAACACCTGGAGTGGGGAGAGCGAGCGCGTGAAATTGGGAAATATTGACTCAGTCATTTCAAAAGCACTTGGCTTTCTCTGCTGCCCAGCACATCACAGAGTTGGCAGTGTTACATCATTTTTTCTGCCCTTTTCCCCAGTGCCAGAGGGACTCAAGGATGTGCTCTTGGGGGGCAGACGAGCCCTACAGCGTTAATTGTGCAGCACGTGGGCAGCACAGAGGAGCAGTTTCCTTCTGGGCCTTACCCTTTGAAGTAGAACTTGTCCTGAGTGACAATCGGGGCTTGTTCAGTTCTCAAACTCCTTTTGTTCCAAGCTCTGACCCGTTGGATACAAGATAAATCATGAGTTCAGTTATCAGACATTTTTTCCCCCAGTTTGAAAAGTGAAAGCTGGTCTCTTGTCTTGCATCTTAAGACCACACTGGTATTTATTTTTTTATAGAACTGATTTATCTGAAAGGCAACTGTTGAAAGACAGAGTAGCTGTCCAGGATTGCTTGTTTTCCCCCTTTCATTCACCAGCAGATGAGTGAGGATTAATGTCCCTGTCCCAGCCAAAGTTCCAGCTCAGACAATTCAAATTTATCCACCTAGAAATTCACCCATCAGCTGCAGTTGGACACAGCACTGAAAGCTTTCAGTGTGCCAGGGGAAATGCCTGCCCCACATGCAGCTCCAGCTCTTGTCCTTGATGGCAGCCTGGTTATATATGGAGATGATTATCCTTTCAGGTCTCAGATACAGGACTGAATTGTGTTGCCTCTGGGAATTTAGGCAAAATATCTTAACTCTTGGTATGTGAGATTTACGGGGGGATTTAATCACCCTTCTCCCCAGGCATCCATATGTCTACTTTTGTACTCTTCCTTCTTTCTTTTCCCCCTTTCTCACTGACTCACTTTTTTCCTTCCTGCTTTGAGTTAACCTTTAACTGTGTGATTAAAGTTTTGCATGTAATGATCAACACAAGGACCAGGGATGGGATGAACTGTTTTGTCTCTTGCAGTGTCTTTTATCACAGATTGATAATCATAAAGCATCTCAACATATTTTTACTTCAATTATTTTTTCCTTCCTAGCAGAAGGATCCACAGAAGGAGGAAAAGTTCATGTTAGGAACTGGTAATATTTACTTTCATGGTAATTATTAAAGACAAAACTAACTCTGAAGAGAAACAAGAAATAAAACTGAATAGAAAAGTTGGCCACATGCTGCTAGAGCTATCAAATCAAGCAGGGACTATTTTTAGAGCATAGGAAGAGGGTGAGTATATTTTACAGCAGGAAATGATGGTTTCATAGATGGGAGTAGTGAATAACGAAAAAGTTCCTGTTCAGAGTATTTTGGTTTGTTTCATTTCATGAGTGAATGAAAGTTTTCTAAAATTTACACTGAAAGAATTTTGTAGTGTTGGATGAAAAATCTAAAGAACTACTGAAGACAGATAAATGAAGCATTGGAAAAGTTTCCTGAACCAAACACTGTTGGAGTCCAGGATATCCCTCTGACAGCCCTGGAGGATCTGGGGGCTGTACAGGGGGGTCTGGGATCTGTACAGGGGGGTCAGAGCCTCCCACAGAGCCCAGGAGGACTCAGATTCTGGCCTCTGCCCATGGGAGTGAATACCCACAGTGTGTGAAGAATCACAAGCTGAGTGAATTCAAAATAAGCAGTATTTAGTTTATCATAGAATGTAAATGTAGAATCTGGGATTTTAGTATATGAGGTTGAAGAGACAAGATGGAGGAATTGGGGAGTGGCCCTGGTGTTCCTTGTTCTTGTTCTTGTCCCCCATTTTCTGCTGAGTTGGATCTCAAGGATTGGTTTAGAGTAGAAATGCCATGTTAGCGTAGGTAGTAGGCATTGGTGAGATTTTGTAAATAATAAATACGTTTCGGACGGTGGTTGGGTCAGGGGTGCTGTACATGAGGTGTGGGGCTCTCTGACCCACCCAGTCCTGCCGTGTGCCCTGCTCTGCTGGGGATTTCTCTCAGAGAGCAGAGAAAGAACTAAGATAATGCCCCTGCCAGGGAGACTTGGCAGAGAAGAAAAAACTAAGAGATAATGAAGAATAAACAACCTTGGAAACTGCACTGGCGGACTCTGTCGTCTCTGCCTTCGGTGTGAAACACTTGGGGCAAAGAGAAAACGCAAAACCTGATTGGGGAACAGCAACCCCAGGGAAATCTCCAGGGAACAGCAACCCTGGGGGAAGAACCAGCAGCCTCGGGGAACAGAAACCCCGAGGAGAATCTCAGGGGACATCAACCCCGAGAAAACACAACAGAAAGTTCTGAATTGTTTCTTTGTTATTTTCTGTGTTCTGTGAAGGGCAGTTTCCTGAGGTTTTGGCATTAATGTGTCATTTACTTGTTGGAGCTCAGCAACACCATTAATATTTGACACTTCTGAAATTCTGACAGCTGTGAGCTTTTGAGGCTTCTCAGCCATTCCTCAGCTGGATCCCTCTGGGCTGCAGGTGCTTCCCTCTGGTCCCCAAATCCATTGGCACCAAGACCTGGGAGATCAGGTGCTGGCTCAGGGTCACCCCTGGAGCTTTTTGGGTTTGGAGCCTTTGTGGGTCTTACCTTGGCTTCCATCCCTGCCTTCCATCACAGCAAACAGTATTTGAAATGCTACAATCTGCAAAGAGTGCACTGGAATATCGTAGGGTCATTTATAAGCCTTTAAAGTAAAAGTTTGTGGAAATGGTTGGTGGCTGGAAGTTGATGTCTGCTGTTCAGAACCTCCACTGGATCACAGCCCTGCTCCACAAGTTGAAGCTTATAAAGGAAAATCCATATATATTCTTTGGGGTTTTTTGTACCTAACAAAACTCCACACCCAATGGGCTTCAGAAAGAGTACCAGGTTTTACTGCTAATTTCTGTTGTGTGGAATATTTATATGTAAAGTAGGAGCAGAATCTCTGAGCTGTCCAAGACTGAGTTATCTTTACAGAATATAAAGTTTTCCCTGCAGGAGAGGGAGCTCAGGCTTTTCCATGAGTTTCCTCCCAGCTCCCACTGAGGGTGTGGGAAGCCCCTGGGCTTGAGAAGGAGATGGTGGCTGCTTTCAGCACCAGCAATTTTGGGACTTTGTGGATGGGTTCTGTGTGAGTTTTTGTTTCTGGCAGTGTGGGTGAGCAGAGGTGTCTGTACCTGCAGGGCTGGGTATTTCCCTGCCAGCACAGGCTCCTGGGGAGCTGCAGGTTTGAGCTGGGACATTTGCAGGTAGAAATGACTTTTGTCATCTCTGTTCCCTCGTGCCTGAGCTGCTCTCACCCTTGGATCAGCGTTTGTGAGCTGGTCTGGCTGAAAGGGAACTGAGCTAAAACCCCACAAAGGTTTGGTTTGAGTTTAGAGCACAGGCCCAGAGCAAGAGGTGACTTTAGGGAAGTGATGGCAGGGCAGGTGGCAGCTGGGGTTAAACTGTGACATGGTGGCAGGGCTGCCTTCCTCTGCTCCAGGGACTGAAAGCTGTCCCAGGACCAGAACCAGCACTGCTGGGTCCTGTGCATGTGGGACCACCACAGCATCTGCCCACTGCCTGCAGCTGCAGGGTGTGAAAAGGGTGTGTCACTGCCTCAAACTCACCTGGAGGGAAGTGGGACACACCAGAGAATTGCTGTTTGACCAAAATTATTGCATTCCCCATGTATTCTAATGTAAACATTATTTTAAACAGGTTTTTTTTTCCATAGTGGAATTAGTTCTTTTGTCTGGCTCCCGCTGGGGAAGCTCACCCTGCTGTGCCTGTCCTGTGTGCCTGCAACACCCGTGCAGGCTGTTGCATGTTGAATGCATTGACACAGCCCCTGCTGCAGTACCAGGGGAACCATTCCCTCCTGCAGCTGTGCAGTGTCCGTGGCAACAGTTGGGGTTGCTGTGTGGAAAGGCAGAGCTGCCTTGCTGTGGTTGAAATAATTGCAGTGAAAGTGCAATCCCTGCTGCAACCTCGCTGAATGATTATCCAGAGCAGTTGGGCTCTTCTTTCCTAATGCCTGTTGCCTTTGTTAGTTTATTTTGGATCTTGGGACAACCTTTTCTTTTTATTTAAATGTCCCTGTGTAGCCGTTAAGGAAGCCATGGTGACCACCGGGTTTTCCATTTGATTTTGTGTGACAGTAACTTAGAAACTACTGAAAGTACCTGAGGCTTTTCTACCTCCTGTGTGGGAGATGGGCATCCAAATGCAGTGTTGGAGCTCTTCCTTCCCTTGTCTTTTCTCCCCTGAAACTGGGAGGGAAAGTGTGGATACAAGGTGTTCCCTGCAGGAGATCTCTTTTTATACATTCTAATAAAACTGCATTCTTGTGAATGTCCTTGTGCTTTCTTGATTAAGTGAATGACAGTAATGTGGTGGTTTGGAAGAGACTTCTGGTCCTTGTCTCTCTTAATAAGAATTGTGCTGTGGTTGTTGCTATGGAAGCTAAAAATGGCACAATCTTGATTTGGGATAAAATTTGGTAATATTAAACTGAGTCTTCTATCCAATATGGAATTCTGCATGGAGCAGGCTTTCCCTTTGTCTTACTCAGTGTTTAACTGGCATTTGAACACAAGGCAAACACCCTAAAATGCAAAGTGGTGGAAGGCAGGGCAGGCAGGGCATGGAGCCCTGGATCCTCCCTTCATGAGCAGCTCCTGCTGCTGCAGGGGCTGGAGGAGCTTTGGCTTTTTCCATTCTCCTGTGGCCCCTGTGTTCAGTGTGTTGGCCAGGATGTGCTCTGGGCAGGGGGCTGTGCTGGTGGGGCTCTCTGGGTGGGTTAAATGAAATTAAACCCTGTGGGAGGAGGAACACAAACTCCTGGCAGGCTGAAACCCCTGGTTTGTGAGGGTGTCTGTGCCATGCAGAGTGCTGGATCTTTCCTGGCTCCCAGGGAAGCTGCAGTGGCTCATGTTGCCTTTCCTGGTGTCCAGAGAAACCCTTATCATCCTCCCCAGATGGAGGAAGGATGGGTTTGAAAGAGGCACTTGTCCCACCAGCTTTCTGCAAGATTGATTGGCTTTTCCTAATCCATCTTTTTGATCTGTGCTAACCATCTTGTCTGCAGCTGTAACATCCTCTCCTCTGGATTTATGGACTGCTGCCTGGGGAGAGGGAGCTGCCACTGCAGGCAGCCAAGCTGTTCAAACCAGGGGCTGGTGGGACTGACCTGCTTTGTTTTGTGAGTTAAATGGGTCGTGTGGAGATCAGAATTTGGCAAATCCAAATGACTTCTATTAATCCGTGAGAGGGGTCAGTGTTTGGGATTTGGGAGGAGCTGGTGTCACACTGCAGTGCTGGAAGTGTATCCAGACAGGGTCATAAAGGGTACACGGGTGTTGCCATTGATTTATTTGTAACTGGCTCGTTTCAGCTTTGGTTTTCACACATCTGCTGGACAGGGGAGAGCTGTAGGAGACCTGTCCCTGCTGCTCTGCTCTTGCTTGACCACAGCTGCTTTTCACATTTCTGCAGGGCTGCTTTGGTGACCTGGGCTGTTTTTAGGGGAGGAAGTGGGGTCTGGTGAGTCAGAGCTGGCTCTGAAAGGGCAGGGGCTGCTCTGGTGTGGGACCAGTTCAGTCTGCACAGCCAAAGCCATGCCCAGAAATGTTCCTGCCTATGAAGAGATCAGGGGTCATAAAAGTCTCTGTGTGGTGCTGGGAGAGTGAAAGATTGAAGGGGCCTGAGCTGCATTTCCTTTTTATTTATTTTTAGGAGAATTTATCCAGGTTTCCCAACCATTTGTTCTCTGCAGGATTTTTGGGTTACCTTTTCCCACCTGTGCTGTGTAAATGATCAGATCTCACACAGATCCCACTTTCAGAGAATCATGGAATCCCAGATTTGGGTTGGAAGGGACATTAAACTCATCCAGTGTCACCTCCTGCCATGGGCAGTGACAAATTCCACTGTCCCAGGTGCTCCCAGCCCTGCCCAGCCTGGGTGAGGCATAACTTGGCATGTGGGGAAATAAAATTCAGAAAAATATGGTGTTCACCCCCAAGCCCCAATTTAGGCTTACCCCAAGGCTAAGCACAGTTTTGTGAGAAGAACTCAATTTATAAAAAAGATATAAATTTGGAAGGATGCTGGGGTGGTGTTTCTTTTTCCTGGCAGTGCTGGCTGCCCAATTTAACTGAACAAGTTCTTTGTGTTTGAGGATGGAAACCAGAACATTTAAAATTGTTGCTTTAGGTTATAGATTCACTTTAAACTATAGATTGTTGCACTGGGGTGCAACTGTTCTCCACAAACACACCCAGGAGTCTGGGATAAGGTACTGGAACACAGAATTAAATCCAAATCTTGCCATTTAAGTATCTTAAGGGAAGTTAATTTGAAAATTTCTTGTAACCAAAGCAGCCACACCTGGAGGAGCATAGGGCTTTGTGTTCAGGGGGAATTACAAACCCTTCCAACAGCCAGCTGGTGGCAAAAATGTTACAAATTCTAATTTATTTATACCTTACCTGGCTCTTGTAGAGTGTTCTGTAGAAATGTCTGCTGAGGCTGTTTTTAGTAGGAATTTGGTGCTTTGTAGAACAAAGTTGTGCACAGACAGCTGTGGCTGGTGCTGATCACCTCATGCATGCTGTGATCTCTGGGTATAAAATGTGAATTATTGGGCTGCTTTAGTTTTCTCACACTGGTGGCAGAGGAGGAGCTGTGAGTGCTGCTGAGTCCTGGGATATCCTGAGCTGGAAGGACCCTCAGGGATCATCAATCCAGCCCTGTCCCTGCACAGACACCCCAACAATCCCACCCTGAGCATCCCTGAGAGCTCCTGGAGCTCTTGGGGCTGGGACCATTCCCTGGGGAGCCTGGGCAGTCCCAGCACACTGAGTTCTGGTCAGATTGGTGATTTCTGAATTGGAGTTAGGAAGCAAAGAATGTGATAATAGTAAAGGACAACGATTGTTTCCATATCCATGTTTGGGAGGAGCTTTTGGGCACTGTGTTATTTGCCTTGCCAATCACATATCAGGGCTTCTTGTATCTGCAAGATACAAAAGATCTTTTTGATGAGGAGGTGAAGGGAAAGATTGAACTCCTAAAAATTGCTCTGTGGTCCAACCTGCATGGCCTGAGGGGTGACAGGGTTGGTGTAGGAGGATCCTGTGTGTGACAGGAGCTGGGTGTGCTGGGAGCACTGGAGTGCTCAGAGCTGAGCAGGGGGGGTGTCCTGGCTCCCAACGCCTGTGCTGAGAGCTGTAGGAACAGAGCTACAGCTCAACTACAGCTAGAGCTAGAGCTATAGCTACAGCTACAGCTAGAGCTACAGCTACAGCTACAACTGCAACTGCAACTGCAACTGCAACAAAACTACAGCTACAACTACAACCATAACTACAACTACAGCTACAACTATAACTGCAGCTACAGCTACAGCTACAACTACAGCTACA
>VXBR01011575.1:167953-182945 GCA_013400215.1 Cisticola juncidis | reverse complement strand
ATCCTGCGCCTGCTCGGGGGTGCCGGGGATGCGCCGCTCCCCGCGCCCCCTTTCCTGCACAGCCTCTCCTCCCCCTCCCCTTTCCTCCTCCAGCGACACTGCTAGGACTTGACAGCCCTTGTCCTTGAAGGTTTCTCCCGTTTCCGAGTAAGTGGCATATTCCTGNGCCCATGCCGAGCCCCCAGCCCTCCGCCCGCTAGCCCGGAGCAGGCTGCGCTGGCGAGGATGTCTTAGCCAAGTAAGTAGCGACATCCACAGCATGACAGCAATAATGGTGGCGGTGATGATGGTGGTGATGATGATAATAATAAAAAAAACCCTCCAACATCTTTCCCCCTTTCGGTTCTGAGCTGGTTTATTTGGCGTTTTGCTGCCGGGGAAGGCGCGAGCTGATGGGAAGATGGTGTGGGCACCGGGGCTGAGCGATGCGTTAGGTTTTGGTTCGTGCCCTGGGAATCTCTGCAAAGGTAATGCTGCGACTCGTGGAGATTGTTCTGTAAGGTCAAAGAGGAACTGCATAGCTAAAAGGCTCTCTTGCATCAGAAGGCGTTTGCTGGGCTTCGGTAGGTTGAGAATTCGGCATGATCTGGTTGTTTTTGAAACGTATGGGCTTGATTTTGGTTAAATCGGTTCTTTAGTGATGAGGAAAACACGTGGATGGGATTTTGCTTTTATCATTGCTGGTAAGAATCGGATGTGTCTTTTTTTTTTTCCCTTTCAGAAGCTCACATTTCACTAAAATGTGAGCAGCACACTTTGACTGTTGTATTTGTCTAACTTTAATCTTCTCTTAAGATAGGCAAAGCTATTTCTTGTTAGGAAAATCTGTAATCCTCGGCTGGGGTCCTTTATAGAGCTGTTTATAGTTTTTCAGTGCGTTTGTTTGAAAGTAAAGGGCACACAGGTTAAAAACCCCAAACATTGCCTTTGTATCGAGATGGACTAGAAAATAACGTGGAAGAAACCGGGAATTTTCTGTAACTCCTTTTAACCATGCATGATGTTTCCTGTGGCATGGTAGGGAAAGGCTTTCCTGAGGTGTGTGATATAACAATCAGGAATTCTGATAGATAGGCTTTGATTTTCATTTATTTATTTATTTAATCGAGAGAAGATTCAGCCCTAAATCTGCATTTAGGCTGCTCAGGAGGCATCCGACGCCTTAAGAGAAAGCCCGGGATTAGGGGAGTCATTCCCGATTATGTAAAGGGAGATCTGTGTGCGTTCGATCGGCGCCTGCGGCGCTGGCAGCTCCAGCGCTCCGGGCAGCAGCCGGGCTCTGCCCCAGCTCCCCAGCCGGACTCCAGCTCGCCCTCTCGGAGCCGGGGCACTTCCCCGAGCCCCGCACGGCGCTCCCGGGGCTGCCATGGCTGTGGGCAGTCCCGGGGCTCTGGGGCTGCCGCGAGGGGATGCTTAGCCCGGCGCTGCCCATTCCTCCCGCAAGGTGAGTGTCGGAGCGGCTCCAAGGGGACCGGCGCTGCCTGCAGGATGAACCGGTCGGTTTGACATCCCCAGGGCTGCGGGCTCCTCGGGATTTCTGGTGCTCTGACCCCCCTGATGGCTTTCTGCTGTGGGGCTGGGAAGGGACTGCAGGGATATTACACAAGTTGGGATGTCTGGAGGAGAGCCGGCGTCTTTAACGTGGGGAAATTGCACTTTTGCTGCTGGGGTTTGAGGTTGGTGTTGGATATTTGTGGTATGAAATCGGTAACGAGGGTTTCTGTTAGGGTTTGCTTAGCAAAGGGATTACAGCTCGACTTCATAGTCCACATGTTTTTTTTACTGCTGAGATGCATTCCTGATTAGCATTTAATTTGTGAGAGGTCATCCATATGCATGACTGGCTCTTGTACCTTGCTCTGGAATAACTGTTTGACTCAGGTATCCAGCAGGTCTTTGATCACAGACAGCTTTTACTTTGTTCGTGCTCCTCTCATTTTAATCCAAATTGCTACCTGTGAAGAGCTGGTTCATATTCTCCCTGTAGCGCTGGTAAAATGAGTAAGTTTGTGAATAAGGCAGTAAAATAAGGCTCGTAGATAAGTTGTGTGGAGCAATGCAGCATGAAGATTTTTCCCCTTTTATTTTTTTTTTTTCTCTGTGTGCCCCCTTTTCATCCTTTTTGTGTATCTGTCTTCATTCCTATAGAGAATTGATTTTGGCCTGCATCAATGCTAAATATACATTCATTTTCACGGAAAAGGTCAATTTTCTTCTCTGCTGCAAATCAAAACTGCATGACATTCCTCATGCTTCCTGCATATATAAAAAGGTTGCATGCATGTATATTGGAACAGCTTGGAAGAGTTTCATGCTTCCCAGCAGGATTCCAGGTTGCAGAAGACGTGGTAATGATGAACTAGGTATCAAACTGTTCTTCTAAGAGCTGCCATGAAATCACTTTTGTGAGTGTTTTTTCCTTTTAAATTTCATACCATGTATCTAGGAAACAGCTTGGAAATATTTTCTTTTCCCCTTTTGCCTTCTCCCAGCATTTAAAACGTACAGCTTATCTTTGCCCGTGCTGTTGGATTAGGGATGCAACATTTTTTGAATCCTACTGAACATATATTTATATATCTTCCTGTCTGAATACAGCAACTGCGACCATACATCCTGCTAACATGTGAAAATGTCAAAAGTGGGTTTGATTTTTTTTTTCCATTTTCATCCTGCAGTCCACATTGTCAAATGCCAGCTGTGCACGTAGTAATTCCTTGCTACATTTTGGAATAAATGTAGAAGTCTTGACCTTGCATCTCCCTCTCCCACTCAGCGAGAGCCCATTGCACTGCAGTAGGACTCCAGCAGTGGGGGTTCTCTAAATGGACCCCACCTCCTCTAAGAAATGGAAATACTTTTACAGCTTGCACCTAAAAATGATGTTCTGAAGGGAAGAAAGTTGTTCATTTGATTAACCTGACTGGGAAACCTTGTAGAGGATAAGCTGCCTTTTGCCAGTGTTTTTCATTCTGTTTTCAAGGAGACACAATGAAGGATGTTACAATTCCCTGGAATTTAGCAAGTGATTAATTACAGTCAGATTATACATTATCTGATCAAATGTCAACCTCTCCCCCTACCCATGATTAAAATCAGACATTTCTGATTAATTTTATCATGCCAGTTGAAAAAAGGGGTTAAAACAACCAACCCAGCTAAGGATTCAAGAGGTGTTTTTGTTCGATTTAGGTACTAAAATCGTGATGCTAAAGCTCCAGCCAGCCCCTGTGTGGGATCCTTGTCGTGCTGAGGAGGGCAGGGAGCGATGACTCCGCTCTGGATGGAGCCGGTGGAGCAGCAGAGCTCCCTGGTTGTGCCGGGATAGCTCCGGAGCCTCCCGGGATAGCTCCGGAGCGTCCCGGCCCCGCTCCTGCCCGGCGGGGATGCTGCTCTGCCGGCTCCATCCCTGCCCGGCTCCCGAGCCGTGCTCCGGGGGGATGATGGACCCTTAGTGGAGCAGTTGCGTAAGAGAACAGCCTCTCTCTCTAGGTAGGTTATGCTCTGCGTGCTGGATGCTTTTCTGTGTGTGCCAGTGGAGATAAATAAAGGGCGCCGTGGAGGTTATGTAAATATATAGGCTTTAATTTCGTCTGTAAATCAACAGCGTTTTATTGTCGTCTTTGTTTGAAAGTTTGGTGCCCTTTTGTGGGAAATGTAAGCATGCAAATGTAAGCATTTTGAGAGCTGTAGGGTTTTTGGTTCAAATTTTAGTGGTTTTGCTCATATTTGGGTTAAAAAGCATGGGTTTACTGTTGTATTTTTGGTAAGTAGCCTTGGTTTTTGCGTTAAACCTGGAGATTTGCAGTTGAAGAAAAAGAACCAATGTAAGAGAAGAGTTGGGAACGAGGCATATTTTAATACATTTAAGAGACTCTCAGCTCTGTGAAAGGCAGGACGTGTTCCCTCTGACCACTGCAGATGAGTGAAACATGGAGCCACTGAAGGGATGTGGAATTCCTGCTTGGGTACCAGAGTTGGCAGAGTTGGGAAATGGTAACCAAGTTACAAAATACTTCCCTTCTACCACACCGTGTGTGAACAAGTCCATCCTGCTGGTAACATGTTTTTCCTTGTTTTTAAAATATTCATGGCCCAGCTAAAGCATCTGAGGATTGTGCACCAGGCTCTCAGAGGAGCCCAGAAACAGTTAATGGGAAAAGCTAGAAGAGGAGCAGCAGTAAAACTGGGATTTCTGTGGAAGAGTTGGAGCATTGTTTTTTCCTTTTGTCTCCTTTGCCCGCATGGTGAAGGTGAAATGGCTGGAGAAAGCAGCTGATTTCAGAGGCACAGAATAGTTGAGGTTGGCAAGTGCCCCTGGAGATGGTCCAGCCCAACCCCTCCTGCCCCAAGTGGAGTCACCTAGAGCAGGGCAGTGTCCAGCCAGGTTTTCAGCATCCCCAAGGATGGAGACTTCACAACCTCTCTGGGGCACCTGTGCCAGTGTCTGGCCACCCTCACAGCTTTTGACCTTTAAATGGAATTTTCTTGGCTCTCCTTGCCTTTTTGCCTTTCACTGGACACTGCTGAGGAGAGCCTGGCTCCATCTTCATCACTTTATCCCTTCAGCTCTTTCTTGGTGAGGTCCCCCTGAGCCTTCTGCTCTCCAGGCTGAGCAGTCCCTGTTTTCTGAACCTCCCACCTGCGTCTCAGGTGCTCCAGTCCCTTCCTCCCCTCTGCCTGCCTTTGGAGGGCTCTCTCCAGGAATTCCAGGTCCCCCTGGTGGGAGGACCAGCCCAGCCCGGGTGGGAGCACTGGGATGTCCCCGCAGTGCTGGTGGGGAGGGGACAGCCCTGAGCTGTGAGGACACAGTGCTGGTCCTGCCCAGCCTTGGGTCCAGCAGGAACCCCAGGGCCTGTTCTGCAGAGCTGCTGCCCAGCCAGCTGGCCCCAGCCTGGCCTGCCTCAGGGACACGAGTCTGCCTGTCCCTTTGTCTGCCATCCCGGGATTCCTGCTGGCCCTGGCTCCCTTCCCCTTTGCCCAGCCTGTCCCTGTCACAGGGTGCTCTGTTCCCTCATCCCTGCCATCAATACCACACTTGGCTGTGGCACCCAGAGAAATCTCTTGGAAGGAGATGATCAGAGCTGGAACTGCAGTCTCAAGATTTAGCCCAGAATTGAAGTGCTGATTAAAAAAATGCCCAAAATTGGTCAATATCCTGAATACGTTCATGGCTGAGAGTGTGGAATTTGCTATATTGAATGCCCAATGCATTGCATCAGCATCCCAGGGTTTGAGGATGAAACAGGAAAATCAGTGATTCACATTTACTAAGAGCTTATTTTATATATTAAAGAATGAAGACTCACAGCTGATGAAGTAATTTCAATTGATAATTTCATTCGCTGCATTTCAATTAAAGTGAGTTAAAAATAAAACCATATGAAATGAATTAAAAATAAAATGAGATTTAGTCCAATCTGATTTGGATCTTGCTGAAAAATCTGTCGCACAGAATGAGGAAACAGGAGAGGGAAGATGCTTATCTGTGAGATGTTGGGCAAAGAGCTATTTCTGCAGTCCTGGCCTGTCCAGTTCACTGACCTTCCCAGCTCCTGACCTCTGGAAATTGGTTGGGCATTTGGAGAAAATGACACTCCTCATGTGCACACTCCATCTGAGGAGATTTTTACTTGGACAAGTGCTGTCTTAGTCTGATAAGTTCTCTTCTGTGCTTTGGTCTGGATTGTGTTCAGTGGTATAAATCCAAATGTAGAATTTGAACTGCGGTTTGGGATGAGATGCAGCATTTTAAACAGGATTTGGGATTCCTCCTCCTGTGTCCCCCAGCTGGAGTCTCACATGACAGTTCCCACCAGCTGTCACAGGTGAGGCAGGGAATGACAGCCCACGCTGGCACTGGGTGATGGAGTTCACCCGAGATCCAACAAGTTTTGGGCTTTTACCCTGCTTGATCTCACACAGGCTGTCCTGGGCATCCCCCTGGATTTTGTCTCCGTGCATCTCAGAATTCCAGGGTCTCCCCTTGTTTGACTTTCCAAACTCCTCTTGCTCTTCTGTCCAATCTCCACTTTTTCTACCCTGGGTACCCTTGTTTTCTCAGAGATCACTTCTTTGTTCAGCCTTGTCTTCCCTCTGGAGCTCAAGGGGCCTCATTTTCCCAAATCTCAGTGGTGTGGGCAGAACCCCTGCTCTGATCAGCCCCTTTGGTGGTGCTGTCTCATCCTCTGCACTAATTCCAACCCAGTGAGGCTGGCAAGGAGCAGGCTCCTGCAGGGGAGTGGGACAGTCTGGGACACCTCTGCAGCCTCTCACACACTTCTGGGATGTGCTGCACTCTGCACTGGAGCCATCTGTGACTGCACTGGGGCATCTCCATCCCCGTTCCCCTGGCTGCCTCAGCCCTCCAAGCACAGCTCCTGCCAGCCACGCTCTCTGTTCAGCTTTCTGTGCCTCAGGGGGCCCTGGGGGGCAGTGACACCTCTCAGGGCAGTGGTGGCACTGTTTACCTTGGGGCTGGATGGATTCTCTGCTCAGCATCTCGCTAACCTTGGCACCCCTGGGTGCTGATGAAGCACAATAAACGCTCTGCCCCCGGCCTGGCTTGTCTTTCACAGTGGTGCACCTCGTGTCACACAGGTAATTAGAGGGGAACAGCAGCCCCAACAAAGCCCTCCAGTCTCCTTGGGAAATGTGCAGCCCCAAATGTCAGGAGGCAGCATTGATCTGTGTCCTCTGGAAGGCAGTTTGAGAAGAAGCTGCTGTCCTGGCTGAGGACAGCAGCTCAATTTGCACTGCAGGATTCCCCGTGTCCCTCTCCTCTGCTTGCATTGTAATGAACATTTCACAGCTTGTTCTAAAAATACCTCCAAATAATGTTTGATATTGAGGGACCAGCAAAATGCAATTACAATGAAATGATGATTTCGTGGTGTTTTTCACAATGACACGAGATTGTCATCCTCCCTCCCCTGGTGCTCAGAGCAATACCTATTTATGAGTGGTTGAGCTAACCTGGGAAATTCCAAGCAGAATTGCAGACGGTTCCTGAGATGCAATGCAAATTGTTGCAGTACCCATGGAGGACATTTGCATGATGGTAGGACTGGTTGTCTCTGTAATGCTGTCGTGGTGATTGTTATGCAGAGAACTGCAGGAGAAAATGGTAGTGCTAAATCAGCAGTGCTGAATAAGATGGCTGAAAATGCCAGGAAAACAAACTGTTGGAATGGGAGGACTGCAGGAGGAGTGAAACACCCAACTCCCATGAGAGACCCCTCTCAGCTTTCTTGGGGACGAGCTCTTGGTTCTGCAGGTGATTTTTGGGGCTCTCAGTGAGCCCTTGGTTCTGCAGGTGATTTTTGGGGCTCTCACTGAGCTCTTGGTTCTGCAGGTGATTTTTGGGGCTCTCACTGAGCTCTTGGTTCTGCAGGTGATTTCTGGGGCTCTCACTGAGCCCTTGGTGCCTGCATCACTCTGCATCAGGCAGGACAGAAGGGGAAAGGCTGAGGGGCTGCCCTGAGTGTCTTGGGCTGACCTGGGACAGTGTGAGAGCTGCCCTGGGATTTCCATGGCAGCATCAGGAACTCCCCTTCAGGGCACTGAGCTTTGGAGGTGTTTTATGCTGAGCTGTTGTGTGCACTGTGTGGGTGAGTTTGCACTCCTGTTGGCAGAATCTTTGGTTTATTTGATTTTTAACCTTGTTTCAGTTCATCTCAAACAGGACTGGGTATCTCTGTCTGTCCTGTGTGGTGCCCAAATATCAGAGATAGGTACAGAATGTGGAGGGGTTGTGTTTATTTACTGGCTTGGCTGAAGTGGGAAGGTAAAAAAGGGGAATATGCATTTTTCCAGGAATATGTGACACAACAAGAGGTGACTTGGACAGGGACCACTGGAGCCTGTCAAAAATGAAGTGTTTTGGATGTGCAGGTGGGACCTGGCTCGTCCCCAAGCTGGGGGAAGCCTGGGTGGGCCCAGCTGCTGCCTGTGGCTGGCAACAGACTTGACCTTGGAGAAGGGAGAATGTGTTGAGAGAGACAAACTGTGCTCAGACTGCTAAAAAAAAATGGGACTCTGTGCTGCAAAGCTTGAATTGCTGCCTATTGCTTTGGTTATCTTCTAATAAATCTTAATGTGGCTGTTCAGTTGAAGCAAATACAGTTGGGATGGCATCCCTGCCTTGGGATGGATCCTCCCCTCCAGCAATGTTTACAAAATAACAAAAAAAGAAGCGGCAATCTGAGGAAGGCACATCTCAAATCTGCAATGCAGAAATAGGATTATATATTTATCTGAGTTCTCATGTAGACAGATGATTAATACAGTAGCAGCTACAGGGTTTATAGCTTGGTATATCATTAAGGTTCCCTGTAACTCTAATGTGAAAAGATAATAAATTAAGTGTCCTCTTCCCTGCCCTTGTCCTCCTTTTCCTGGTTTAGAAATACACTTGAAAGTTTTAATCTGAAAACATGATTGTGGTACCAGAGCTGAGGATGGAAAGGAATGAAAGGGGAAATGGAAGACATCTAAAGTGTTTTTTTTCTTGAATCTTTTTAAGACCTAAAATTGAGTGCACGAGGTCTTAACATACAAGGCTCATTTACATATCTGCTTTTGGATTAGGAGGGGATCTTGAAAAATATTGCTAGGGAAGTATTTTTTGGGATTTTTTTCCACTTGCTAGAGAAAATTAACATACAATTTCTTAATTGGGTCCAACTTCCTTCTAAGGAAATCTTGTTCCCCTCCTTTATCTTATGTGGAACAGATTAAAGCTGCAGATACAGGACATGTTGAATTTTTTGGTAACAATCAGGTAAGTAAGTAGCAGTACTTTCTGAGCTTTAATTGCCAAACCCTGAGAGGAGGATAATTGGAATATTTCAAGTAAACCTGAATTAGAATGCCATGAAAGAACAAAGTTCAGTAACTACAAACATCCAAATGCATTCCTCTTAAAGAAGGCCCTTTCTGGAGGGAGGCAGTGCTGGTGAGCTCCGTGCTGGGCTCTGGGAATCAGGGGGGATTAGGGCTGGGATCCTCTGGAAAGCCTCTGGGCTGGGTTTATCCCCTGCAGGGAGCTGACCCTGCTGCCTGAGGCACAGCGTGACCCTGGCAGTGACAGTGACAGTGACAGTGACAGTGACAGCAGATCAGAGTGGGGTGGCAGGGCTGGAGGGGCTCACTCACTGCCCCTGGGAATGCAGAGGTTCCTGAAGGAGAGCAGAGCCCACAGGGAAGCTTGGGAAGGTCCTGCCCATTGCTGGGTTAGGGAAGGGATAAATCCTTGTAAACAGAGGAGAAAATCCATATTTCTGTGTGTGAGTACACACACATGCATCTCTAAAAGCACCAACCAGAGAGCTGTTCAGGTTTTAGTTTTAGTTAGATTTAGATTCAGATTCACATTTTAGTTGCTCTAAAATCCTTCTTGCTCTTGGTATCCTGTGCAGTTTAATTCCATTCAAAGTTAATCTCGCAGCGGTTCTCTTGAAAACAATACCAATTTTGTGCTGCCTCCCACACACAGATCCACTCCCTTCCTCAGTAATTCTTGTCTGACCTCCCAGCTGGTTCTGCAGAAACTTTCCTCCCAGCTGCCAGAGATTTCTGTTCAGGAGTTCCCCTCAGGAGCAGCATTTCCATGTTGGTCTGGCTTTTGTGTTCGCTCTGTAGTGAGCACAGAGGCTCCAAGCTCGAGGCCTCACTCAATTCAAAATTTTGTATGGATTTGACTTTCTCCCTCCCATGACTCTGCTTTTTTGCAGCACCCAAGTTCTACCACAGCACTAAGAGAACAAATACAGGAATGCTTGTGATTACTTGAAATAAGAATTTCTTCTTGGGAGCTGTGGAGCTCATTCCTGCAAAGGATTGAACAGCCCAAGGAATGAACCGTGTGCTCCATGAAATCACAGAGCACCAAACATCTGTGGTGATGCCATAAGGGCTCCATGGAGCTGTTTTTTATTTCAGTTCAGGAACAGGGAGCAGATCCTGCTCTTTTTGACCTCTTTGTGAGGAGAGCAAAGCAAATACAGAAATAGGGAATCCCCTCAAACTTGTTATTAATAATATTATTTATTATCCCCTCAAACCATATTATTATATGATTTAAACTGATGATTATATGATTATTATATGATTTAAACTGAAGCTTCCCCAGAAAAGTCAGAAGGGGGATATTCCATGTGTGAAATAAGAAATAGCCTTGTAAGGAAAAAATACCTAGAGCAGCAGCAGCAGTTTGGAGGTTCTTTAATCCACGTGGAGGGGAATGGAAAAATCGTGTAATTAAAGTATTTCTGAGGATCTCCATTATCAGTGGCAAATTCCTTTGTGTGCAAACAGGTCTGACCCCGGGGAGCCCAGGGGGGTTCCTGGGGGAGTTTCTGGGTGCAGCTGGAGGAGGCAGGGAGGGCAGAAGGGTTTGATGGCCCAGCTCTCTGTCCCACCCTGCACCCCCAGGCTCTCACCCAAGGAGAGGAATAAACACATCAACAACGGGCAAAAGGAAAATAAACCACTCCAGACCTGATGTGTGATGGGAAAATCTCTGTGGTGCCTTCTCAGAGCACCCAGAGTGGCAGAGCTGCTGTCTGTCTGTCTGTCTGTCCCTCATCCCCCCTGCAATCCCCAGAGCTTTGGGCAGCTTCTCCTCCCTGGGGCCTCCCCAGCACAGCCCAAAGTTGATTTTCAGCATTTATCTCTTCCATGTACACCCAGGGGAGGGAGGGAATTTGCTGTGTGTCTTCACAGGACTTTTTGAGAATTCAGGTTGGTTCAGCCTGAGCTTGGGTTTCTCCACAGAAATTTCCCTGGAAATCTTTTGTCTGGGATTTCTTGCCTGCTTGTGTGGAGCAGTCTCTCCCTGATTTTTTAGACTCTCCCTGTTTTTTCAGTCTCTCCCTGATTTTTCAGACTGATGGATGCATTGGTTGTTGCTTGTGGATCTTCTTCGGCGTCATCTGCTTTCATTAGCATTTTTGAACAAAGGAATGAATCAGAATAAATCACAACTAATAGAAATATAGGAACAGTTTATCATTTTGCAAAGCTGAACTCTCTCAGAGGAGATTGCGTATTTAAATTGAACAAATACAACTTCATAAATAAACTAAATTAAACATCATCTAATTTTACTTTTGAAGCCAAGCAATTTCAATCCATACTCAGCTTCTTGTATAAATATTTCCCAACTCCATTTTATTCTTTGAAGCATTCTTATTCATATTTAAAAACCAAAAATGTGCCAAATTGAACCACAGTTGTGTACACTGAATAAATGTAAAAGCTTGGGTATATTACGTAATAATCTGAGAGCTGGCAGGAGGGAGGGATTGCGTTTGTGAGCGTCCAAGCAGTGTGAAAATGCTTTTGCAGGACCCAATATTTGTCTCCAAAGCTCTCTGCCTGAAAAATCCTTTTCATGAATCCCTTATGGATCGTTGAGAAGGAAGCAATAGGTGATTAGAAATCGATATATTTCCCCAGGGATAATTGATGTAGGAGCTGTGGTGCTACAAGCAGATGGTCTGGATGGGGAGCAAATTCCTGCTCTAGATGGAAGGGCTGTTTCACTGCAGAATTAATTCTTAGAATTGGGAGCATTTCAACCCCCCAAATATGTCACTGAGTGATTGGAAATGCACTTTATCAATGGCCTTATCAGACAAGAAGAGCCTTTTTTGAAAAAAAAAACAAAAACGATAATGAGGTTGGAGAATTTTTGTTAAATGTTTCATATGATGTTCACAAAGCTGAAATATAATTTCAGTCCACCCTGCATTCAGCCTAAAATCCACAATCAAAAGCCATTTTCCAGAAATAGGCTTAAATGCAGTTCTTTCTGCATGTCCAGTCAATCACCACGTGCAGTTGGCAGAACTGACCTGTCCAATGACCTCAGGGACTGAAAATGGTTAACATTTTTATTTTTATGCTTTTCAAAACTACTTCATTTATAAGTAAATCAGATGTAAAATTACCAAGAACTTGGTTTTCATTTGATATTTTAAAGATAGGACAAAACAGAAGTGAAATAAATCTGCATCTTTTATTCCTGGTTTTAATATTGAGCCATTTGTTTAGGAAGTTTTATATAACAGCCAAGAAAAAAAATAATCTTACAGGTAAGATTCATTTTCATCCTAAAATGGATGGTTTGGGTAAAAATTCTGCTTTTCCTACCACACCTAGATTTTTCTGGGAATAGTTGAAACAACTTTTCCCAGTGGTTGAAGAAGCATTTGCTGTCTGCAGCAACAGTCAGCAGAGCTTTGGGATTGCAGATTAAGGAGATTTGGGGAAGGTGCAGGGGCAAGAAGGTGATGCCCAAAGGGGGTTTTGGTGATGAAGCCTTGGGCAGGGTGAGCTGGAACAGAGACTGGGCAGAGCCAGAGAATAAAGCAGGGATTTATTGAAAGGGCTTTAGGGAACACCTTGGGCAGGACAAGAGCCTGGCCAGGGCTGCACCCAGGGTGGAACCAAAATGGGCACAAAATGGCCCCAAAATGGGCACAAAATGGGCACAAAATGGACCCAAAATGGTCACAAAATGGGCACAAAATGGGCACAAAATGGACCCAAAATGGCCAAACGCTCACGAGGTCTCACACTTTGATCAGTTCTGGTCCATTTGCACTTTGGGGTTGAATTGTCCCATTCCAGCTCCAGGCTGGGAGGTCCCATCCTTCTTGTTCCTCCCTCCAGCCCCCCTTGTTTGTGCTTTGGGGCTGAAAGTTGTCCTGGGTGTGCAGCAGGAGAAGGATTTGTTTTGTGTCCCTGCTGTGTGCAGAGCTGAGTGAGCCTGAGTGTGAGCTAGAGCTGCACCCTGGGCAGTGCAGGGGCTGAAAATATAAAAGATAAAACTCGAGTCCTCAGTGACAGTGGCTCTGCCGTGGCCCTGCAGGGCTGAGTTTGGCAGCCCCTGGTGGCCCTGCCTGTGGCTGTGGCTGTGCCAGGACCTTCCTGCTGTGGCTCAGGGCTCTTGGCCAAGCTGAGCCAGCAAGAGCAGGGCAGGGACACCCTTGGGCACCTTGACCCCCCAGGCTGGCCCTGGGCAGGGCTGGTGGCACTGCTGCTCCTGCAGGAGCAGGGGCAGGGCAGGGCTGGGGACAGCTCCCAAGGGACAGGAATGGGAGGTGGCCTGGCTGGATTTGTTCTTCAGGCTGCAGAGCAGTCAGGAGGAAGGTGAGGACACTCAGGCTGCTGTTTGTTCCATCTCCTGTCACAAACCAGAGCTCCTGGCTGGGAATTCTGTCACACAGCAAACGCAAAATGCTGCTGTTGGTTCTAAAAGCAGGCAGGCCCAGCTGAAATCTGAGTAAATTCCACTTCTCTAATGAAATGTGCAGCCCTGGGTGAGGGAGGGCTCCTGAGCATGGTGTGAGCACGGCTGCATTGGTGCTGCTCCCATTTGAGTCAGTTTGCAGGGATGGGGAGATGAGAGGATCAGGAGAATGCAGCAAGGAGCAGTTCAAGAGCTACACAAAGACATTTTACAAATGCAATAGTCCAACAGTCCTGCATTCATATTTCTCTGAAGTATCTATCCTATTTACAAAGCCATCCTTTAAAGCTTATTTCTAATTCCATTTCTTTCTCAACAATGTCCATCCTATTCTGCAGCGTTTCTAAATCAACATTTCTCATCTCAAAGTTTGCATACCCTATAAACCTTCTATCAAGTTTTAAAAATTCTCTACAAATCCATTTCCCACATTGGAAATATCATGAATAATCAAGTCCTTGTCCCCAAATTATGTGCTGGTGACAGGGATGTGCTCCTCAGTCTGGGGCCAGTGGGAAAGGTCAGCTGCAATGGGAAAT
This sequence comes from Cisticola juncidis, assembly GCA_013400215.1. NCBI lineage: Eukaryota > Metazoa > Chordata > Aves > Passeriformes > Cisticolidae > Cisticola > Cisticola juncidis. The sequence continues at coordinate 169,148 of VXBR01011575.1, read as the reverse complement.
GTGTAAAGAACATTAAATGAATAAATTAATGAAGAGCATTTTCTGTAAATAGCAGGCACTTGATTTGGATAATTCTTGCAAAGCAAAAATTTGGTGTAATAAGTTTGGTAATTTTTGGTAGTGCCTCTCCCCTCAGAGAAAGAAATGTGAGAGCATAATTTAATGTCAATTGTCAAAACAATATTTTGATTTTGCTCCCGTGGACTGTAATCATTTCCTTGCCACCCTGCTCCTGGATGCATTCCAGTCTTTATCAACGTACCTGTTGTGATTAGATCCTATCCATCAACTGTCTGGTAGCTGCAATAAGAGATTTTTGCATATTCAAACCTAAACATTGCTTACAAATAAAAAAGGCTGATAAATCCCCGTATTTTTAACAGACAAAATATAATCTGACCTTTAGTGGTTTAGTCACTGTAACACATAATCAATATAGTTATCATTTAAAAATGATTCTTCTCAAACAGCTGTTTTTTACAGCATGACAAGGATTTGATATTTGAATAATCAAGGCATGGAAAGTGTGGTGCTGCCTGGATTCAGACTGACATCTTGGTCTAGAACATTAAATACTAACTTATGCACAAAATGTTAATTATTGTATTAAAATCTGTACTCATGAATCATTCCCTGACACAAGGTACTCAAAACTCAAAATAACCTCATCTGAGCAAATGTTTCTAATCAAGGGAAGTGGCCTGGTATGATGATGCTGTTTGCTTTGCCAGAGTTGTGCAAGGAATATTTCTGACTGTGTTTTTGGGGCTTGCTGAGGAATCCTGACAAAGCCACTGGTGCTGGGTGGGGTTGCCTGGTGCCTTTACTGGGATGCTGTGGGTAAATCCCAGCAGAGGGAATGTCAGGATGGGTGTCAGACTGGGATTGTGCTGGGAGCTGTGTGCCTGTGACTCCTGGAGCTGTGACTGAGAGATGCCATCAGCAGATTGCCCTGGAGGGAAATATTGGATATAGACCTCGACACTGGCCCTATATTAAATATTTCTATATTAATTTTATATTACATTTTCTATATTAAATATTTTCCCTGCTTGCTGTCCAGGGAATGCAGATCTGCTGGAGAGCAGGGAGCTGTGCAGGGGATGGAGACAGCCCTGGTCCCTGGGCTGGGGACAGTGTGAGGGACAAATGTCCTGCCCTGGAGTCACCCCAACCCCTGCAGCTCCAGGCTGGG
>VXBR01011575.1:130795-150725 GCA_013400215.1 Cisticola juncidis | reverse complement strand
TTTTTCTTTTTCTTTTTCTCTTTTTCTTTTCCCCCTGTAAATTTAGATAAAACAACATCAGACTTATTCAGAATGGAAAGTATCACCAAGGTAAGGGAAATGAATTCCCTGAATTCTTAAATTCACCCTGCTCCGCTCAGGCTGCTCACGGATTTTACGGAAAATGGGAATGACACAAAAAAGTGTTTTTTTGTGCTGATGCTGGGGGGCCAGCGAGGTAAAAGGATAAAAGGGTAAAAGGTAAAGGGATTTTTCCTTTTCTGGTGCTGGAGCAGCCCTTCCCTGCCTGCTGCAGGCTCTCATTACCCCAGCCTTGCACAGGGTGAATTTTGGGCAGTGCCAGGCGCTCTGTGCTCCTGCAGGTCACGGTGCCACCAGTGGAACTGTGCCAGGAATTCCTGGGGCACCTCCTGCACAAGGTGTGCAAAACCTGCAGGAACCAGAGCTGCACCAGTCAGAGCTGCTCCCCCGGGGCTGGGCACCCCTGGGTGCTCCCCTGGGTGCTCCCCTGGGTGTCCTGGGGGTGTCAGAGCCTGGGCTGCAGGGCAGGGAGCCCTCAGACAGAACCGGGAGTTTATTTATTTATTTCAGGACAGATGAGTGCAAAATACCTGCAGGACCAGGTATTTTAATAATATAATAAAATAATAATAAACAATAATAATAAATAATACCAGGAAAAGAGGAGCTGAGGATTTTTAATTCTGGGAGCTCCCCTGGGTGTCCTGGGGGGTGTCAGAGCCTGGGCTGCAGGGCAGGGAGCCCTCAGACAGAACCGGGAGTTTATTTATTTATTTCAGGACAGATGAGTGCAAAATACCTGCAGGACCAGGTATTTTAATAATATAATAAAATAATAATAATAAATAATACCAGGAAAAGATGAGCTGAGGGTCTTTAATTCTGCCACAGCCAAGGCAGGGTGGCTGCAGCATTTGGGGTTTGCAGCCATCTAAAACCCAGCACAGGCTCAGTGCTTGCTTTCTCAGACTCTTATTTGGGCCTGGAATATGAATAAAAATTATTTTAAAACACATAACAAATAGATCTTTATCATCTTCATCACTTCCACTTCAGAGATGTGTCCTTTCACCAACAGCAATTGCTTCTCACTTCTTAAGATAAACCTTTTGTGGAGGTTGCACACACTGCTTTCTTGCTAAGGTATAATTTGGTTTTATCTTGAGACATTTGCATGCCACAAATGCACTTTTCTAACAGCTTAGTGCCATATTTTGTCCCTGCAATATTTTTATATTTCTTAATTACCTAGGTTTAACTACTTATTTTAATAGTTGGGTGAAAGCATCTCAAATATTTTTGGGGTGTCTTTTTACAGTCCCAAAATTTAAAGATCTGGGATGGTTGGTTTCTTTACCTGCAGGGTCTGTGCATGAGAAATACTCATTTAAAATTCTGTCCTGTCAAACATGCATTAACTCACAGAATTTGATTTTTCTCGGGTAAGTCTGACATGTTTATCTTTAAATATCACAGTAGAATTCTTCTAGACCCTATTAAAAGTGCTTATACTTTTATAGAAGAAAATGTTACTCTTTGCAGATACAGAGGTCTGTAATTTAAAGGAATTAGAAGTTAATTTCCATAGTGTGACAGTGATAAACATAATTTACACCATTAAAATGTAATAATGTTTCCTGAGAAAACGAGCCAATAGTTTAAAAAGCAGCACTGAACTTTCTTACTTTTGGATGTTTTATCATCATTTCCTTTTTCTAATGACAATTCTTTTATTGATGGGAGAAAATGTTTACCTGTGAGAAAGTGCCTGAGGTTAATAATAATAATAATAATAATAGTAATAATAGGAACTTACTGTGTGTGTATATATCTCTGCCATAAAAAATATTGGTTTGTTTTTTAATGTGGATTGTCCCTCTTGTCCCACTTATTTTTGGGTGGACATTTTAAAAAATTGGAGCTAGTGGGAACTCTCTTTTCCTTTCCTCTATTCCTTTGTTTTCTCTAAAACTGAGAATAGTAATTCAATATATTTGTGTTAATTACAGAAAAAAACGTTACAAAAAAAAATTTGGGCAATTTGTACAGAAACAGAGGGCGAGGCTTAGACCCGGTGTCCAATCCTGGGCAGAGAAAGTGAAAATTGGAGCCCTGACCCTGCTGCCTCCCTCCTTTGGGAGGTTTCAGTGGTTCAGGGCTCAGCGAGGGAGGCTGGGATCCAGTCCCATCCCCTCTGATCCCATTTCATCCTCTCCCTCTCATTTCCCCAAATATTCCCATCCCCAGAACAAGCCGGGTGCTCTGGGTTTGGTGTGAGGGTTCTCTTTGCCCCTGGGTTGATGTTTCAGCACTCCAATAAACACTAAAAAGGTCAAATGTGGTGTTTAGGACTGATGTTTCCCTGCCTTCCCAGCAGCATTTCCTGAGAGGAGTTGTGAGAAATCCTAAGAAATCCTAATTTCAGCTTGGAGTGCTCCTGACTGCAGAGGCTCCTGCTTTGCTGGGCTGTACACGTTGATTTGGAATGTCCTTTTCCTATGCTGTGAATCAGACTCCTCTCCTTTAGTTTCTACAATTTTTAAACACTCACACCCCAATCAAAAACAGCCGGTTTATTCCCATTTGTTCGTGAGGAGCCTCCTCGTCCCTGGCACAGCAGCCCCAGGTGCGCCCCGAGCCCGGGCGGGATTTTCTGGGATGGGCAGGGATTTAAGGAATTAGGAACACAGGAATCCACCTTCCTTCTCTTGCAAACTGGTGAATCCCGGCAGGGCCAGCTGGAATTACCCAGCCTGAGAAACCGCAGAAATTATTATTTAATTATTTTGCTGCTGAGGATTTGTCAGCGGAGGAAAGCATCTCCCTCCCGGCGGTGCCTCCTCCCGGAGCGCAGGGCTGCTGCTGCTGCTGCTGCTGCTGCTGCTGCTGCTGCTGCTGCTGCTGCTGCTGCTGCTGCTGCTGCTGCTGCTGCTGCTGCTGCTGCTGCTGCTGCTGCTGCCGCCGCCTCCCTTCCCTTCCTTTCCCGAGCAGGGATCCCGGGATTGAGGGGTGGAGAGCAGGGAAGGTGTGGCCCTGCTGCACAGCCCGGGGAGCGCCTCACTCACCCCCGGCAGCGCTGGGAGCCGGGGCTCACCTGAACGGCTCACCTGGATAACTCACCTGGATAACTCACCTGCACCTCTCACCTGCACATCTCTCCTGCACAGCTCAGCTGCACAGCTCACCTGCATAACTCACCTGGATAATTCACCTGCACAGCTCACCTGAACAATCCACCTGCATAAATCACCTGCTCAGCTCGCTTGCACATCTCAGCTGCACATCTCAGCTGCACATTTCCCCTGTNCATTTCCCCTGTACATCTCACCTGCACATCTCACCTGCTCATCTCACCTGCTCAATTCACCTGCACATCTCACATCCTCAATTCACCTGCACATCTCTCCTGCACATCTCACCTGCACATCTCACCTGCTCATCTCACCTGCATAACTCACCTGCACATCTCAGCTGCACATCTCCCTTGCACATCTCACCTGCACAGCTCCCCTGCTCAGCTCACCTGCACCTCTCTCCTGCTGCCTCAGCACGCCCCTCCCGTGGCTGCAGCCTGCCAGGTAGGGCAGAGGGATGCTGTGCACGGAGCTCTCCGTGCTTGGCCCTGCTGCAGGATTATCCTGGGCTGTCTGGGCAGCTCTGGGCTCCAGGGAGGGGGCTCAGGCTGAGTGGGAGCCGGAGCCATGAGGCAGAAAATGTGGGAGAGGCAAAATGTCCATTATTGGTTTGCACAGCCCCGAGGCACAGGATGCTCCTTTGGAAATGTCCCTGCATTTTGACTTTCGGGAGGGTATGGGAGTAGAAATGATTCATGAGCATGGAGCCATGCATGTGATAAAAAATGTAACCATGAGGGGTTGGGTGGGATTTATTACCTGGAGATGAGGTTGTACCTGAGATTTATTTCCTTTTTAACAATCCTGACTGTAGCCCATCACTAAGCATTTTGGGGTGAATTTCATAGATAGAATTAAATGGCTGATGTTGCAAGGAAATGTTTCGAAAGAAAATAAGCAGCTTACTAATGAATTTTAAATAAAAATAATAATGCTTACTAATGAACTTTAAATAATTATAATGCTTATATTTAATGTAGATTTCTGTGTCGAAAATGTAAATCCTTTCTTTTTAAACCTGATGCTTTAACAATCTATTCAGCACCAGCTTTTGCCTTGTCAGAATTTCACATGCACTCCTATTCATTCCTTTCTTGCGTTTAGACTTTGTAATAGCCGTGAATTTTATTTAACTGGAGCTTAGGCACCAGTAAGAACAATATTCAGGTATTTATTTTGGAGGTTAGAACATTTCTGAACTAGCTAAAGCTGTTAAATGAGAAAAATTAGATGGAACATTTTAGAAAAACATAGAACAAATCCCTATTCCTGCTTGTTATTGGAAGCAGGGATGGAGGAAAATAGATGACAATATTAATTTTGATAAAATGCAGCAACATTTTTCAAGCTGTCACGCTTAATGTAGTCTAATTTTGCTTATCCTTGATTTTTGCATGGATTCACAGTGAATTTTTAGCTGAAATTCAAACGGTACTGAATGTCTGGATAGGGTGATATATTTGGATTTGCCAATGCTTCTATGAATTTTATCACTTCTCTGGAAGGAATAGCTGAAAAGGGATTCTTAAAAAGACTTTTTTTTGTAAGGGTTCAAGTTGGATGTGAAGTATTGGCAGCCAATCTGCCATTCATCAATTTACCTGAGCTTTCTTCACCCCCTCGAGAGGGAGACAATTCAGACTTTGAAAAAACCTTTCTGTGTGGGCAAGCCTCTGTGAAACTGAATTCTGCCTGAAAATACCCCGAGTTGGTAAAGCGTGGTTATGTAACCAGCATTGCATAATAATGCATTTAATGATATTCTAATAGGAGTTTACTTTTATCGCCGTTACTCCGGGAGAAAAGGTTGCAGGGCTGTGACTAATTACCCTCCTTCTTTAAGGTTATCAGCTGTCCTCATTTTCAAGGACACCCCTTGCTAACAGGGACAACCCTGGGATCTTGGAGGCTGTGTGGAAAATGGGGCAATGTTCTAATTTCGGAGCAATCCCATGTCAGGCTGGCATGGGAGCAGCGCTCACGCGGCTCCGAGGGCACGGCAGCCCCAGCTCCTGTCCTGGCACACCAAGGTGGGGCAGGCAGAGCTGCAGCTGCAGCTGTCCCACTGCTGCACGTGTGCAACCACCTTAGAAATAAACAAAAAAAATATTGGGTTTTCTGAGTAAAAAAAACAATTTTAAATATTGGGTTTTCTGTGCTGACGCGTGCTCTGCTCGCTCTTCCCCTTCCGTAACCCCCCAGCCGTGGGAGTGGGTCAGCAAAATCGGGTTCATTCCCCTTTCCACTGAAATGGAAAGAGAAGCAGCAAGTGCTGGAGCATTGGGAGGAAATTTCACAGGGGCTGAAGCTAAATTTAAAGGAGGAACAGCTCCCTGCACTGCCTGTTCTCAGACAGTTGTCAAAAGAGAAAAGTCGGCTTCGGAAGCGCTCAGATTTGTTTGACGACTTTGTTATCTCCGTGCTTGAACCCAGACTGCTTCATGTGTGCCTTAAAATAAGGAAGTCCTGGAATTATGTAAGGGGTGAGCCAAGTGCAGCACAGAGGAAGATGCAGGAGGGATTGAAGTCTGATTTGAAGTGTGGGCCAGGACATCTGTGGTTGCATGGATCTCCCAAGGTTTGTGCTGGGGAAGGGATCACTGGTGGCTCAGCTCTGCCCCTCTGAAATAGGAATTTCTGGATTGCACTGAGCATTCCTGTGCTTGAGGAGACTTTGTGGAAGGCTGTCTTTTAGTGGAATGAAAGCTTTCTAATATTTGTAGCACAGATTCCTTAATAAACTTGAACAGGAAATCGTTAAAACACAAACTCCTCACTTTTCTCCAAATTTCAGGGAGTGATGTCTCCACAGCTTTGGTGGCACCTTGGATTTGTGCCTGTTGGATTCCAGGGAAGATTTCCTGGAGGTGGAAAAGCCCAGTGGGGTGTTTAAATCCCAGTGTAACCCAATGTGTGAGCTCAGTAGGAAAGTGCATGCATTTTTCATGTATGATGCTGTGTCAGGAAACATGGGACACTTTCCTTTCTGGGGTTTGGGGCTTTAAATGTATCTCACACACACACACAGAGCCTGTCTTTCTGCTCTGGTTTTGTAAATAAACAATTCCAGTTACCTCAGCTGTATTTTGTAACCATATCCATACTTGGTGTCCGTTTCTCAAGAGCTGAATGAGCTCAAAAGAATGTAGTTTTTTATTTACAGCAGCTGACTCCTGCCTGGGTAAGTGACAGGTCCAGTGTCCCATTACTTCCCCTTCTGTCATTTTGCAGGGTAGAATTTCATGCATCTGCCAGCTCAGTTTCTCTTTTGCTGGAAAGATTTTGTGTACTCCCTCTTCTCATAATTAGAATAACGGTGCCAAATTTTCTCCAGGTTGAGAAAACTGCTGGAGCAGTGAAACAGAACTTGAAGGAGATGTGATTGCTTGGTTTTCTTTAGTGAAGATGTGAAACCCCCAAAGATTGACCACAGTTTTTGTGGGGATCTGGGGAAATGTCACTTTTTATCAGCTGCTGCTCACTGAGGGCCCAGGTTTCAGCTCAGGTGAAGGAATGACTTTGCAGAAGTGTTGGACCTGGTGCATGCCAGGAAAAGCATCTGTGCAGCAATTTGTGAGCTATTTAACACTGTAAAAATCAACTGCAAAGTGTTTGGGTTTTCTTTGGTAATTAATTAGGGATCACTTCAGTGCTAATGCATCATGGACCCAGCCCTGCAGCTCTCCTTGCTGCTAATGGGATTTGCAAGTGTTGCAAAATCCACATTCATCTAACAGAAAATGCAGTTCAGAGTGCTTTGGGAAGGTGTTCAGCCTTTATTTCTGAAACTTGGGGTGGCTTTAGGTTGCCCAAATGCAGTTTTCATTGGCCTTGCCTTCAGAAGAGCTGCCCTGAGCTTCCCTGCCCTGTTCTGTGTGAGCACCCAGGCTGTGTTTGGCCAGCAGGGTGGGAATGTGGGCAGCACAGCCAGAGTGCTCTGTTCTGGTGAGCCTGGTGAATATAAAATATTGGGAAGCAGAAATGAGGATGTTTGTTTCTAACCCAGGAGGACCTGAGAAATGTGTGCTGCAGAGAGGTGTTGGCAGCTTTCCTTTCTCCTGAATTCCAGGCTGTGTCCATCCCTCTCCTTCCCTGTCTTCTCCCTCGGGCTGCAGATGTTTGGAAAAGGCTTAAAGGCATCTCTTGCTCTTTAGCCACTTTCCTGCCTCCTCCTTTCTCCAGCTTTCCTGCTTGCCTGTGGTGTGACAGCAGCAGCTCTGATGCCTTGGGCAGGCTGACCTGGGACAGAGACTGGGCAGAGCCAGAGAATAAAGCAGGGATTTATTGAAAGGCCTGTAGGGGACACTTTGGGCAGGACAAGAGCCTGGCCAGGGCTACTCCTAAGGTGGACCCAACATGGGCACAAAATGAACCCAAAATGGTCACAAAATGGACCCAAAATGGGCACAAAATGGACCCAAAATGGCCAAACGCTCACGAGGTCTCACACTTTGATCAGTTTTGGTCCATTTGCACTTTGGGGTTGAATTGTCCCATTCCAGCTCCAGGCTGGGAGGTCCCATCCTTCTTGTTCCTCCCTCCAGCCCCCCTTGTTTGTGCTTTGGGGCTGAAAGTTGTCCTGGGTGTGCAGCAGGAGAAGGATTTGTTTTTCGTCCCTGCTCTGTCCCTACCAGCATTGAGTGTGAGCTCAGAGCTGCACCCTGGGCAGCTCAGGGTCTGGAAATATGAAAGATAAAACTTGAGGCATCACCTCCACTGGGCCATGGACAGAACCTCCCCTTTTCCACAAACCACCTCTCCCAGGCTGCTGGGGCTGCCCTGCTCCTGCTGCCCAGAGGTGATGCTGGAAGACATTTCAGAGCTAAATTAAAATCTTCCCCAACTCTGAGAGTGCCACCATCGTTACCTGTGCTCCTCCCTGCCTCCTGTTGCTTTTTCTGGATTTGTGCTGATTTTATTTTGGTTAAACATCACAGGCTTCATGCACAAGTTCTGTCTTTATTGGCATTGTGGCCCCACTGAAATGCTGATTGTTTCAGTCCTTTGTTTTTCCACCTCTGTACACGATCCCTGCCCACCTCTCAGTGCACCTTTCCCCCAGCATAGCCCCTCTGGATAAATTTTGGCCTTTAGGAAGCTGGTTGAGTTCTTAATCTGAATTCTGCTCTCAGTTGCTTCTGTTTTTCACTATATACCTTTACCAAAACCTAATTTTTTAAATTGCGCTTATGAAACAAAGCTGGAGGTGATTAACAATCTGCCACTGCCTTACTTTCATCCTAAATGGTTGTGTTCACTTTTAGGTGTTGCATTATCTTGTACAATGTATAACTTCCAATATAGCAGAATTTAATATTGCTCTAAGTATTTTTTGGGTGTTATGCAACTGCTAAAGCAAGCAAGCAATTTTTCCCCCGATAATCAGAATTAATTCTTTTTAGCAAGGCTATCTTGATAGCACTGAAGGGAGATTTGTAAATGCATCAAACTCCTTTGCTGATTTTTCATGTCCCTTAATTCCAATAGTTTTTGGACTGAAGGAAAAGAAGTTTTAAAACAATCTCTTTTGTGTGGCTAATCCTATATATACGAAATGTATTTAATCTGTATTTGCAACTTTTGACCTTGAGGTTCAAATGTGTTCAGAAAATTCACTCTGGGATTAGTGTTTTGATTAAATGATGGCCTTCATTGTATGGAAACTTTTCTTTCCCTTCCAGTGCCAGTTATGAACACTTATTCTTGATGATAAAATTCCTTTCCCAGGGACTTTGGGAAAGTTCATCCCAACTTCTTCTTTGCTCTCAGCAGCTCTGGGTAAATATTGTGAGCTCAGGGAAAGCACATTGGAATGGCAGGTGCAGCTCAGCTGCTTTATCAGAGATACCTGAGCCAAGATGAGGGCATTAAACCCTTCAATAATTGTCCTTTCCTCTCTTTGGAACCTCCTTGCTCTGGTTCAAACTTGTGGTGTTGCTTCTGGAGGTTTTCTCCAGTCTGCCCAGTACAGGAGGGATCCTGGTGCCTGCAGGGAGTCCAGAGAAGGCCACGGGGTGGGAGCACAAGAGGTGGAAGTGGTTTTATTAAGGTTTTATTCCTTCCTTCACTTCACCAGTGGAAGAAGGAAAATCTCACAAAAGAAGGAAAATCCAGACTCATCTCAGAGGTGCACAGCAAAGGGGTTTGAGGTAAAAGCTGCAATTGCAGGGAGGGGAATTCTGGTCAAGTATAAATAGCTTTCTCACCAGGAGGATGTTCCAACAGGGGAACAGTGGCCCAGACAGGGGTGGGAATCTCCATCCTTGGGGACTTTCAAAGCTCAGCTGGGCATGACCCTGAGCAAGCTGTTCCACATTTGAAGCTGGCACTGAGTTGGGCTAGATGACCTTCAAAGATCCTTTCCAACCTAAATCATCCCATGGTTTTCTTGGGAAAAATACCAACCCCCAAAGCTAAGAGAGCTGTTTGATTTGAAGTCAGTTTTCCAGGCAGAAATGCAGGGAAGACTGAGCCTGTGTTTTTGTGAGTCATGGGCAATTTTTAATCTGGTGGGACCTCTGTGAGTGTTGTGCTGAGGAGTCACTGGAGCACTCATTTGCAATGGCAGCTCACGCTTGGCTGATATTTTGGGTCCTTGCTGGCCATTCCTTAAGAGACTTTTATATCTTTCCATGATAGATTTGTGATTTTCTGTTGCTTTAATTGGTTCCAGCAAGTGGAATTCACACAGGTAAGACCAAAGTGCAGGAACAGGAGGAGGGAAGGCAGCACAGTCTTGTCCTGTGTAGGGAATTCAGAAAACTGAAATTCTTCCACTTCAGACATTTTTGTGGAATTGCTTTCAACAGTGATAAATGACCTGCCCCAAATTTCTAGATGACTTTTCCATTTACTGTGTGAAATTATATAAAAGTCAAGGTAATAAGGAAAAAATGTTCACTTAATCTTGGCTGCTTGGGTCCACGTAGGGAGTTTGACACTTGTTGCTGTGGTGTTATTACAGTGGTTGCTAATTAATGTCTCTTGTTAAAGCACCCTTCCTGCAAGTGTCACTTTCCTTTGGGTGAGTTCTTCCTGCACCATGAAGTAGTAAATAATAAATCTGATAATCATCTTGATAGAGGCCTGTGTCTGAGGGGGAAGTGTGAGGAAAGAGGAAAATGAGTTGTGATAAAATGTGCTCAGCTAATGTAAGGTGTCACTCCTGAAATGCAGGGTGGGTTCATGGAGGTTACAAGGATAAAAACGGGCTGGAAACTACTGCTCCCTCTCCAGTTAAATTGAAAAATGCTGGGGGAAGTGTCACCACCATCTCTGTGGCCTTAGAAATGTCACTTTATCCCTGAGAGGCCTTGGGGGACAGGATGGGCAGGGAGGGCAGAAGCAGATCAGGGAGAGCCGAAGATGATCAGAGAGGGCAGAAGATGATCAGGGAGGGCAGAAGATGATCAGGGAGAGCAGAGGTAGATCAGGGAGAGAGGCAGATCAAGGAGAGCAGAAGCAGATCAGGGAGAGCAGAAACAGATCAAGGAGAGCTGAAGATGATCAGGGAGATCAGAGGTAGATCAGGGAGATCAGAAGATGATCAGGGGGATCAGAGGTAGACCAGGGAGAGAGGCAGATGAGCCAGCCCAGGTCAGGGTGCACCTTGTGCCCCTTGGTTTTGGGGCAAAAGGTCTGACAGTCAGGAGGGTTCCGTCCCCATTTGGGGTGTAGGGGAAAGAATGGAAATAAATCTTTGTGTACAAAGGCAGAGTGAGATCCTCCTGCAGACAGAGCATTTCCAGCAATTTTAGGATGTAATTGTTAAAGGAGATTCTAGCTGGATATAGGCTGAAATACCTGACCTGCATTTACAGCAGGATCTGCCTTCCCTCCCTGCTAAGTGTCTGTGTTAGGGTCACTCCTCCTCTGATAAAATGTTCTCTACTAAGGCACAGAATCACAGAGTCCTTTAGGTTGGGAAAGTCCTCTGAGATCACCAAGTCCAAACTATCCCTGATCACCACCTTATCAACCAGGCCACAGCACCAGTGCCACATCCAGACTTTCCTTAAACATCCCCAGGGATGGTGACTCCACCACCTCCCTGGGCAGCCCCTCCAATATCTAATCACCCTTCCTGTGAGGAAATTCCCCCCAAAGTCCTTCAGCACAGCTCCTTTCCCTGCTGTTGCAGTGTTTGCAGAGGAGCCTTTTGCAAAAGTCCTTCCATCTGTAAGAGCTGAAACCTCAACCACTGCTGCTCCTGCCAGACAAGTGCTCTGATTTTGAATTTTGAGCCTTATGTGAAGGGTTGTTTCTGTAGTGTTCCTTTTCAATATTTCATTCTGATAGCGGATTTGCTGGTACCTAAGTTGGGCTAAAGTTCTTCTGCCTAATGCATCAGATAATTTGTTACAGAACCTTGTTTACAAGGGAAGTTTTCTCTCTATGAAGTTGCTGGTTAATGCAATGTTAAACAAATGCTCCCATGTCTGAAGTGTCCTGGAAGTTCATTCTGGAGAGGCTTTTAACAATTGAAGTCAGGTCCCTGTAAGGGCGAGGCACACCTCCAGAGTTATAGCCCAAACAGGCTAAATCCAAATTTATGCAACTGAAATAAGAATCTGGGGATAACACACAGAAGGTTGTGGAGGCCAGTAATGCTGAGTGAATTATTTAGGAAGGCAGGGAAATAAAGAAGATGTCAGAGATAAGAGGCAGGAGTGGAGTTTGCAGTGCATGCACGTCCATCAGGGAGGCACTTGGTGCATTAGAGGAGGATCAATAGCAGGGAGCAGTGCTGGGGCCCTGCAGGGCTGTGTCTGACTAGGTTTAGTCTGAGCCTTGGGCCTCAGAGGGCTCCTGGAATCTTTCCAGAGCCCTGGGATTGTTCCCGACCTGTGTGAGCTCTGTGAGCCTCCAGCAGGGCTTCTGCTCCCTCTCCTTTGGGTTGCAGCCTGGAGCTGTCTCCTCTTACAGGGACCTGACTGCAGTTAAAAATCCCCTCCCAGAATGAACTTCCAGGACACTTTGGACCATTTAGATTGTTTGTTTAACATTGCATTAACCAGCAACTTCATAGAGAGAAAACTTCCCTTGTAAACAAGGTTCTGTAACAAATTATCTGATGCATTAGGGAAAAAGTTTTTTACAGAAAGGGTAATAAAGTCTTGGAATGGTCTGCCTGGGGAGGTGGTGGAGTCACCATCTCTGGACGTTTTTAAGGAAGTGTAGATGTGGCACTGGTGCCATGGTTTAGTTGAGGTTAGGGTTGGTTTTGATGATCGTGGAGGTCTCTTCCAACCTAATAATTCCGTGATTCTCCCAGAGAAACCTCCTGGGCTGCAGGGCTGCTCTGCAGACAGAGCTGAGGCACAGCAGAGCCACGGCTGGCGGAGCTGCTGCCCAGCTGCAGCTCTGCTCAGACCCAAAATGTGAATGTAGGGCACAGCAAAGTCATCTGGCTCTGGAGCCTGGTGTAAAAATACATCATCTTATCCTCTGCTGGAGAAGCAGAGTCCTTCTCTCTTAAAGGAGAATTCATCAAAATGAATGTATTGGGTTAAATCCATTTTCTTTGAAGTTGATGGTAAAGCTTCAAGTGATGTAAATGGGAGTAGAATTAGGCCAGCACTGATCACTTAGGGGAAATCAAAATCTAGGCTAGAGAAAAGGCAAAGATCAGCTCTGCACAGATACAGAAATAGTTCCTGTGTGCTGTGCCACTGGTGGCCCCTGTATGCCTCAGCTGGAGATGGAGGGCTCATTTCTAGGGCAAATGTCACCGAAATTGGTGACACCAAGGCAGTGTCCCACCTGTGGGGTGCTGGGGAGCACAGCCCTTCTCCCTGGGGACATCCTGCTCCCAGCACAGCCAGAGCTGGGGTGTCAGCCTGAGGAGCCCTGTGCCACCACAGGACCTCACTGTGTGTGACAGCGTGTGACAGGTCCTTGCAGCTGTGTGTCAGGACAGGTCCTTGCAGCTTTGGGCTGTGTGTCAGGACAGGTCCTTGCAGCTGTGTGTCAGGACAGATCCTTGCAGCTTTGGGCTGTGTGTCAGGACAGGTCCTTGCAGCTCTGGGCTGTGTCAGGACAGGTCCTTGCAGCTTTGGGCTGTGTGTCAGGACAGGTCCTTGCAGCTTTGTGTGAGGACAGGTCCTTGCAGCTTTGCGCTGTGTGTCAGGACAGGTCCTTGCAGCTTTGTGTGAGGACAGGTCCTTGCAGCTTTGGGCTGTGTGTCAGGACAGGTCCTTGCAGCTTTGGGATTTGCAGTGCTGAGGTACTGAAGAGTTTCAGTGCAAAGGGTCCTAAAGGCTTCAGCAATGGATTTGCCACCACCATCCCTCTCTTTTTCCTGTGCCATCTGTGCCAGCAGTGCTGGTCCCTGCAGGAGGGTGCCACCTGCAAGCTGCCTGTCTGTCCTCCCCTGTGCTGGAAATAGCAATGCCAGCACAGAGAAATGTGAGGTTTTCAGTCAGTCTGGTGGTGCTGAGGACTTGAGCTCCTTTTCAGCCACTGATTTGCTCCTTTATTTTGTGTTTGGAGGGTCCTTCGTGCTCTGCTGTGGAGGAGCAGAGGCCTCTGTCCCTGGGGTCAGTGAGAGCAGGCTGTTTGTGGGGCTCTCTGGATCTGTGTGCTGGGCTGTCACCCTGTGCATGAAATGTCTTACACAACAGCAACAGAGCCGTGCTCACAATGTGACTCTGGGGAGGAAACTCTGTCACAAGGAATGACAAATCCACCAGTGCTCCTTATGCAATTAAAATGGCAACTTATCCCAGCGTGATTCACGTTCCCTCCTCTGGAGCTGGTGAGCTGCTCCCAAAAGGAAACGCTCCCATCTCTTGTCCCCTGGCTCCTGTGCATCCCTGATTTGGCTGTGCATCCCTGATTTGGTGTGGTTTTACACTGATCTAACCCTGGGGAGGGTTTAATCAGGAGGGAATAAGCGCTTTGTGATTCCAGCACGGCTGCCTGGCTGCTCCGAGCTGCAGCCTCAATTACATTAATCTGGCTGCTGCCTGTTTAAGCAGCGTCCTACATCTTGACTGGCAGTGGGGTAAACAGATTCAGCAAACAAACCCTGCTCCCTGAGCCTCGCCAGTGGCAGCTCAGGTCAAGCAGAGCAGCAGCAGGAGCAAACACACACACACACAGAGCCCTGCCTGTGTCCCTGCCTCTCACTGGGATGGAAATGCACAGACACTGCCACAGCAATGGTTCTGTGATGCCTGAGGATTTCAGCTTTTAGGTTTTTTCATTTATTTGTGCTCCTGCAGTTCTTTAGTCCAGAACTCCAAACCCCCCACACAGTGGGAGCTGCTGCTCCCCCATTTGGGGCACACACAGCAATTCCTCTCCAGCCTGGCACTCAAGGACACCTCCCTGCCTCAGGCTGAGAGATGGAACAAAAGGGAGCTGGGGCAGCAAACTTGGGCTGAATGACTTCATTCCCTGAGGCTGGGATTGGGAGATGAACCCCAACCTGCAAATGGACCCAGCTGATCCAAGGGTGCAAACCTGGGACCTGTTGGCCATTCTGGGTGTAGCCCTGGGGGCTTTGTCTGCCCAAAATGTACCTGAAGGCCTTCAGTAAATAGAACTGCTTTTTATTCCCTCAATTCTGCCTGCCCTCTGATTTTAGGTAGCCAACAAAGCATCAGCCTCTCCAAATGAGGTGTGTGTGCTCTTGGCAGTCTCAGGGTGACACCAGGCAACTGCAGCTTCCAGAAAGAGTTACAGAGGTTTAGATGGCAGCTGTGTGTTTTTCCTAATTCTCTGTTTTCCTCAAGGTCACTGGAGTTGCTGTTGCAGGGATGGGAAGGGTCTGTTCCCCTCACTGTTTCCACAAATCATTTTTGACAGTGGGAATGTAAATCCTGTTTATAATGGCCGTGCTAGAACTTGGGAAGTTTTGTTCTTGCAAGAAGTCACAAAAAGCAAGAGAAACATAAGGTTATTAAGGAACACATCTGAGGAAGTGTTTTCTGTTCATTTGCAAAGAAGGCAAAACAATAAATCACAGGAACATATGCGAACAAAAGTTGTCTTGATTTAAAATGCTAAAAACCCTGCACGGATCTACATGGGGAGCAGCAGATTGAGCCAGGCTGAGGCAGGGGATGGGATCTGTGTTTGAATGCCCAAGCTGGCAGAGCTGTCCCTGCCACCAGGAGTGGGCTGGAGCTGCAGTTGGTGATGGCACGTGGGCTAGGTGCATGCAAATCACAGACGTGGGCTCTGCTTTCGGCAGCTTCGCTTCATTTTCTGAGATAAGCTTGTATTTTTATTTTTGGGGGGTTGTAGTTAAATATGCAAAGAACTGACAATTCCCTTTTATTCTGGAGATTGTTGTGGGGGTGCTCTCTCTGTAAGATTTCTGATTTGAAAAAATACAGATTGGGAGATTGCTTAAAGTTACTCAAAGTATGGTAATTTCACTTTTCTGATGTTTTAATTATTTCAGATGGGTCCACAAAACATAACAAAGAAATCCAAAGCTGTTGCAGGAGGTGTGAGTTTCTTCTCTAGGAAATATGTAGGAGCTGATGGGTGTGAAAACCTTGGGAACAACTGGATTTATCTTTTGTTTACTTGCACACTTTGGGTGTTATATCAGTGCAGGGGGGTTGATTCAAACATATTAATCACGGATATCCCAGTGTTTAAAACTTATTTTAAAACTTGGTACACCTTGAACACACCAAGTCACAGATATGACCAATAATAGTACAGGTTAATGATATTTTGGCTAATAACTTTGGCAGTTTTAGGCATGTTCAGCATTGGATCTTTGGAGAATTTGGTAATTCCTCTTTGCTGCTTCTGCCTGTAGAGGGAGAAATTTAATTTTATTGGTCCATTGGATTCCTCCACGTCTCTAATGCCAGAATAGATTTCTTTGGGAATCCTTTCTTGGGAAATATTTGAAATATTTCTTTGGGAAATCCTTTATTTGAAATATTTGTAGCCCTGGTGTCAGAGGAGGGATGTGGCTTTCCAGCACATCTGGGATGACCATTGGTGACGGGTGACATGAAGAATTCCAGTTATCAAAAGCATTTGTGTTTAGAAGTGGCAATCAAAGTCGTAACCAACTGAAATTTTTGTAGGTATTTATTAACCCTGAAAGGGTTTTGAACCCAACAAATCAATAAAGGAATGTCCCCTGGTAGCAGATGGAGCCCAATAAATGGGAGCAGTCAGCTCATCTTGGTGTTTTGAGGGGTATTTCTCCCAAGCATCTCAAGATACCTCTTCCAGAAATTCCCCTTTAGGCATTTATTGATACTCTGATAGGAAAAGAACACAGGAAAGGATTTAATTTTAAATTATCACCTTCTAGTCAAAAACCAGAACATTCTGTGTTGGATCACTTTTTGAGAGGTAAAAGCAACAGATAGCAATTTCTTTTTCAGAAATTTATTTAGATTTAAAAAGGGTGAAAAAACCATGCTAAAATATGCTAAATTACTTCTGATCTCAGTACCCCTGAGCAGCTCTTACATGAACACTTGTTGCTTTTTCTCTTTTAACTTTGAGATCTGCTTGGAATTTGAGGTCCATGACAGGTGTCATGCCTGGTGAATGTGTAATTAACAGCATTTAAATGAAATTAAACAGAATGTTCTGTTCTCAAATTGTTAATGGTGCTGTTGGCTGAGGTGTTTGGGTGGAATCATCACACACTCACTCCATCCCCACTTCGTGGTCTCTCCAAAATTAGTTCTGGAGTTTGCTGAAGGTTTCAGAATTTGGGGAGTTTCCAGTGCCTATAGTCCTCTGAAACAGAAAAAATTCTGAACATGGGAAATCTGGGTTCATTCTCTGCTGGTTTTGTTGAATTTGAGAACTGAGCAGGAATCTCAGCTGTCTAGACACTATTCCAATAATTCATCTGCAGAATTATTTTCACCATTTCTTTTGCTGACTGTTAATTTTGTGGTGGGTTTGAGTAGTTTCTTACTTTGCCTTCCCAAAGAAACTCATTATTTATCTTGCAGGATATATACAGAATCAACAATTGATCTGTTGAAGCTTAATTCACTATGGTTATCCAGTACTCAGAACACTTAACCATTGAAATACGTGCCTGAAGAAATGCAGATTGTATCCATGCCACCACCATTCAAATGAGACCATTAATTACCAATTTTGGTACAAATTGGCACAAATCTCTATTAAAAAAACCCCAAAAAACAAAAAACAAAAAAACAAAACAAAACAAAACAAAACCCCAACAAACAAACAAACAATAAAACAAACAAACAAAAAACCAACCCAAAACCAAACTACCAAACTCAACAACAACAAAGTGGGTAAGACCCTTGGAAAAAAAAAAAAAAAAAAAAATTCTGGATTTTAACTTGCATTGACACCTGGTATGTAATTTGTGAGTAAATGGCAGCCCTGTTCCAAAATGGAAGATTTCACTGGGAACTCTCCCTGTCAGACCCTCCCAAAAATACCTTTTCAACTCAATTGTCTCTGCTTATCCCCACCACCGTGCTGAAGAGATGGGGAGGGAGCTGTTCCCAAAACAGACAAGTCATTTGCTGGAAATAGATTTTAGATCAACACATTTGATTACAAGGAGAAATCAAGCTGAGCTCGTGCACTCTGTGCAGCACAGGTCTGTGTTCTCTGCAAGAGCCACGGTTAAAATCAGCAAACAATCCTGCTCTGTGGCAGCTGAGACATCCAGATGGTCTCAGTTTATCCCTCATTAAAACTCACTTCAGTGTTCCAATCTTTAGATAAAGATAGGCTTCAGTGGCAAGGCCCATATCCTAAAAGAAAGGTCACGAGCACCGAGGCAGAGACAGAAAATACATCTGAAAGCAGCCCAGGGCCTTGGTTGTGTCCCAAGGTCACAGAATCATCAAATCCAGAATGATTTGGGTGGAAAGGGACATTAGAGACCAGGGACATCTTCCACTGTCCCAGGGTGATCCAGCCTGGTCCTGGGCACTGCCAGGGATCCAGGGGCAGCCACAGCTGCTCTGGGCACCTGTGCCAGGGCTGCCCACCCTCCCAGCCAGGAATTCCTTCCTAAAATCCAATCAAAATCTACCCTCCTCCAGCTTAAGGCCATTCCCTGTGTCCTGTCACTCTGTCCTTTGTCTCCAGTCCCTCTCCAGCTCTCCTGGAGCCCCTTGAGGCACTGGAGGGGGCTCTGAGGTCCCCCCAGAGCCTTCTCTGGGTTTTTGTGTAGCTGCTGGGGCTCTGTGGTTCTGCTGGGAGCCTTGGAGCTGATCCTGCTTGTGGCAATCCCTGCAAGTGCAGGCAGCACTGCAGCAGGATGCTGCAAGGGAGGGTGCAGCACTGCAGCAGGACGCTGCAAGGGAGGGTGCAGCACTGCAGCAGGACGCTGCAAGGGAGGGTGCAGCACTGCAGCAGGACGCTGCAAGGGAGGGTGCAGCACTGCAGCAGGACGCTGCAAGGGAGGGTGCAGCACTGCAGCAGGACGCTGCAAGGGAGGGTGCAGCACTGCAGCAGGACGCTGCAAGGGAGGGTGCAGCACTGCAGCAGGACGCTGCAAGGGAGGGTGCAGCACTTGCATTAATTTTCTTCCTGCAGGCCCAGAGAGGGCTTGGAACAAGTTTGTGCCTCCCCTGTGCCCTTGCTGGGAGGAGCAGCAGGAGGGAGCATCTGATCCGTGTGTCAGGGGTCACAGAGGGCCACAGGACTCATCTCCAGCTTCCCATCTTTCTTCGTTTGCTGGGCAATTAATGAGGAGCCAGTTGTGCTGAAATCTGAGTACCTGCTGAAGGGCTTTGCTGGACAGCAGTCAGGGCATCCTGCAGCTAATTGTGTCATTCATTAATCTCTTCTCTCCTGGTGATGGGGAAAAGAGGCACTGAGAAGGATTCAGAACCTACCTGGCAATTAAAGAATTTCTGCCTTGTGTATTGGTAACTCTTCATTTCTGTGCTGCAGAAATCTGAGTTACTTTGAGGGATTCTTGGAGAAAATTCCTGTTTCTTCCTTGCCCTCCTGGGTTTTTTCCCATATATGCAGATAACTGATGTAGCTTAAGAGATGCAGAGTAGGAAGATTAATCTCTCTTCCCCCTTGTAGCTCCTAAAGAAAGTTACAGCTTTACAGCTTCAAAAGAGAACATTTTATTTTTAAGTTGCTATTAATAGCACAGAAAATTAAAAGCTCATCATGGTTAGGATGAGATCCCTATTGAACTTGACAGGGAAGAAGATATTTAATAGAAGTACCAGGCATGATGATGGCTTTAAAATAAATCTGTGTGTTAATAGCTAAATTACGAGGCAATAATCTGCTGGTCTGCTTAAAAATGTGTTTGTAGGAGGATTTTTGGGATGACCCTGTAGCTAATGCATGGCTGCTGGTATGTCCTGTCCTACAGCTTGCATTTTTGGGCTAATTGTATGATTTTAAGGTTGGGCAGCAACATTCTACATAGCTGTGATCGCTTTTTATCCATCAATTGATGTCTGCTGCTGTTTTATCAGCTTATTTTTCTGAGCCACCAGCTAGGATAATGTGCTTGAGGGAAAATTATACCCTACATCAGTGGTTTTGTTACAGCATGTTGTACATTATTGGTAATTTGAATGCACCCAGATAAAAATAGAAAGGTTAAGTAGTTTTCCAAATGTTGCTTCTCTGAAGCAGAAACAGAGTAATGTCTGCACTCATATACGTTTTTGGGGGAAGAATGGATTTTTTGTATTTTATTTTCCCTCTGCTAAAATTGATGCTTTCCCTCAAGCTGAATGTAGAGAACGCTTGGCTTTGGAAATTTTTCTTCCTAACTCCTTTCTTCTTTTCTTTCTTTTTTAAATTCAATTTAA
>VXBR01011575.1:113848-128166 GCA_013400215.1 Cisticola juncidis | reverse complement strand
TTTTCCTTTTCCCCCTTTTTCCCTTTTCCCTTTCCCCTTTTCCCCCTTTCCCCTTTTTTCCTCCTTTTCCCCCCTGGGCCAGCTGTTTCCCAATATCCATTTGATGCTCAGCATTTCACCTGCTGAGCATTCACCCACCTGAAAAATAAGAGTAACTCCAGGAAAATTGGATTTTTCTGCAGTCAGTCCTGAAGCCTCTCGTAGACAGAAGACTTTGTCTGGATAACACGGAAATTCTGGCATTTTTGGCTGAACACAGCAGTCTGATTCCACTTCTGTGTGGCTGTGCTGGGGTCTCCTCTCTTTTGGCTGAAGGTCCTTAAAATCTGCTTTGATTTTCTTGAATTTATAGACAGCAGAACCCAGTCAGTGCTTTTCCCTGCTAATGGCTGGGAATTTATGTGATAGATGCTGACAGAAGGACACAGAAAACAGCAGAACAAGGCCATGGTTTGGGTTTTTTTTTTGTTTTGCTTTTTCTTCTCCTTTAATGGTCTCCCTTGGGTTGTTATGTAGAAATCTGAGCTACTTTCTCAGGGATGTGAGTGTCAACACTGATCATGCTACAACAGCTTGGATGTTAAAATTGGAAGGGTACTTTAACCTCCAGAGCTCAGATCATGACACAACAAAATGAATTTCTCTACAGCTGGCCAATTATGGATTTCCTCAGGTTTTTATTCTCTCTGTTATCCCATATTTACGGAAACATGATACCTGTCAAGTTTTTAGTAAAAGCAATCCATCAAAATGATATTTGACATTAATGATGCACTTCTGCTGCACTTCCTCATCCTCACACTCCTAGGAATCCAGGAAAGACTTTGATTTATCTCCATTTTTTAAAAAAAGTAATAAATTCTAGGCCTCCTTCAAGTCTTTGAGATTGCTATTCCTAGGACTGGAAATTCTTCATCTCCCATTTCACAACTCTCAAACCATTTCTGGGTTGATGCAGCTCAAGGCAGAGCTGGGAGCACAGAGGAATCAGGAAATGAAATTGCAGTTTGCTGATTAAAAGCCCGATAGGTGGTTCACATATAGGTAAGATTTTCCTCATTAATCTCAATTTTTAGGATTGAAAGCACCTGTAAAATATTGCTGAAAAAGTCTGAGAAAGGAATGTGAAAAGAGGTCAAGATGGATGTGACCAATCAGGAGAAATTGCAGTTTCTACCAAAGCATTAAATATTTGGGTTAGTCTCAAGGTATGAACATTAGAGAGGCCATTTAATATTTTTATAATGAAGTGATTACTAATGGACTACAAAAATTAATAATCAGGAACCAAACTCAGTGTCCATTCTTAACAGAGACTGAACAAACCCCAAATATTTTAGGTGGGGTGAAGCAGCTCTGTCAGCTTTAATCAGGCCCTCTCAAGCCTCAGATCCTATTTGTTGGAAGGAGCTGGAAAATCTATTTCTTTTAGGATGTTCTGGAGAATTTGCTGATAAAATGAGATCTAATCAGGTATTTTAGGCACACAGACTCCTGGAACTCGCTGAGATTGGGTGCACTAACCTGATAATCAGCTAAAGGTCACATGGTAACTCCAATTCTAGATTTAAGAAACCTGGTGGTCTGTAAAACACACAGATGAAGGGCAGATGTGGATTGCCTCATCTTTTTAGTGTTTATGTGCCAATAATTTGCTTTTAGTGAAGCAAAGTAAAGAAAATATCTGAATTACAGCCCGGTGAGTTTGGGCTCTTTTCTTTTAGAGGATTTTTCATCCTTGTTGACAACCCTGGATCAAAACTGTAATGATTGGACAGAACTATAATTTTGGGGGAAAAAGAGAGGCACCTCAGCCCAAGGCAGAAATTTTGAATATTTTTTGCTGGAGATGATGGTGAGGAGCTGCTCTCAATACCCTCAGTGCTGTAGCATCACTGTAGTGCCTCTTTTGGGAGTTTTCTGCTATAGAAAAGGCTTCCCCCCCTCTGGAAGTGATGCAGGAATCTGTGCTGGGATGTGTTCCTTACCTGATCACCTACTCCTTTTACAGCATTTAATTTAGATATTTTTCCCCACATCTGCTTTATTTAATGCTGTCTCAAGTCTGAATATCCTTAGGTTTTTTCCCCAGCTGTGTTTTTCATTAAATTGATAACAGCGTTTGGAAGTTGACACTCCTTGCAACAACTGCGCTGTATAAAATCAATTCTTCATCAAAACATGAATTTTTTAAAGCTTGTAGAGGTGTAGAATGGGTCTTTTCAGTGCCAGAAGTACATCCCCAAAGAGTGGGGATGTGTGGTGTGTAGGAAGGCAGGGAATAAAAGAAACCCCAACCCTGCTTTGCAGTGGGGAATTGGAGCCTCAAGCAATTGGAGCATAAATGGCTGATGAAAAATAACCTTTCATTTGAGCACTAGAAACAAAACAAAATAAATTCATGTTAGCACCAGCAGGGCGTGAGAGAGAGTTCTGAAAACTGGTGGCTGGGACAGACTTTACTGGAAAATTCTCATTTTCAGGGCAGATCCATCTGTGCAGGCAGAGTGAGGCTGGTGCAGAGGCTGTGGCATCAAGGGAGGAAGGGTTTGTCTGCAGGAACTGCTGCAGTCCCCCAGAAGTCACTGATGGAGTCATTTCATTATTTAATGGGCCTGAATTGATTCCTCTAAAGCAGTTTTGTTGCTGTCAGGAGTTCATTTGGCTTTGCTGGAGCCATTTCCACCAGGAGCAGAGGGAGGGCTTGGGATCAAATGCAGACTGAATAAAAGTGCACTGCAGTGGGGGCTGGGGGTGCTTTAATTCACAACCCTCATTTCAGTTCCCCTCATTACACTAGTACAACATGGAAAAAAGAAAAAAAATCAGCCAATTTGTGCAAGATTCTGTTTGGTAGAAGGCCTAAGTAAATACACTTATTGTAGCGCTGACATTAATGATATTTTGTGTCTCTTTAATAAAAATTTCTTTTGTGACAAGGCCTTTGTTGCCTGCAAATATTCAACAGGAGGCATGGAATCCTTTTCATTTATCCAACTTGATAACAAAACTGCTTCTGGCTGGAGGCTCAGGTTCATATTGAAGGACTGAAACAGTTATTAAGGGATTATAACAGGTAGTTCACTGTGATTTTTTAAAAATGTTTTCGTTTTGTAATATTTTTAAAATAATACTTTAACTTAATTGTCTTAATGTCATCTCATTATTGAGGGAAAAATGTTTATCTGAAAACAACAACTGAATGAATGTCTCATCTGTGTGTGCTCACCATGAATGAATTACCACAGAATCACTGATGGGTTTGGGATGGAAATGACCTTAATGTTCATTTTATTCCAGTTCCTTCCAGGCAGGGACATCTTCCACCATCTCTGGTGGCTCCAAACCCCATCCAGCCTGGCCTTGGGCACTTCCAGGGATCCAGGGGCAGCCACAGCTTCTTTATAGATGGACAGATTAACTTAAATCAACTTAGATGGACAGATTAATTTAAATCAACTTGAAATTAATGCAGAAAGGAAGAGATGGAGCCCAGGAATATTTTCAGAGAACACTTTAGCAACAAAGTTCAGTTTCTCTTTCTTTATCTACTCTTGAAATCCTGGTACTGAACAAATTTTCACACTTTGTAAGGTGCCAACAGGCTTTTATTCAGATGGTGTTTTTCCTTAGTTCCTCCTGCATCTTGTGCATTCCTGATAATTGAGCTTCAAAGTCAGTGTGGGCTTGTTTTTTTCATTTTGAGAGTGTGAGTTTAGGCATTGTTGGCTGCAGATAGAGAATCCCTTCCTCCTCCTGCTCCATGAAGATTGTGTTCACAAATGGATAATCTTGGATTTGCCATGAAAAGATGCCACAGCTGGGCCACACTTGATTTATTTCACGTATTTGGAGGTCTCCTTAGAGCAGTTTATGGTTTTTCTTCCCAACTTTTTTTCCCTTGCAGAGCTCTGCTGTGAAGTTTCATCCTCTGCAATCATTTGGTGCCCTGCTGCTCCCAGCTCAGAGGTCAAGGAGCTGTGGTCTCAAAACATCTCAGATGAATTTGCTCAGACTCAAGGGAGAATTCCCTTAATTCTGCTTCCAGTCCTGTTTTATTAAGGAATGGTGTCAGGGAGTACAGGTGAAGCTGGTTATGCACCTTGTACTCACTAAAATGTGACTTTTCACTGCTTTTTCCCTGCTTATTTGGGGGTTCCCTATAGGGCTCAGCTGGAATTTTATCTACAGCCAAGTCAAGTCCAAGTGGGGCAGTAAAGTTCCCTGTGGAGGGGTGGGAAGTGCCAATTCCCTGAGTTTGGCTCCTGGAGAGCCTGCCCTGTGTGCCACCCTCCAGCTGCACCAGGGGTGGGAAGTGCCAATTCCCTGAGTTTGGCTCCTGGAGAGGCAGCCCTGTGTGCCAGCAGCCCTGTGTGCCAGCAGCCCTGTGTGCCACCCTCCAGCTGCACCAGGGCTGAGCAGATCCTGGCCCTGGCTGACCTCTGTCCTGGCTGAGAGGGGATCACCCCTTAACCTGGAACTCAAACAACTCCTCCACAGCAAACCGTGAAATCAGAGCTGCCATAACCTCAGGTGGCAGCCTAGAGAAAATCAGGAATTAAATTTAAATCAAATTAAGAATATATCCTCTTTGAATTATTTTTGGATTCATTGTGAATCCATTATTTGCCCAGACTTTAAGGACTCTGAAATGCAGAATCCTGGGATTCTGCTCTGGTGAAATCTGCTTTGTGAAATTGCTGTTAACTTTCCTGCCAGTAGAAGCCCAAATGAAATCAGATGTCAGAATTCTTGGGGATGATATCTACATTCTAACACACTGTGAAAATATTTACAAGCTTCCAAGATGAGACTTTTCCTGATTAGGGAAATCAAAGAATAGTTTTCCCAGCAGGCCTGCAGTTAGCTCATCCAAATTGCTTCTGTTTTAATTGGCATGCATTTCCTCTAAGCAGCTAGGAGATGAAAAATATTTGACTTGGGCTCTACAGGACTGGAAGCCTCTTTCCCCAGACATAGCAACTCTGGGAAAAAAAAAAAACAAAAAACAAAACAACCAAACAGCCAGCTCGAGTTTATACTGCATTTGTATGACAAAAATCCATCTTTCACAAGATGCCAGGCCAAGGGACAGACTGATATTCTGACTTGCTAATGAGGAAAATGAGGATGGTGTTTTACTCAGGATGTTCTATGTGTGAAGTCTTTTGTTAGATGAGCTGGATGTGAGTTGTGATTTTATCTCAGCTCCACAGCAGTCTGTTCTTTTCAAACTGCTCTTTGGGCCTCCTTTTACTCCGTTTCCTAGTTTCAGAAGCATTGGGAAGAATAAATAAAACCAAAAAACCTTTGTTAAAAGTGACTCCTTTTATGTAGGAAAACCAACTGATGTTGTGTGAGTTAAATTCATTTACTGGAGTTTTTATTTCTCTTTTGTTGAACGTGTCTGGGGAGGGATGTTTTCCCTATAAATTGTTCTCAGGGATCACCAAATCTGCCTGGTGGAGGAGGAGGTGACCCTGTTCCAGGATGGTGTGGAAATCTGGGCTCTCAGGGGGTGCCTCTTTATGGTTAGGAATTAAATCCACTGAAACCCACTATGGATAGGGCAGTGAAAGCAGCACCCAGAGCATGAAATCCACTTCACTTTATTTACTGGGTCATCTGGGTGTTAGGTAATTTTGGCTGAAAAATGTGCCAGCATCACCTCCTTTGAGCAGGGTTTCTTGGTAGTTCACGTAGAACATATCTACATCTTGAAAATACCGATATTGTGAGGTTTTTTGTAAAACAGTCCCTTCCTTTAGCTCCACCCAAAAAAGCAGCAAACAAAACCCCCCCACCCAAACCCAGTAATAATGGGATTTTTTGTGGATGGGACTCCTCATTTCCCCACCTGTGGTAATTGATGCATTTTGCAGATGCAAAGCCCCATGATGGGAATATTTGGAATATAGGAATATAACAATTTTTTTCTATTCCCCAGCATTTAGTGAAGAAATATTCAACATCCACCACTTAGGAGTGGTGGCAGGTCAGCCCTGCCAGCCTGGCGAGGGGCCTGGGCTTTGCTAGGAGAGATTTTGGGCTGGAAGGGAGCCTGAGCATCCTGTTCCCCAGGATTAGGAGCTGCATTAGCAGGGAATAATGTCAGTCACGCTCTGTGCCTGCTGTGATTCTCCATCTGCCTCCCAGAAACGTGAGGTGGTGTTTCCCTGGTGGTGCAGCTTTAGGTGAGTCATGAGCAGCACAGACTGCCACTGATTTGGTTTTGAAGCTCTGAAGGAAGTGTAAACTTCATATTTGTTGTTTATTGGTTAATATTTAATCAGAGGTGAAATTAAAAATTAAGCAGGCAAATGAGTCATTCTGGAAAGCAACAGCACTGTCTTGCTGTGGCTGACAAATGACAATAAATTTCTAAGAATAGAAGGAAATACATTAATTTATAGTGATAGCACAGGGAGCCTAAAGAGATGCTTTGATTGAGAGGAGTGGACACATCCCACAGAAAGATCCTGGAGAAAATGTCTTTGATGCTGTGTTTAGTACCCTTTGCATCAGAAATTAAATTGGTAAATGGAGATGAATTGGAAGATTTCTCTTCAGAAAACATCAAAATTGTCTGTTCTCTGTGGTGTTATGGAGCAGTTTAAGAACAATTTTATTATTTTGGAGCAATGTTTAAAAAGATTTTTTTTTTTAGAGCAACGTTTTTTCTGTCTTCTTTTTTCTTAAAATCACAGCTGTTTGAGACGCCCAGCTTTCAAAACCCTGCACTGCACTTAGGAACAGCCTTTATATTTTTTTTTTTGAATCACTGGAAGTAAAGAGCAGGCTGTTATTTCATCCATTTGTTACTGCTGCAGCCCCAGAGCCTTTCTGACAATCAGATCTCAATCTGCATTTTGCTGTGGCTGACAGCAGGCACAGCCTGCTGGTAGGAAGGAGGAGCCCTGGCGATTTGCTGCCTCCTGGGATGAAGCCTGTTTGACTGGGCATCTGTGACATTTCTAGCCTGCAATTTTTTTTTTTTCCCAAAAAATGCTGCAGGCTGATGCTATTTCTGTTTGGAATACTGATCAATCCTGTTTACAAACAGACAAAGCAATGGTGTATGAGTAAGGCCTTTTCTTCCTGCTGTATACAGGGATTACTGGGGATGGATTGGGGCTGAGCAGTGCTCAGGGTGCAGGCAGGGAGAGCTGAGCGTGGTTCACCATCCCCTGCCTGGCTATTGCTTGGCAAATTAAAGGCCTTTTAAAATTTCTAGTTTGTCCTTGTTGTTTCCTGTAAAAACATTTGGTGCTGAAATTCTCTTCTCGCGAATGTTTCAAGCAATATGTGAAATTGAGGGTGGCAGAAGCTCTTAGCAGTAGAAGATACATCAGTAAATAGGATGGGTGGCAGAAATGTGTAGCTGTTGGCTGGTATTTTAGTTTTGGTTTGTAATATCATAGTGAAACTTGAACTTCCTTTTTTTAATTTTTTTTTTCGTCCAGAGAAATTAAAGGAATGTTGAGGTTTGAAGCTGTAAGGGAGAGGGCTGGTAGAGGTTCAGTTTTGTTAACTGAGCAAGGTAATTCCAAATTAGTGCTCCCACAGGCCTGATCTTTGTCACTGCAGAGCAATGGCAATGTCCTTCGAGAGTGGGAATAGCAAACCCTACGTGTTATGTCAACTGTAGCTGGGTGAGATTAAAAGAGATTAGAATTACTGCACAAATATAAACCCGGGACTTGAAACACATCGGGCTCCTCTTGATGTGCTTTATCTGGGCATTTGTAGATCATTTCCACTGGGGATTGCTGTGCCTGGAAAGTCCAACCTGTGCCCTTTGCCTGTGACAGGTTGGTCACTCATTAGGCTGCTGGGGTGCCCTTTGGAAGAGCTTTTTTATTATGAAAACGATCCTGAGACCTCTAGATTAGACAGTGCACTCTCACCAACCCGCCTGAGGCAAGAAAGAAACCTTTAATCTCTGTTAAAACTCTGCGTGCCAAATATAATAGCTGGTTTCAGCAGTATTTAAACCAACCTCATTAGAATAGGGGAAGGGGGAACAGGTTTTAAAGGCTGGCTTTAGCGAGTAATCAGCTGTCTCCCAGATGGTCCAAATGGGACTCGTTGGACACTGCACTTAAAAAAGAAAATAAAAAAGGGAAAAAGAAGAGAAAAGAGAGCTCAGCAGCATCCTGTGTGTGAATGGGCTCAGGGGAAGGACTCCTCATACAGAGGCAGAGCTCCTCTTCCAACCCAGGCATCCCGTTGCATTCCTGCTGTGCTCCCTTGCACAGATGCAAGATGTAATGTATTTAAATTTATTCTGCATTGGTGGTGGTGGTGGCTCTATAGTTTTTTCAGTAGTTTCACCATGCTTGTGGTTAAAAACCATTTCAGCTTTACCCCGTTATGAGAGCTGGTAGCGTTTTTAACCCGGGAGCCTTATCAGGGAGCTTTTGTTGTGGTCAGAGGACAGCCCGGCGTGGAGCACAGCAGCACCGGGGCTGCATCCTGCACGCCGGGCTAATCACTCACTAATTAATATTCATGACTCATCTCATTTGGCGGCTGCTCTGGGGCTCGAGCAGCGCTGCTATTGGTGCTCGAGCCATGGAGAGCTTTATCTAAGGCAGGGCTGGTGCTCTCCTGGGCTGGATGCTGCAGCACCTCCAGGACACCCCACCGCGGGGCTGGGCAGCTCCCCTGGGATGCCACAACCCGCCTGACATCTCCGCGTGTAACGAGTCCTTTCTGCTTCTTCCCAAAGGTCCAGAGGAAGAAATGACCATGTAGATTCCACAGCTTGGGTGCAGCATAATGGGAAATGGTGAATGGAGTGGAGCTGGTCTGCAGCCTTGAGAGCAGCCGTTCTGTGACCTCCAGCCAGTCAGGGACACCCGCCACGCCAGGGGCATCCTCCACGTCGCTCGCCGGACACACGCGGGATTCTTTTTAATTCCTCGGATCGGAACTCAAGATTCCTCTCCTCCTGTTTTTAAACACTTTTAAGATTGTATCAACTACAACGAGTGGAGCAATATAACCAGCCACGATGGGTGACATGACAAATAGCGATTTTTATTCCAAGAACCAAAGAAATGAGGCCAACCATGCAGGAGAGTTTGGGTGCACACTGCAGGAACTGCGCTCCCTCATGGAACTCCGAGGGACAGAAGCAGTAGTAAAAATTAAAGAGACATATGGGGAAACAGAGGGGCTCTGCAGACATCTGAAGACATCACCAACAGAAGGTAAGCACCTCTCACTTCGCTTGAATTAAGGGAATTTGTGTAAATGCCCTCCAGACAGTGAAAAAAGAGGCTTTTATTCCAACCTGAACAGAATTCTCATGGTGCTGCCATTATTCCCAACAATAATAGAACAAGAGTCTTCTAAGAAAGAAGGTAAACCAACCCAGCTACAGCTAAAGCTGGTGTGAGAGTGAAAGGAGTGCTTCTTGTTTTTATAGCTAAATGCATTAATTTTTCCTTAAAATGACACCAAAAATCAGCACATGTTTTAGGCATTGCAAAGGGGCTTGAATCTCTGTGCTCCTGGGGGTAAGAAGGGGCAGAATAATTGCTTCAAAACTGCTTCTGGGTATTTGGACATCTTGAGAGTATGAAATGACATTTGAGATGCACTTTATGTTACTGTGTAGATCAATACATATTTTTATATTTATATATAGGTTACTAATCTTCACTTATTATATTACCATAGGTGATTTTGCTTAAATCATCAGTCTGTGATTGTATTGATGTTTTCATTGGTTGCACTTCTGTTGTGTGGAAAATTAAGCTCCTTGCTTTCTTATGTTTAGTAATACCAATCATAACTTTCCAGAATCTATTTTCCTAAGTGTTTTTAGAGACATCTACCTGATCATTTGTTAATCCGGTTTTCACTGCTCAAACCAAATATCTCCCCAGTAAAGTATTGGCAACACTGCAATGTCTCCCTCTCCTCATACAATTTTCTTTCTCTTTAAGTGCAAGTAAAATTCTGTTTCATTCTAAGAATTCTATTTTTGTCACTCTATTTTCATCTCCAAGGAGTATTAACACTTTTGGAAATTACACAGCCTTTCAGTCTATAATATTTCTGCAGTCTTGTAAAGTAGCCAAGATGTTCATTTCAAGTTCTTTTCTTTTTCAAGAAGATAGAAGTCTTGGCTTTGTTCCATCCTCTTCTTTCTAAAATTAATCATTTAGTTACCTCCAGTGTTTGAATGCCTCAAAGTCTGGAATTATTGGTGTGATCATAAACATGTCAGTTGTAGTGTGATACCATAAATTTCCCCAGCTGAGGGGTCCCAAAGGAGCAGCTATCAGTGTCTCAGCTTCCAGAATTCCACGTCTGCAGAAAAGCAGAGCTGAAGTCTCTGCCTGAGCTGAGTTCACGGCGGTGACTTCAGTCAGGTTTTGCCAACTCATTCTGGTGGTTACCTGGTCAATGTGAACTTCAAAGGAGATGTTAATTGCATGATGTGTCCAATTTATGACATCAGGGAAACTCAACTCCTCCTATCGGAACAGCGGGTATGGATGCAGCAGCGTGGCACGCTGACTCCAGCAGTAATCTATATCTGATACTGCAGATAAGGTAACTTTCCTGCAAGCATTACGTGCACTTCATCACTTGTGCATTAGGGAAAAACCTTTCCAGCTTCAAATGGCAATCAGCATAGCCTTGGAAGCGCCAAGGCTCCGCCGGGTTTTCATTTTCAGGTAGATCACATAATAGGAATTCCCGTTCACACAAAGCTTGCATCTTACTTTTAATTGTTTTGCTTGGAAAAATTCTCTGAAATATGCCTTGTCAAACTCTGGAAATTTTCACAGGAGAGAAAATATCCATAGCAGGAAACTTTAGAGGCTTATGGCAAATAGAAGCTTATGTTTAGTTCCAAGTCCCAAGCCATTGTTTTTCTTGATTCCAAGCTCAGTGAAGAGAATATTCTTGAAGATATGACTATTCTTAGAGAAAAGAAACAATCACTCCTTACATGGAAATGGAATTCTAACACCAAATGACATGATTTGAAAATTAATTATTGACATACTTAGTTTTATCTTTTGGTACCTGCAGCAAACTGTGGATTCCTCATTGAATATCTTTAGGAAAAAACACAATTTGCTACAGTGCCTGAAAATCACTTTTCCAAGCAGGCGTCATTTTTGGTGAAGGACAATTCACCGAACTTCCTTTGTTTTTCTTACTTCGGTGTGTTGCACATCTCACATGGTTTTATGGGGAATATGAAATAAGAATTACTGCAGGGCACTTCTTTGATGAAACCAAATGGCTGAGCAGGAGTCCTGAGAGGCCGTGAAACACTGAGAAGGACCTGACTGTAGAACTTGGTTCTTGCCTGTCTCATAACCTCTTCCAGAATTTATCTCCATAAAGTTCTTGGAATTTTGTGGGATAAATGCTGAAACAGTTACCAGAGCAGAGGAAAAAAAAAAAGTTTCCTGGCAGCAGGGACATGATAATTTGGTAAAATGTGGCCTAACCTGAATTTACTGGTTTATTTAGAAAGTAAGAAGTAGTCATGAGCTCAGAGCTGACTCAATTAATTTTCCATGTTGATATTTGATGTCCCACCTATGGATTGTTTGGATCAATCACACTTAGAAGTGATTTCTGAAACTGCTTTCAAGGCCTAGAAGTTCTCAAGATGTCATATTTGTAACTCAGATGTCATATTTGTAACACAGATGACACTGCTGTGAGGTTCCTTTCCCAGTGGACTTATGTCTCAACTCAGTGTGGAGCTGGGGGAATCTGCTGAATGTTGAGCTGACTAATATTTGCATGCTGAATGAACTAATAATATTATTATGGGTTATGGGACTTTAGTCTCTCCTTTAAATTTTCTTTGATTGCTCCTTTAGCTATAGATGCAGTGGAGATCCCAGCTCTGTTATGCCTGAGGGTTTTCCTGCCTTAAAGTGATTATATTATAATGAAAATCTCCCATTTAAGTGCTCTTAAAAAGAATCTCCCAAAATCTAGGGAAATAATTTATACGACAAAATACGCATGTGTGTCGACTTGAATTGGCTTTAAAAATATTTGTGTTCAGACTAGTTTCACTTTCATTATCCCAGAAATACCACGTATAGGCAGGGTCTAGTCCTGCCACTTTGCAAAACAATGCTGAATCCCCCCCGGGCAGAGCTGTGCTGACACTTGGATAATTTTCCATGCAATCGGAGTCTCCCAGGCCCACTGGAGCATCAGTGATACCTTATAAAGGACAGCTGGTCAAATGGGATGAGTTAGCTGGATGAATACCAAATGAGACTGGAATCCACTCTCTCCAATGCTTCACTGTATTTACCCACAGTTTTATATAGTACCCACCAATTTACAAAAACTTTTTCATCTACTTTCCCTTATATTTTATAAGGGAAACATTTTACGTTTATTTCTTATGGGAGCATGTCAGTGAATTAACTTCCCTGATTTCTTGCTTAAAATACTTGGGCACTGTAATTTCCAGTGCACGCAAAAAGTGAAGAATTCCCTGCCTGTGGAATGGTGGAATACCCCGAGTGGGAAGGGATCCATGAGGATCATTGAGTCCAGCCCCTGGCCCTGCACAGGCACCCTGACAATCCTACCCTGTGCATCCCTGGAGCATTGGCCAAAGGTTCCTGGAGCTCTGGCAGCCTTGGGGCCATGCCCCACCACAGTATAGGGAAGCTTTTCAAATTTCTGTATGAAGAAGAACCTTTCCAGGGTGATATCTGTGCAACCACACCCCAAACAGGCACTTCAGAAGGTGTTACAGGTTCGTGATGACGTTACAGCATTGCAGAAGAGGTTTTTCTGTTGGTATATAATGGATACAGAACTAGTTATGATCCTAGAAATGGGCTGGTGGAGTGCACTGGGGGAGAACAGCTTTGTTTTGTGTTTTTTTTTCCCTGGCTGTATGTCTCAGG
This sequence comes from Cisticola juncidis, assembly GCA_013400215.1. Taxonomy (NCBI): domain Eukaryota; kingdom Metazoa; phylum Chordata; class Aves; order Passeriformes; family Cisticolidae; genus Cisticola; species Cisticola juncidis. The sequence continues at coordinate 115,246 of VXBR01011575.1, read as the reverse complement.
ATACCATGAAAATGTTTTATGGAAAGACACAATCTCAGTTAACAGCTAACTGGTAATATTTCTGCTGTAGAAGTTGAGTTTTTAATCATCACAACTGCTCGTAGTTGAGCTACCAGAGAAGTTCTCTCTCTTTTCAAATACATATTTGTTGTGTGGAGGGATACAGAGAATCAATTAGGCCAGCTGTGGAGGTATGTTAATTTTTCATTATTGCAATCTCCAAAGCCTTTCACAATTTTAACGATGAGGTAAGAGATGAAGAAAGATTGAATGCTACAAAATTACCTGGCTGCCTTTAACACTCATTAGTTTTGGTTCCTCACACTTGCTTCTATAAAAAATGCACTTTAATAACTTAATAGTCTGTTTGGAAGCTGCTCTTGCTGGTTCACACTGAATTGCAGTCAGGTGCACCACTGTGTTCAATCAGCTCCAGAGAGGTGAAGAATTTGGAAAGGAAATTGGAAAAGGAATGAAAAGTACTTGATTCAGACAAATGGAAGTTTAAAATAGAAATATAAAAGAATTGATTCTGTGCTTGTCAGAAACTGACCTTTATTTTAAAGCACTGTCAAAATGAATGTCCATGAATGTAAAGAAATTTGGGATAGCATCCTTTTCATTGTTAAAAGAATATACTTGATCATGTATAAACCATTAAATATTATCCCTAAATTCAGGATCTTCTTACATTATTTTACACTTAAGCTTAGGATGGATAATATTTGATTGATTTTATAATTTCCTTAAAAGGAACATTGCCACCTCTGTGAAAGTCGATTTTAAGAGTTTCTTTGCGATGTTGAGCAGAAGTACCTTGGAAATTTTCAAAGCAGCATCTTAAAAGCTGTGTAAGAGCAGATGTGCTCATCCTCTCTCTGGATCACCACACTGCCTAATTCCTCATCCTTATTTGTGGTGTCAAAACATCTCCTGTAGTTCAGGCCCATTTGTCAAGCCCCCAGGCCAGCAGCCAAGCTCCCGGTGCACATCCAGCCCTTATTTGTCCATGTTCTCCCCACGGAAGGTTTGGTCTGAACAATGAAAACAGCCTTGGCCACGAAAAACCCCTCAGCATTGTCAGGGCCAGCGCCTCACAGGGTTTTTTCCAACCTCGCATGGGAAAAACCCCATGGATGAAATTTAAACTCATATTTCACCTGGTTGTTTGTGCAGAGCCAAGTGTGGCCGAGCTGGTGAGAGCTGGGATAACCTGGCATTTCCTGTGGTTCCACTGGTGGGCACTGGCTGTTCCCAACAGGATCCCAGGGAGCTATACTTGGCAAAGGGGCTGGTTCGCTCCTTCTCTGAAGGGCCTGGCCCTTTCCTTCATGAGGGGCTGGTTCTATCCATGAGGGGCTGGTTCTATCCATGAGGGGCTGGTTCTATCCATGAGGG
>VXBR01011575.1:100060-113648 GCA_013400215.1 Cisticola juncidis | reverse complement strand
TCTCTCTTTCCATGAGGGGCTGGCTCTCTCTTTCCATGAAGGGCTGGCTCTTTATTTCCATGAGGGGCTGGCTCTCTCTTTCCATGAGGGGCTGGTTCTTTCCATGAGGGCCTGGCCCTTTCGTTCCATGAGGGGCTGGTTCTATCCATGAATGGCTGGTTCTCTCTTTCCATGACAGGCTGACTCTCTCTTTCCATGAGGGGCTGGCTCTCTCTTTCCATGAATGGCTGGCTCTCTCTTTCCATGAGGGGCTGGCTCTCCCTTTCCATGAGATGCTGGCCCTCTCTTTCCATGAGGGCCTGGTTCTATCCATGAAGGACCTGGCTCCTTCTTTCCCTAAGGGACTGGCTCTGCCTTTCCATGAAGGACTGGTTCTCTCTTTCCATGAGGAGCTGGCCCTCTCTTTCCATGAATGGCTGGCTCTCCCTTTCCATGAAGGACCTGGTTCTCTCTTTCCAAGAGGGCCTGGCTCTTTCTCTGAAGGGCCTGGTTCTATCCATGAGGGGCTGGCCCTCATTTTCCATGAAGGACCTGGCTCTCTCTTTCCATGAGGAGCTGGCTCTCTTTCTGTGAGGGGCTGGCTCTTTCTTTCCCTGAGGGCCTGGCCCTCTCTTTCCATGAGGGGCTGTCCCTATCCTTCCATGAGGGGCTGGCTCTCTCTTTCCATGAAGGGCCTGGTTCTGTCCATGAAGGGTCTGGCCCTCTTTTTCCACGAGGGGCTGGCCCTCTCTTTCCATGAGGGACTGGCTCTCCCTTTCCATGAGGGCCTGTCCCTCTCTTTCCATGAGGTCCTGGCTCTCCCTTTCCATGAATGGCTTGATTCTCTCTTTCCGTGAGGGTTTGCCTAGGAAGGACGGGGGTCCTGCATGCTCCTTCCTTTGGAAATTGCAGCTGCAGAACCCCTCACGTGTATCCCAGCTGGGCTCTTTCTCCCTGGGGAGGAGAAAACCCATTGCAGTCTCTCTGCAGTCCTTGCAGGAGGCCTGTAAGCAAGTTAGGGCTAAAAAGTGTTTTGGCAGGAGCTGTTGTGATAGGAGAAGCAGTAATGGGTTTAAACTGAAGAAGAGTTGATATAGATTAGATCGAAGGAGGGAGTTTCATAAGGAGGGTGGTGAAACACTGGATCAGGCTGCCCACAGAGGCAGGGGCTGTGCCAGCCCTTGAATTATTTAACACCAGGTTGGATGGGGCTCTGAGCAACCTGGCTGAAGATGTCCCTGTTGTCTGTACTGGACAAAGTTTAAAGGTCCTTTCCCACCCAAATAATTCCATGATTCTCTGCCTGTTTATCTGGGGGAGCCAGAGGGGTCCGTGAGTCTGTGGGAACAATGGGCAGCACAGGGAATTCCCTTCTGCACCCTCCCACTGGGGCACCCAGGGACTCCTCCTGCCCCTTCTCTGCCCAGGGAAAAGCCCTGGATCCCTCATCTGGGGCTCTTTGCAGTTCTGCTCTGTTGGAGAGAGCCTGTCCTGAGTCACATGTGTGAAAAACAGGGCTTACTTTGTTGGTAAAATTTTAAAAGTTTCATAAAAAGATAATAGGAGACAGAAATAAAGCAAAGGGTTAAAACGGCTGGGTGCTTGGCATTTAGCCAAGAGCACCTCTACTGTCTTGGAGAAATTCTTTAAATACTTTTTAATTACATTAGTTTGTTGCATATTTATAGATTATTATGCATATTCATATTTTTTGAAGAACTGTTTAGTGTGGCTACTCTTTGGGCCTGCGTTTTTAGAGCATATAGAGTGTTCTTTGGCTGTGGTTTTATTACTCTAGTTTGGGCCTTGGTCTATACTTTCTTTAGACAGTAGATGCTGATAGTTGGTCTATTAATAATAGAGTCTTTATTATATGTTTACTGGAGGTTATTTTGACTAAATAGACAGTTTACCCATAATTATATTAGTTACTACCATTACTAAGTTTAAGTTTTTGTTAATAGCAGAATGAAAAGCAAAGTTATTTTATCATTATACATATAGTACTCATCTTAATATTTACAAAAAGCCAACTTTATAGTATTTATAATCCACGGAACATTGTCACAGGGGTGGGAAAGCTGGGAAGGCTGGGGTGAGCTGGTTGTGTGTGAATAACTCGTGGCAGGTTTGCTTTGGCACACGGGGCTGCCTCAGTCCTGCACCACAGCCCTGGTGTAGGGCCTGGGGAGGTGGAATTTGGCTCCTGTGTCCTGATGTGACCCTGGGCCAGTGCCAGGCAGATGTGCAGCTCCAGGGGCTCCTGGGCTGCACTCCTGGGCCCCTCTGGGCTGGCAGGAACGGCTCTGGGTGTTTGACACTCCTGCAGGCAGCATGCTGTATTGCCAGAAAATCCCCATGTCTCACCATTTGGAAGGGGTGCACGGAGCTTTCTTGGCAGTGGCGCTGCTTTTCCTTATCTAATATTTCCATTGTTTGTATAATGGAACAGCAAACATTCTTCCAAAGGTTACTGAAACACAAGCATCTCAAATGAATGGCTCCGATTTTTCTCTGTGATAAATCCAATTCCATTGCTCATTTTGTTTCTGGGTTCTTGCATGTCGTGCCACTCACTGATTTACTTTGGCTTTGTTCAGTTACTTGTGGAGAACTAGAGAGATATTGCATGATGCATTTTCCCCATAAAGCTTTAAAAAAAATAAAAAGAGATACCTGCTCCTTTGAGATTCTTAAATAGCCTGCAAAAAGGTTCTGTCTGGGTTACAGGCAGTGCTTTAAAGTAAGGCCAGGGAAGGCAGAAAGCAAGTGAATGTCTGCTGCTTTTTCTATTAGGCAGCATCAGAGATTTTCTGGGGTCAGTGCTGATTTATTTATGTGATTACCCAGGACATCATCTTCCTCTCAATGATTATCTTACCTCAGCAACACTTAGAAAGGAGGCTATTTTCATGCAGGCTGAAATCTCCTTTTCCCTGTAAGACATTAAATAATGGTAGGCAGGGTGTGCTGACCGCAGACATACATTCTGCTCTTGTACCTCAGCTTTAAATGCACAGGGATTTCATTTAAATCTGAGAAAAAATGAAATTTTTTGTACCTATTCTGCACAGGACTGGTGTTTGCTCATTGTAGTTAACTCAATTACAACAACAGTGTTTTGTACAATCAGAGGAAAACCTGTCCCAGCAACTTTCTGTTCTGCTTTCCCTCTTTGTAAAGAGATTATCACAGTTCAACACTCTCCATAACGTGTCGTGGCCCAGGTTTCTCCTTGATCTGAACGCAGTGATGCAATGGAGTGAGTCAGCCCCTTTCTGCTGAGCTAATGGTGGAAAGTGTTGCCATTATATGGGGCAGTTGATAAACCTGTGATCTCACTCCTGGGAGTTGTGGTTTTGAGTTTGTTGGCACAACCAGCTCATTCATGGTGTGAGAAAAAGATGGTGTGGAACATAATGGGCACCGTGTGACGATGGGGGCAGTGATCCTGGTATTCCATGAAAGCTAAACCAGCTGTCCCAGTGGCAAACTGGGATTAGTGGGTGGTGCTCCCTTGGAAAATGGGACTGGGCCTTTGCTTGGATGATCAAACAGGGATCGTTCTGGGCTCTGGAGTCAAAGTGGCTCCTGTGCTGGGCAAGGCAAAGCTGGAGGTTGGGTCAGTGGTGGCAAAGAAAGAGCTGAAGGGAGGGGTGGCTGCAGCCCTTCCTTGGTGTGTCCCTGTGCTGGGCACTGCTGGGAGGGTGACAGGAGTGCAGAGGAGAACACCCGTGGGGAAAGCCTCCCTCCTGCTGTACTGCAGGGCTGAGATCCATAAATACCTATAGACTGCCAGCCTGGAGTGAGAGCTGATTTATCTTCATTTTGTTCTTGTTTTGAGAAGGCTGCAGGAAGAAAGCAAAGTCCATTACACCAAATGAATAATCCAATCGATGGAGCCAGGGTGCCCTTGATGGAATTAAGCTTTGCCTTTGCAGTGTATCAGAGACACAGAAGGGTTTTTGCCTGATTTTGCTGGTGCCCTGTGAAAGTGAAAAGTTGCTGTGCAGTGGTTTTGTCCTGGTGGGACTGGCCCTGATGCAAGAGCACAGCTCTTAATTCATTGTCTCAGCTGACACTTAGAGGGGTGCAAAAACCTGCTCCCTTTAAAGTGTCACATTAAAATGTAAAGATAAAACAATTACTTGAATCTCTGTTAGGTGTTCCCAGACATTTTGCCACGTGTCCCTGCTGGCAGTGATGCTGCTTCCAGCTGAACCATGGAAATTGGGAAATTTTTGCTGCTAAAGTATTTGTAAGGATAATCTGTGGATTGGACAGGTGATGACAACACCATTCCTCACAATAATGAGATGTTGAATTTTGTTTTTCTTATATTCAGCATTGCATTTCTGTGTTTTCATGACAAGGAATTGTGCTATTTTTTTTTAAATAAAATGAGACAGTGGCCTCACTATACAAGTCTAAGGTCAGCAACCCTGCAAGAGGAATTAGCATGATTAAAGGGTCATTTTTCTTTTGAAGATAACTTATATCAACAGGCCTGGGATAAGAGCAGTGTTAGGTGCAGTAATGATCTCCTGCCTCCCGTCCCTTTTGCAATTACCACTCACCCTTCAAATCTAGCCTGTTCAAATTTACTGTTTCCATTCGTTTTCCAAGAAGTCAGAGGTTGGTGTTTGACAAGCCTGTTATTTATAAAGGTGAAGGGAAAATAAAGCCAAATATGTATTTTTGGCAGCCAGCTCGTGTGCTTCCAAGACAAACACATCTGCATTCCCACAGCACTGACTTCCTTTAATGTGGTATGCTCATAGTTTCTGATTTGCCTTCGAAGTATCTCTAGAAATTATTTCTCCTCTGTCTTCAGGAGTTTTATTTTCACATCTGTGTAGGTGTTCTGGAAACTGCTTGAGATCCTGAGAGGTGTGAGGACAAAGCAGCCTCCCCAGCATCCTGAGAAGCCGATGATTACCTCAGACATAAAGAACCTGTTTTCACAGATAATAGGTGACATTCTCTGGCACAGCTTTCAGCAGGGTATAGTAACTTCCTTTTTCACTTTTAAAGAAGGAAGAAACACTTTCTGAATGCTCATTACAAATCCCATTCCTTGTCCTTGCCTTGGAGCTGGTAAAACAATGCATTTCAATGTCCCCTCTTAATTGCCAGTCCAGAACTTGGCAGAGCAGCCACGGATTCTATTAAATGCAGAGGACTGCAGTTGTATAATAGAAATAGCTGGGTGTATGTAGCTGCTATTTCTGTAACAATAGCATTTACTAGCCCTTGTTTCCTCTCTGCTTTCAAATGAAATTCTTCAGGGACTGCAGATATTGTGGAGTCAGTTCTGCCAAGACTTGCAAACCTGAGCTTCCACAGGCTGTGCTGCTCTTTTGATAATTCCTTTTGCATTTTGTGTCAATCTCTCCTCCCCAGCACTTTCCACAGAGGAACAGTCTATTTCAATGTGAGGGCAGCCTAGGTAGGTACAATCCCTGAAGGTACAAAAAAGTCTGAAAAAATTAGTATTGGGAAGGAAAACCAAACAAATTTATGGAGTAGTTCAAAAGCTGTCATGGTTCTTTTCCTCTGATTAGCATTGGAGATGAGGGAAAAAAGGGAATAGCCCTGTGCCTCAAAAGGTGAGCTTGCCCTTGAAGAAGAGAGGAGGATTTTCTTGGAGCATCCAGTAAATAGCCCAGGAGCTGCAGCAGGAGTTCACTTTGCTCTGTAAGTGAGGGCACAGCTCCTTGGATGCTGCAGGCTGAGTCCTGTTTGTTCAGGACTGTGGCAGCATTAATGTGGAATAAAAATATATGGGAATGCTGTGGAATTGCAGGGCAGCTGTGCAGCTGTAATCTTAGCATTACTCTGGGCACCTCAGTTAATTTTTTCCTTAAACAATACAGCAAATCCACTTGGATTTTTGCTCCATTTTGCTGGCACTCTCCAGTGTTTGCCTCACTTTTAGAAGCCTGGGTGACAACTGGGGACGCTGTGGGTTTCCTTGGGTTTGCCTCACTTCCATCATGTGTTGGTTCCCTCCTTTTCCCTGCTACAAGAGCTCAGTTTGAAAGGAATGATCATTCCTTTCTGAGCCTTTCCATTTTTTTCCTTTCTAGTTTGCTTTTGCTTGCTTTTTAATTACACCCTGAAGTTGTTTTACCTTCATTAAAAAGTCCCATAGGAGCAGGAATTGCTTTGCCAGTGGGGTCGTGGCTGTTGCATGGTTTTCCATGGATAGCAGAGGTCATCCTGCCTGACATCTGCAGCCAAAATCTCTGCCTGTCCTTGAACTGCAGTGTTACAGGTGACTTTTACTCTTCAGAAACCCTGGAGAAAATCCCTCCTTGGTCGTGCTAATGAATCCAAAGAGTGAAGAGGCTGGCCAGGTCACTGTGATTTTCACTACTCAAAATTGTCGAGTTTTTACCAATAGAAAAACCTCAAAATGCTTGAAAACCCCCTGCAGTTTCCTACAGAAATGTGGTGTAAACGTGGCAAATTCTGGGAGCACTCAGGTGTGCTCCCTGCTGGCTTTGTGCAGCTCTCCCGAGGGATGCTGGGTGCCTGGGCTGTTCTTTGTTCCATTGTTTTCTCAAGCCAGTGAGTTTTGGGTGTGTGGGGCACAGCAGGGACAGTGTGACAGAGCTCACCCTGCCTCCCTGGGGCCACTGAAGTGTTCAGAACAATTTGCTTTTCCAGACTTCAGTCACAGTCATCTCAGGGGAGCAAGGTGGTCAATTGTAGGTGGTTATCAGTGGTACCAAAATCATCCCAAAATGGGGAAAAATAACCCTCCCTAACACTTTCTTTTTAGTGTTAATAAGACATTTCATTACTTTAATCTTGGCCCAGAGGTGAGTGGCTCACAAAGTTCCAACCTCCACACCAGAGCTGACACAAAACCTTTTCACTTATTTATTCATTTTAGCAAAGAAATTGATATTCATTGGTTCTAAGTGACAGGATTCTCTTCATTAATTAATAGTCTGCCCTCTGTTGGTTATTGGTATTTTCCTCTTCATGCTAATTTGGTCTTCATTCTTTAGTCCTTTTATCACCTTTTTCTCCAGCTTTCCAGGCCTTAATCTCCCCTGCATCTTTGGTTACTCCAACAAGAGTCTGTGAAGAAGCTAAACTAATGCTGGCTAAAAGCTGGGGTAGGGCACTACTTGCAATTAATTAAAATAACTAATTAAAAATTAGTTAAAGTTATATAACTTCCACTAATTCAGTGCTACATGAGGCTGTTACATGACAGCTGCAGTTGGCCCAAGGATGATAAATCTGCTTATTTTTGATGCCTTGTCCATCTGATGATTCCAAGCTCGGGGTGTTGAAGGGCTCTGCAGAGGAATTTTTAAAATTTACAGGTGACTAAGGAAATCCTATGAATGTGCTGCTGGGTTTATTCCCAAGGAAGTCTCAGAGGTTGTGTTACACCTCCTGCTGCTTTGCTTGCTCCTAAACATGAAACCTCATGTGCTGCAACCCCCGAGGTAAAACCCAGAACCTGAACCCTCAGAAATGAGATTTAAAGGGATGATTTAAAGGGATGATTTAAAGGAATGATTTAAAGGGATGATTTAAAGGAATGATTTAAAGGAATGATTTAAAGGAATGATTTAAAGGGATGATTTAAAGGGATGATTTCAAGGGATGATTTCAAGGGATGATTTAAAGGAATGATTTCAAGGGATGATTTAAAGGAATGATTTAAAGGAATGATTTAAAGGGATGATTCTTTTCTGAGCCCCTGGTGTTTTCTCTTCTCCCTCTTTTCCCCCAGACCCAAGGTGCACGCTGAGGGGTGTGCACAGTTTGTTGTGTTGGCAGAGGAATGGAACACTTTGAACATTTTCAGCTGAGGATGTGCCATGGATCAGTCCTGTTCCCTTCAATGAGCTGGCCCTGCTGGCTTGGTTGTGTTTAATGCCACAGCACAGCTGAGTTCATTTGCTTCAATAGGAAATATCAGATGGCAGAAGTCATTAGGCTCAAATTGTCTTATTCAGTGTTTTGAAGTGACCCCTCAGCAGAGGACAAAAACACCCAGCTCGTGTGTGCTCCTCTGCTCCAAAACACCCCGTGCCAGCTGAGAGTGAGCTGCATTCATGGTTGGGTTGGATGTTAAATAAATGGCTTTGAAGAAACAGATTTGGTGCCTTCAGCCCTGAAGAGTGGGCATGGAAAGAGATCTGCAGAGTTTGAAAAGATTTAAAAATAACTCTTTTAGCATTTGCAATAGATGGGGACTCTTAAGGTAAAATCAGTAGTGTTTTTTTTCTTTCACCAAACCTAGATGTTATTTTTAATTCCTGATGTTAATCCAATTTAACAAGGCTATCAGTGTGGCATGTTTTGCCATGAGATGCTGGCAGTTCTTTCTGCTGCCCCACTTTTCCCAAAGTATTGATGCTGACACGAACGTCTCTGCAGCTCACAGCTTAAAATTACAGAGAGAAATCGGCTGGGACTCGCCAATCCACGCCATTCCCTGCATGGGGACAGCTTTGTGCCCGCTCTTCTCTCTCCTGTCACTGTCCCCACGCTCAGCAGCTGCTGCAAGGGACACCTCTCCTTGTCTGTGGGTGGGAGATGTCCCTGTGGGGACAGCCAGCCCTGCTCTGGGGTCACTTCCAGCTGTTCCCAGTGCAGGGGGCACTGCTGGCATCGTTCCCCTGCAAGCCTGGGGCATCTCCTCCATGCACTCCTGTTCGTGTTGGCACAAAACCCAGTTTTAAATGAGGGATTTGGAATTAATGGCCCAGATCTGGGCCCAGCTTGCAATGCCCTGGATTTCTCGTTATTTCATTAGTGAAGAGGCTTTCATTAGGGAGACTTTCCTCCTCTTACCTTTATTTTGTGCCTCTTGAATTGTTGCTTGAAAGACCTGAATTTAATTTGGGGGGCGCTTCTTCAGTCTTGCTTACATCTTCCTTAAAAGATTCAATTGCAGGAGGCTGCCATGGGATCTTTAAAAGAAATTTTTTGCCAGCTTCATTTAAATTTGGGGGGCAGAAGGAGAGGAATAGGCTTAACCTGTTTTAATTTTGAAATATTGTGTGCAAGTTCATTGTATTATTAAAAATTGATAGCACATCTTATCTGCCTGGGACTGCCTGGGAATGTTGTAACCTTGGTGGATTGCAAGGACTGGTGGTGGCTGGCAGGAACAACAGAAAAATCTCAAGCTATGGATGCCTAGGATGTATTAATTCATCTTGCAAATTATCCACATTTTCTTGTGTTATTGAACAATTGCAGGTGTTGGTGAGAGTGGTCAGCAATGATAGAAATGTTTCCCTGATGAATTTGAGTAATCTAGCTGCCCTGTTATGAACATCTGCATTTTCCACCTTTAACATTCAGTATCATGTTCCCTCTTGTGGACTCTTTCATACCTGAATTTGTGCTTGTAGACAACCTGAAAAAACAAATAGCAAAATTCTCTTCTGTTGTGATTTCAGACCAAACCATTCTTGGTTCTGTTTTCTTTGCTTTCATCCATTGTCCTTTGATTACAATTTCTTTGCAGATACACATTTCCTTTATTGCTCATTTGCTTTTTGGTCTAGATCTGTTTGGTGGTTTGGTGTTTTATATATATATTTTAAAATTATTTTTTCATTTTTCTGCTTCCTGATGGTCTTAAATATCTCTGATTTGAAAAGGCTGTGAAATCACCCTGTGGCCTCAGGTAACTCCACTTTCTCTAACAACCCAAAGTCCTTGGGGGTGACCCTGTGCTTTGAAGCATTGATCAGGTCACACTGAGCATTTGTCCTGTTTGAACTTGGTCCTTTTGGCAGAATTTATCTCCTTTATCTGCTCTGCCCCATTTTTCCTGTTTGAACTTGGCTCTTTTGGCAGGGCTGTCTCTGCCTTATCTGCTGAGGTGGCTCTGCAGGATGGGGGGATCAGTCAAATATTCTGTGTACAACTGGGTGATCATGGCTGCGAAGACAAATAGTTCAGGATGACTTTAAATAAATCAGCCTGAGATATTAATTACAGTTGATAATTACAAGCTGGGTGCATTGAATGAGGAACTGGATGATCTTCTGTAAATGGATGTACCAGTTTCCAGCTGGAACTATTTTAAGGCCAGCAGTGGGCATCAAACTGGGCTTGTGGCTTTAAAAAGAAGAAAGAAAAAAACCTTACCCCAACCCCAAATTAAAGAGTGAATCTCATACCACTTAAAATTAGATCAGATTTTATTTCTGAATCTTTGAAAAATATTTAGGTTGCTCTTTGCTGGAAAGGCTGTCAAGAGAAGTATTTATATAAGAAATTAATTTTGAAATCTTCTGCCTGTTTTCACTGGGTGAGATAATTAAATGTAAAAGTTACAGGCTGAAACTCAGTATTTTAAAAGACAGGGAAGATTGGCTACTTGTGTTCGTGTTCCCAGACATGCAAGAACTGGGTTTTGTTTCATTCTCTCCCCTTACTTAACCCTTATTTTATTCACATCAAAGACATAATTTCTATTTCTTCCTTAAGCAAGATAATTTAATTTTTTTACTTTTGGGCATATCACAAGAGTTGTCAATAGTTTCTAGAAAAAATATTATTAATTTGGCATTTAGGGTTTATGACAAAGCCTTTTAAAGTGATAAACTTTCATAATATTGTTGAAATTAATGGATTTTGGTGCTTTGACTTTTTGGTCAGCTGCAATAATTTATCCAGTCTAAGAAATCAGGATGTAATTATTAAAAAAAATTAGTTGTTGAAATACTTTCATATCATGATAATTGGTTTTCATAGGAAAAGATTGAAAGTGATAAGGTATAATATTAGCAGATACTCTTCTGTTTAAATTATCTTTATTTAAAGTCAACTGTTCCTTACTTAAGACTTCTTGAAAAGCGCTCAAGGTAATTTTGGTTTGAGAACTGGGAGGAATCTGGAATGGCAATTTATAGAACCTTAATTAATTGTGCTGAGTTTATAAAGCCAAGGAAGCCTTTTCTGCTGGTGAACAGGGACAATCTCCCAGGACTTCTTTACAAATCCAAGTTTACAGCAATGCTCCTGCTCTTCCCACATCAAACAAGACTGATTGTACCTAATCCTCAAAAATAAAGAGAAAGGAAAAAATAATGATTTAAAAGTAGCCAGAAGTGTTTAAAAACAGCCTGTAGGACCCTGGAAGAGTTAGAGAGGGTGGGGAAGCTCCTGCTCTCCCACATCACACAAGATGATTGTACCTAATCCTCAAAAATAAAGTGAAAGGAAAAAATAAAGATTTAAAAGTAGCTAGAAGTGTTTATAAACAGTACCCTGGAAGAGTTAGGGTGGGGAAACAGGAGAGGAAGTGTTGAGAAGTGAAATAAAAGTGAAATAAATGGGTGGATGATCCAAGGATTGAGGCGCATTTCCAATCAGCAGTGAGCGTTTGTAGTGGTGCTGGCACGAGCCAGGACCAGATAATAGTGGCAGTGAAGGCTCAGGACAGGGTTTCCTCACTGGAGAGCCAGTTAATTCAGTGTTTATAACCACTGGTTTGTTCAGTAACCAGCACCTCGTTAAGGGGAGCTGGTGAGCAGCGCTAATTAATGAGCAAGGCCGCGTCTCTTCAGACGCGAGCGCCTGACACAGTGCTCAGTACTGAGCCAGGGTGGGAGAGGAAGGTGAGCTGGCAGGCAAAATTAATTAATGCATTCAGACTCATTAGCAAAGGCCACGGTGCTGTTCTGCATTGGGAGATTTTAGCAGGAAATGGAATGGCAGAATTCACCTGGCACCAGTTTGGGTTCCTGTTTGGCTGTGGTTTATGAAGTAAAAAAACCCAGGTTCTGCAGAAAGAGCCCCCATTTCATGGTCTTCTCTGCTGTAGGTGGAATTCATAGAGGAAAAATTATTTGGGCTTGGGTTGGTTTGGGGGTTTTTGTGTTTATTAATTTTTTTTTTGTGTGTGTGTAACACATAAGGCAAAATTGCATTTGCAGGTACAGCCAGTTGAACATCCAGGTGTGCCTGTGGTTTGTGACCATGGGCAGGGTTAGGACAGCAGGGTCCTGAGGAGTGTGCAGGCTTCAACCCAGTATCACCCCTGCTCCAAACTGAATTGTCCAGTTTTTATTCAAATTAACTCTTTTGTACAACTGGGCTGGGCCCAAGGTGCCAGTGGCTCCCTTGGGATGAGAGAGTTCCCTTCTCCAGGAGAGATAATTGTTAATTAAAAGAACCAAGGAGGCCTGGTCCTTTATGAACAACTCTGTTTATATTGCTTGAAGTTATGAAAGAATTCATTAACTTCAATCTACTTTTCTGCTGGAAATGTGTTGCAATTTCCAGCTGGAGTCTGCTGCTCATACTCCTCCTTTTGGGAGGTGTACTTGGAGTTTCCCTCTAATCCTTTTGAAATAATAGAAGTTTCAGTCTACAGAAATACTCAAAGATTTGGCCTTTCCCTAAATCCAAAACAACAATGGATAAAGAACACCTTGCCATCCCTTGAAGAGCCGACAACTTTATTTCACTTATTCCTATAAAACAATGCTAAACAAATATTTATTTGCCTGAATAAAGCCTAAATGGGAGTGGTAAAACAGCAGGCTCAGAGGAAAATGTGTAGGTGTGGGTTAATTGTATCAAAAATGATGCCTGGCAGGGGTAAAAAGCCTTCCTCAGTGTCACCTTGACTTCATTTTGCACGTTCTACTGACTGCAGTTTAATGTGCTGCCAAACAGCCTCAGAATTCTCTCTTGCTTCTAGTCTGACTTCTGATGTCCCAAAATCAATCCAGGTTTTTATGGAGTGAAAATTTAATCTTTCTCTCAGAATATCTTCTGTAAACACTTACAGTGCTGTTAATGTTGTATATATGATGTTTTTTATAGTATCTAACTCTGAAAAGGAACATTTTAAAGTGGATTTGATTGCAGTTACTCATTTCTTTCCACCCATTTTCTGGCAAAAAAACCCCAGAATCTGTAATAACAATAACACTTTTGAAAAATGAAATTATTGAAGTACTTAAGAACTTCTGGGAATCAAAACTGAAATTTTATTAAAAGATATGTAAACAAATGGGGTGATCAATCAGTGAACCATGTTACTATTTCCAACTGACTAAAAACCTGGAAGATATTTTTACTTTTTTTTCAAAGCTTGGAGAAAGAGAAGGAAGGCAGGATATAGTTCATGGGACACAGTGGATTCTCAAACTATTTTCTTCAGTGGAAATAATGAGCCACAGCTTTTCCAAAGGGGCTATTTATAAGACTGTGTTAACAAAATTAACCTCATTTGGGGAATACTACGTTTGAAGGAATTGTCTACAAAAATTCAGGTGCAGAGAAAGGCAGAAGGGGATTTCATTTGAAATGTTATCATGTTCTAATAATGAATTTAGTTTTGAACAGTGCAGAAATTATCTCTGCCCAAACAGAGACAGCAATGTGCATTTCAAATGCTGGAAATATTGCCCTGATTTTATAAAGTAGCACTTGCTCCTAATTTAAGTGTTTGTGCTTCATAAGCTCGAGCTGCTCTGCACAGAAGCAAACATATTTTACTGTGGCTGTTGTGTTTTTCATTGACACACAGCAGCTTCTTTGAGCAAGATTCTGAATTTCTGAATGAGCTTTTCTCTCGTGGAAATACTGGAGATGCTCCTGCAAT
>VXBR01011575.1:80794-100023 GCA_013400215.1 Cisticola juncidis | reverse complement strand
AAAAAAAAAAAGGGAATTAGAACAAGAGTTAGAGATTTTATAACAGACCACAAAACAAATCCTGGACCAGCTGTAAACTGTAAGAGACCTAAACTGATATCTGGAGTTTAAAATATGTGAACCTGCATCAAGCACGAAGTGAAAACAGGGATTTCCATGGTAAGGAAGAGCTCTGAGTGTGGGCTGTGGATCAGATCACATCTGAGTATCTGAGTGGCCTTTGGGCTTCTGAGCCAGGAGTTTCTCCAGATGAATTTCAAGCCCTGGCTCATGCAGTGCGTGGCAATAACTCAGAAATCTCCACTTTTGGGGAGGATCAAGCACAGGAGGTGTTTGAATACCTGTGAGGGGAACTGCCCTGTGTTACTAAATGACCAAATTCTGGCTCTCTGGGCCTCTTTGGTTTCCATGTGCATTTATTGAGCTGTAAATGAAGCCAGACTCATTTACAGAATCCACAGCAGCCCAAATGTGAGTGAGCTGCTTTCGTCTGCAGAGCACCACGAATCTTCAAAAGAAATTTTTTGCCAGTTTCATTTAAATGTGGGGGGTAGAAGGAGAGGAATAGGCTTAAGCCTGTTTTAATTTTGAAATATTTTGCAAAATTTCATTCTGTTATTAAAAACTGATAGCACATCTTATCTGCCTGGGCCTGCCTGGGAATGTTGTAACCTTGGTGGATTGCAAGGACTGGTGGTGGCTGACAGGAACAACAGAAAATTCTTAACCTATGTGATGCCTAGGAGGTATTAATTCATCTTGCAAATTATCCACATTTTCTTGTGTTATTGAACAATTGCAGGTGTTGGTGTGAGTGGTCAGTAATGATAGAAATATCTGTCTTTGGACAGAGGTTTCCAATGGATTTTTGGAATGATCCCAGTTCTAAAACTGGTGTGAGCCCAGCTCAGGCAGCTCTGAGGCTGGGGAGGAACATTTCTGGCTGTTTCTGCTTGTCACAGACAGAAGAGGGACCTTGGTGTCATTCAGAGATGAGATTTTCCTCCCATGGGGTCCACAGGGATGGGGCAGTTGTGGTGCTGAGGTCTGGAAAAATCCACCCCAAGTCCAGGCCCTTGGGAACAGGGTTTTAGAGGGACACCAGCTGTGTGGGACTGGTCTGATGCTTTGTATCTGAAAATACTTCAAAGGAAAAATGGTCAAATTACACATCTGCATGACCAGATGATCTACATGGCATCGCTTTCCAAGATGTTGTCATTTTTACTTTGTGGTTTTGTAGGGAATAAGAAAAGTGCTGGAAAACATTAAAGTTTTCCAGCTTTCATAGATGCTGGTTGTTACAAGGGACAAACTCAGCACTGTGGTGATTGAGAATTACTCCCCAGAGACTTTCCTGGAAGAATTATCTTGTATTTTGACTGTTTTGTTCAGATCATATTTGAAATGATGTTTTTCATCTGTTGTTTCAAAACTGCAAGCAGCTTTGCTTCCTTCTCTGTTCCAAGTAACTGATTAGTTGCTGGAATTGTGAATTACATTTTTGTGAAGAGAGGTGTGCTGAGTTTTAGATCTTCATGTTTAAATGTTTTCTCTCCACCAGCTGCCTCTGCTCAGCCAAAATTGCCCTTGGTGTGGTGCCCTCAGCTTCTGTCAGCTGTCTTGAACAGATAAAAACTGTCCCAAGTTGTGCTTTTCCCTGTAAATGTTCTGTGAGCTGGAACCTGGCATGGTGAATTATAGATAAGAACACCTGAGAGGGCTGAGGTGTCTGTTCCCAGAATTTTCTGATGGAAAAGTTGCCTGAAGAAAATTGTGCCTTTAATAATTGAGGAGGCTGGGTTGTGCATGAGGTGCCCTTGGCATGCAGAACATCGATGTCATTGCTGGGTGGCAGGGCTTGTCCAGGACAGCTTCCCCTGAATCCACTGAGGAACTGCAGAGCTCTCCTGGAAGGCAAAAATTTGATTTATTTGTGAAGTCTTTTCAGAATATCCACAATTGCAGCTTGTTACTTGTTGAAAGTGGGAAGATGTGTCCCTTGTGTGGTACCCTGGGGATTGCTCTGGAGCCTGGGATCTCAGGTGGGAACAGCAAAATGGTTTTGTGCCTCTCAAGGTTGTCCACAGCTGCTTTGTTTGAGCATTTTGCTGTTTTTCAGTCAGGTTATATCCCTGCTTTATTATTTGATTTGGGGACATCAGCATTTGCAGTAATTTATGTGAAAAATTTTATGTTCATGTCTTAAACTCAGATCATGGCTGGTTTTGGAGGGAAGGCAGAAATGCCACATTTTCCCTTGGACTGATGAAGCCATTTATCTGTCAGGATGTGAGACATAAATGTTGCCTTCTTTCACACAAACATCTCTGTAGCTCAGTAAAAAAGAGAACCACAGGTTTACATTTTGCTATAAAATATGGAATTACTTTCAAGAACCCCCTTGGTGGTATTGGAAACGAGTGGGGGATAGAATCCTTGTGTATCATGATTAATTATTATTATTATTATTATTATTATTATTATTATTAGCCATGGTATCTACAGGAAAAGTGAATCTCTTTTTTCCATCACATATTCAGCATCATCACAGTTACCAACAAATGTGGTACAAAGGTAAATAAAGATCCTGTTTCAGTACATGGGTATTTATCTTTTGTAGGCTCCATAATAAAAAAGATTATTTGTTCAATTAATTTCCAAGAACAACTTACTATTATTCCAGTAATGCTTAGCTTCACACTGTGTGCAAAATTCTTGCTGAGAGCCCTTTAGGTGGAAAAACAATTGCTCTTTGTGTATTAGAATCCATGTTGCATTTGACATAACAATGTTATCTTTATTAAATTTCCTTGTTATACCTTTTGATTTATAGCCCTCCATAAATCCTCATCTTAAAGCCAACTCTGATCTGGTACTTTTAGTGCCCCCATGCTGATACTAAAATGTGGGCTAAAATAATGGAGAATTCCAGTTGTAATCCTGAATCATGGGAACTGGAAATTCAGGGAGATCAGTACTGAGCAGGCAGCACAGCATTTCCTGAGGGGATCCTTTTGTGTGGAATTTTAATATTCTGGGACAGGGTAATTTTTGTTCCTTTCAGCATTTTTGCTCAGGTGTTAAAGGACACATTTCAGGACAAACAGTGAGTATTGACAGGGTATTGTCACATGTTTTATATGGAAAATTTCTGTCCAGCATTTCTTCTGGGCCTCCTCAGTCCAGCTGCAGGGAAACCAAAGAATACAACACCCAACTTGTACTTTAATTCATACAAAAATACATTACCATAGGAAGGATTCATCACAATGGGAAGTAGAATAGAAATGGATTTAATAGAAATGGATTTTTAATTAGAGTCATTTATTATATATATGTTTGAGTTAAGTTATATTAATCTGTTAATATTAAGATAAACTTTTGTGTATTAAGTTTAAGTATAGTCTGTGTTGTTTAGTTTAAGTATAGGTTAAGTATTGTTCAGTTAAAAATTACGTTAAGTTTAAGTTATTTTTAAGTTTTATTAAGTTTAAGTTTTATAAAATTTAGATAATATTAAGTCTACATCCTATTAAGGTTTTTATCTCATATGAGTTCTGTTAAGGTTTATTCATATTGAGTTTAAGTGTTGTTTGATTTTTTGGGGCTCTGTGAGG
Organism: Cisticola juncidis; assembly: GCA_013400215.1. NCBI lineage: Eukaryota > Metazoa > Chordata > Aves > Passeriformes > Cisticolidae > Cisticola > Cisticola juncidis. The sequence goes on along the minus strand of VXBR01011575.1, from coordinate 96,403 downwards.
GACCTGTGCCTGATCCAGCACAAGCCAGGCTGGGAGAATCCTCAAGGAAGATGAAATATCTGAAATATCTGAAATACCTGGACATTCACCTCTCCCAGCCATGCTATAAATACCTGAACTAGGGCAGGGAAGGAGCTCAGGTGTCCTGTGCTGGAGCACTCCTGGATAAATATTGATGTGCTCCAAGGGATTTGACAGGGGGAAGGGGAAGGGAGGGCTCCAACCAAGCCTCTGCCTCCAGCCAGCAGGGAATTATCTGTTGCTTCATCCAAACCAGCTTTAAATCCACTCCTAAGTGTAGCAGGAGAGTTTGGCTTTGAGTGCTGAATGAACAAAACAAAACAGAGCTCCCCAAAGGGAGCTGAAGTGCAGGTGAGCATGGAAAAGTCCTGCCCAGCAGTGGGAGAGGCTCCAGCACTGCTGGAGGTGTTTCCTAACAGGGCTTTCATGGATACTGGTGAAGAAAAATGGGCTAGGGCTGGGCCTCAGAGAAGAGCTCTTTGTTGAGGACAATTAAATGTTCAAAAGGGTGAAGGAGATGGAGTTTTTCTCCCACAGAGTTCACAGTTACACAGGGAAAGAGCAGTTAAGTATTTAAACTGGACTCCTGGCCACTGTTTAAAACTGAGCTCCTCCAGTTCACAGCATTCCAGGTGTGCTCTGCAACAGCTGAAGGGTGAAGAGAAGAGAGAAAATCTTACTTCAGAGTCTCTGAACCTTTCCCACAGAGGAGGAAATATTAGAAACTTCTCAAAGCAGAGCTGAGGTTCTTTAAAATCTACTGAGAGGCTGAGGGAGGGGGCAATGATGTTTGTCTCCTTTCAGCAGCAGCTGTTCCTGTACAGTGACACTGGTAAATGCAGTGCTGAAATATGGGATTGAATATGTACAAAGCTCTCCTGGACACCTCTCTGCAGGGCTCTGCCAAGGAGGATTCCTCAGCTCCTCCCTCTGTCTCTCTCCATCAGGGTTTTTTGGGCAGGAGACCCAACCCATTCTGCAGGTCTTTCCACAGGAACATCCCCACATTTGAGTTCAGGTAGCCCAACACCACCTCTGTGGTGATTTACAAACCAAAGCAAGGCCCAGGGAGTGATAAATAAAACCTGACTCACAAAATCAAAGCTGTTGGTGCATCGCTTGTCCCGGGTGCATTTTGCTTTTCCCCCCAAAGTCATCAAGCAGCTGCCTCCAGAAACAACCTGAATGTCACCTAAACTCTTTCCCAGATTTATCCTAGCCTGGAACAAGAGGACACCAAAGGAAAAATGCATGCCTCGGGACAAAACTTGCCTGTTGTCATGAGTTAACAGTTAACTGGTGAGAGAACATTGGAATACTTAGAAATCAAGCTATATTTAGTTTATTCAGTGCAAGGGCAAGGTCAGTGCCTCGTTCCCTGTTGTGAGTGCAGGATGCAGAAATGATGCCTTGGATGACCTGAAACAGAGACTGGGCAGAGCTGGAGGATAAAGCAGGGATTTATTGAAAGGCCTTTGGGATCCACCTTGGGCAGGACAAGAGCCTGGCCAGGGCTACACACAAGGTGGACCCAAAATGGGCACAAAATGGGCACAAAATGGACCCAAAATGGACCCAAAATGGGAACAAAATGGACCCAAAATGGACCCAAAATGGACAAAGGGTCACCAGGTCTCACACTTTGATCAGTTCTGGTCCATTTGCACTTTGGGGTTGAATTGTCCCATTGCAGCTCCAGGCTGGGAGGTCCCATCCTTCTTGTTCCTCCCTCCAGCCCCCCTTGTTTGTGCTTTGGGGCTGAAAGTTGTCCTGGGTGTGCAGCAGGAGAAGGATTTGTTTTGTGTCCCTGCTGTGTGCAGAGCTGAGTGAGCCTGAGTGTGAGCTCAGAGCTGCACCCTGGGCAGCACAGGGGCTGAAATACAGGGAAGGGAAAATACAGGGAAATTCTGGGAATTCAGGGAAATTCAGGGAAAATCTCCACTGAAATACAGGGAAGATAAAACTTAAAGCATCAGAAGGATGAGAGTGTTCCAACCACAGTTCACAGCTGAGCACATCCAGGAGGCTCCAGAGCAGAGGTGGGAAGGTTGGCCAGGAAGGGAAGGTTGTCCTTGGAAATCCAGCTGCTTGTAGGAACAGGAAGGAGGAGCTGTGTGCAGGAGTCAGGAGTGATCTCCAAGGTCTCTAGGGAAACACTTCTGTTGTGGTTATAACCAGTCTAACTCCAGAGATTCTGCTTGAAAAAAACCAAAAAACCTCCCCAGAAACCAACCATGAAAGCCAAACCTGAAAAAGTGCAGGTAGGAAAAAGCTGAAGAAGGATGCTTGAGCCTGGGAGTGTTGGGGCTGATCACAGTGCTTTGCTCTGAGTTTTGGATTAATTTTACCCCAGAATTTGTTTCCTCTGGGACACAAAAAAGACAATGAGTTAGGGGTTAATCAGAGTAACTGGCAATAGCTGGAAAAGAACCCCTTTGTAGGTGAGTGTGTGTGTTGTGGATGGACTGGTCTGAAAAGCAGTGCAGGGCCTTGTGTGTCCATATGGAAATTACTCTGCAGAGTTTGGGGTGTTGTCTGCAGCTTAACCTCAAGCCTGGGGCTTTTATTCTGCTTTTTAGAACAGCAGCTTCACAATTTGAAGTGCAATTAAAACACTCATGCTAGAGTGAAGTGTGGTCATTCACACTTGCATTTGGATATTCTTCAGCATTTATTGTATTTGTGTGGGTGAATAATCAATGTGGAACAGAAAGCTCTGGCTCTTAATTGATTCACAGCCTCTGTCAGGGAATGAAGTGATTGCAGCACAGAGCAGGTATGGAGCAGAGTTTTTGGGATAATCTGGAGGTGTGAGGGAGTTGCTGTGCAAATGAATCCTCTGGATGGTTCCTGTTTCACAGTTCCAAAGATTTTTCTGGAGCTTCTACATTTTCTAGTGATAAAACGAAGTGAATAACTCTTTTACCCTCTCAGTTGAGTTTGCTCTATTTCCTTAACCTTTTCATCCTGTCATGTACTCCCACTGCTTCTTGGTTCACTTGCCCCTTTGGCCATCTCAAATGAAGGCAAAGGATTTTGAAATTAATTTATCTTAATATCATTCTTAAGTGTTAAGCTGCAAAAAGAGATATATTAAATAAGAGACTTTCTTAAATAAAATTCCATCTTTGGAACAGGTTGGTGAATACAGACATAAAACTCTGAGTTGACCCACAATTTCCTAAAATATAATGCTGCTACTAAGGATATTCTTACATATCTCCGACATAATTTGTGCATTTGTGATAAATAACTTTCTGCTTGGATAGATGAGAGAACTTTTAAAGTAACAAGTTAAAAAAGGAAATAACCTAGTTATTAGTTCTCATCCCAGCAGCTGCTTTAACGAAATAATGATTTTAATAGTCTTGGGGAGCTGTGCCTGGGGAATGGCACCGCTTTGTCAGAACAGAGAACCTTGAGGGGAAAAGACAGATCCATTTTCTCCAGCCTGATCTTTTAATGGAAGGAAAGAATAGGCAGCTGCTGTGGGCAGGGATGGACTCAGAATGTCTTTTTCAGGGAGCCATGCACAGAGATACTGCTGAGATATTGAAAAGCATCTGATTATATAATCATCAAGTTGAATGAAAAAGAATGTTGCATAATTTTTAGCCTGCTTTGACTTCTGCTTTGGTAAAACCTGCTCAAGTTCTGGCACCAGTGCTGAGGCAGGAGCCCAGGTACCTGTCTGGGTTTGGAAATGTCACTGTGGTCTGATAGGTACTTGTAGTGCTGAGTACATAAAAGGGGGGCTTCATCTCCTAGTGCATGACAGGACAGTATTTACACTGAAAATCTTTTCTCCTGAGATTTTATGAGTTTGATGCTCTGGATGTTACATAGTTTTGGTGAAAATGGATTAAAAACCTCCTTTTTAAGGAGTTGACATAAGCACAATGTAGTTGAGAGCCCCATTTTGTGCCCTGGTGGAAGGCAGGGGACACTGGGTTTTGTCAAACACTCCCACATGTCTCTGTGCTGAGGGCAGCATTTGTGAACCCTGACAGGTTTCCAGAACCATGAGGTTGTCCTGGGGAATGTTCCCCAACCTCTGGAATCCCTCAGGTGCAGCCCATCCCTCTGCAGTGCCTTGCACACCCACACTGGGTGTGCTTCACCTCAAACACACCTGGGGAGACCCTCAGAAGGGTTTAGGAGCATTTCTGTCCCTTAGAGCACTTCAGGAAATCTGCGTGTGCTCAAATAGCTCAACTGGGGTTGGATCATCCACAGGGAGGGTTAATTGGGCTGTTAAATAAAAAGAAGGTTGTGTGTTAACTGGCTCTGTTCTGGAAAAGAATTAATGAGTGCCTGAGCAAGGGTTTGTCCGTGGAGGTTTTGCTGGAGCCTCCCGTGCTCTGTGACACAGCAGGGACACAAGGTCAAGTCTGTTCATCCTCCTTTGTTCTGTGCTGATGCTGCTCAGTGCAGGGGGAGTTTGGCTTTTATGCTGTGACTCCAGCAAATGAAGACCCCAAAGCCTCCCTGTCAGGCTGGGTGTGCACATGTAAAGCTGGGAATGGGAGTAGGTAAGAAAAAAAAAGTCTGCATTTGTTGCCTGAGATCTGAAACAATGCAAATGAAGCTGCACACTCCAGTTTTTCAAAGGTGGTGGAAGGCATTCAGAATTTGACAGGTCCCAGTAGTCTTTGATTCTGTTCTTCTGTTCATTCTGTTCTTAATCCACTGGGATTATTCTCCTTCCATCTTCTACAAAGCTGTACACAAAATGTGGTGCCCAAAAACATCATTAAGAAAATTTAAATTTGTAATCGCTCGGTAAATGGTTTATTCTTTGGTAATATGCAGTTTGTCAGAAATTTGACATTGCATTGAAACCTCCTGATTTAATCCTGTCAGCCTGACTTAATTTTCTGTTCTATGTTTGCAATTAGTGGTAAAGGTTACACCTGAGGAGATGCTCTGGATTCCTGAAATCACATTAGTGACGAGTTATTTAATCAGCAGCACTATTTAAAGGTGCTTGAAAATAACATTGTGCCTCTACGGCTGTGAGAGTTTGTATGAGGTGTTGATGACACGTGCAATAAAATGGGGATAAAGGAAAGCTGTAGGCCTAAAGCAGGCAGTGGGATCCTAAAACTGTAGGGTGGTGGAAATCAAAGAAAATCACTTGGTGTTGCTGCCTTTTCTGGAGGCAGAGGACTTTTAGTCAGCAAAAGGAAAATTGAGAAATTTCTTGTTGCTAGCTGGGACCTCTATCATCTTTCCTAGCAGTCTGTAGCCACAAGACAATAAAAATATCTTTATTTTCCACTAGCACGGTTCTCTGCCCGCAGGGCAGAGGAAGAGAGGGAATTCTGGCAGTGTTTATAAAGCTGCCTGGTGGCTGTGAGGAGTCCTAAGGGCTTCTCTGCAAGGTCAGACAAGCCCTCTCACCTGCCTTCCAGAAACAATCCAAACCCTGCTCCACACGCTTTAGAGAACACTTGATAACTTATTATGTATTCAACTTCCATGTGGTGCTTCCCATATTTGTTGTTTGTCTGTCTCCTGACCTTATTTGTGGGATAAAGGTGGCAGCCAGCATGGAAATTATCGTAAATACTGTGTGTGCCTGAATGGGGAGAGCAAATGAATGGCACCAGATAGCAACGTTTATTGTGTCAAGGCTTTGGGATGTCATTTATGTGTAACTGCTCCTAATTAGTGCCATTCAAACCAACTCAGAGGCTCCAGAGCAGATGCCAGTTGTTGCAAGAGATGAGCTGGATGGTTGTCATTTTGTACAGTCAACTGCACTTGGAGCTCTGACAGATCAGAGATGGGGAAAGGTTTCAGTCCTGGTGCTCACAACCACTTTTAATTGGGAATATTTCCCTCAGTAAGCTCCAACGGGGGCACTGCTGCTTCTTGGGTGAGAGTTGCCCTTCCCTTGGGCCTCAGATCCTTCCTGTGAGCAGCAGGAGCTTCCAGGTCCTGCTCCATGGCATCTTTGGAAAATGGGCACCATCATCCAGTTTCTTCTTCATGATGTCCTTGGAAAATGGGCACCATCTTCCAGTTCCTCCTCCATGGCATCTTTGGAAAATGAGCACCATCTTCCAGTTTCTCCTCTGTGTTGTCCCTGGAAAATGGGCACCATCTACCAGTTCCTCCTCCATGCCATCCCTGGAAAAGGGACACCATCATCCAGTTCCTCCTCTGTGTTATCCCTGGAAAATGAGCACCATCTTCCAGATCATCCTCGATGGCATCTTTGGAAAATGGGCATCATCTTCCAGTTCCTCCTCTGTGTTATCCCTGGAAAATGGGCACCATCTTCCAGATCATCCTCCATGCCATCCCTGGAAAATGGGCACTGTGCTTCATCCTGGTTGGCAGCAGCACTAGAGAGTAGGCAAACATCAGATACTCATAAAAAAGGATCCCATGCTTGAAGTTTGGGGATTTACTCTTTCCTGGAGGAAATGTGCTGAAAAATAACCTAAATTAGTGACCACCTCAGCCTAAACTCTGGTGATAAAAAATTTAAGTGGAGTCATTCAGAGATAATTCAGCTTTTGATTTGAATGCCATTTACAAACATAATCAAAGAGCAAATACAGCTTTGTGTCAATTGACATCCAAATAGCAGTGATGCTCCCCCCACCCTCTAAAATTGGCTTTTATTTAATTAAGACTCTCCAGGAGGCTGCCACTCTCCTGTGGCTGGAGCAGCAGCTGTGGTGCAGTGATGAACCTCAGAAAGAATGAACATCTCTGGCACTGCTGCGAGCCTTGGCACAACAATGGGAAAGATCCTCCTGGTATTGCTAAGAAAACAACCTCCTGGCTTTTACAGCAATTTTCTCAGTCATCACCATAATACTCTGCACTGGGGGTTTTGATTTTAAACCCAGTAATTTTGGATGTTTCCCTAATGTGATTTAACGAGTTTTTTTTTCAGAGGTATTTAAAGCCACGCTCAGGCTGCCTTTGCCAAGATAGCAGTGAGAAAGTCAGAATAAGACTGAAATTTGATGTTTAAGTGGAGCTCATGAAGTGTGGGGCCAGAGGAGGTGCAGGTGCCAGGCTGTGATCCCAAGGGCAGTGGGATGAACCTCCCTGCCCAAGCTCTCTTGTTCTGAGAGATGCAGGGGTGGTAATTGCTGTGTGCCCTCGTGGCCCGGGGCAGGCTGAGTTCTCAAATTCTGATTAATTTTCCTGTCTCACGTTGAGGGAAGGACTCTTGAAAACCAAGTGAGGTGACAGCACTAATAGCACTCAGTACAGATGTCTCCAGAACGACTCCCACAAGGAGAGGAGGTGAACTTTTAACACTTCAGGAAATATTCAGGGTACTTGGAGGTTTTGCCTCGTGCCGAGGGAGCTCCCTTGGTTCCGTGGAGCTGTGCCAGTTCTCACAAAGCTTTCCCAATAGTTCCAGCCTGATCCAGAGCCTGCTCCCTCCACCCTCGGGCACTTCTCGAGTTTCTCTTGGCCATGCTGAAAATAGATTTCTCTTTGGGATCTTGTGTGAACCAGGGGCTGGCAGAAAGAGAAGAGGATGAATTAAACCAGAATCGTGTTTTGCCTTTAGTATGCAGTGCTGAGTCTATCCCTGAACTGTGGAGATGGAAAGCTCCAAAAAAGCCATAAATTGCAGGAGAGGCCTGGAAGGAAGGGGGATGCTGAGGAGCACTAAGGGTGGTGCAGAGTCCCCCTGGATGCTGGGAATGCTGTCCTGGCATGTGTGATGGGATTTGTCCCCTTAGCACAGGGAAGGACTCTGGGGTCACCTCGGGTGAACACTGAGACCTGAAGGAGTTTGGGGACCATCTCCAGAGCAGGTGGGGCTTGCACTGCTCATCTTGAGATGTGATCTTGGTGCCAGTTTGGGTCCCCCTTAATTTCTTAATTAGTATTAGCAATTACTTCCTTGAGCTCTACTCCGCTACTTATAATTTAAATATTAATATATGCCATTCTATAGCCCCTGTGTAGAGCACAGTCATTATAAAATTTAGGTGACTGATTATTTTTTTAAATAGGAAAAGTTTCAATAGACGAAAATTTCTCAGAGTTGTTAATTCAAAAATATCTTGCCAAAGTTAAGTGTAGACAGCAATGACATTTTGTGGTAACGAAAGGAACTTTGTGTTAAATTTAGGCATGAGATCTGTGTCCCCTGCTTGTACAAGCACTGTGAATGCTGCAGGGAAGCTTCAGGAATAATTATTTCCACAGCTTAGCAGAACACTTTGCATCCTCAGAGCTCAGGTCAGGGCTCACATGGAAGGGGTCCCATGTGACAGCCCAGCTCTGAGGTGGTTAAACAGAATTCTGTGCATATTGAAGCCCAACTCCAGCAAGAGTTCATCACTTACAAAACTGAAGTGCAATATGATTTCCCCAAGAGGCTCTAAATCCTCACACTTCACACAATAGACCTATTTCTCTTAATGAGGAAAAATTCACTCTTGGCTTAACTCCCCTGAAGTTAATTTCTCTGACAATAAATTTGGCCCAATATGTCAATACAAACGTAACTCACTTGTGTTCATAGAGATTAACTCACAGCATCTTATGTATGCCCAGAATAATTAGTTTACTGTCTCTTGAGGTTTGTTTAATTAATACAGAATGCTTTCCATTTAGAAGATACTTGCTGCAGAAACGGGTCTGTTGTAGATAAGAGAAACTCTGACTACTCCCCCAGTCTTGTGCTTGACTTGTTGGACAGAAAATACTTGGGAGCAGGGAAATTAAATTTCTTTCATTCAAGCTGCTCTCCCTGAGCCGTTTTTGTAGAATTCCAGCAACCTGGAGTGGCTTTCTGCCTTAAAATAATATTCAGATACACGGGGTTTTTACATTTTAATAGTCCTGTGGTTCCTCTGATCAGCTAAGAACCATTGCAATACTTTTTGAAATTTGTTACAGCTTCAGAGAAGATAACTTATTTATAGGAAAGTCTTTCAGATCTGCAGTCAGACGCTGAATTTTTAAAGGCAGGGTATGTGTCAGAAGCTAAATAATTAAGATACGTGCCTTCTCAGCATTTTATTTCAAATATTAAATATTACATAAGAGATTTTTTCCCTGTGGAAATCAAGCCTTTAAAGAGGCGCAGTCTCAGCCAGAAAATCACTGTACTGTACAGTTAAATTGACACATCCTGAATCCTACAAACAGTTCTAAAAAAGTTCTTAAAATATTTCAGCATTCCAGCTGTCCCTGTTTAGGAATGCGGTGATAAGTTGTGGTTTTGACATCAGCTCACCCTTGCAGGGATCTTTTGGAAGCTCTGGGGGAATTTTAAAGCAGAATTTGGTGTTTGGAGCAATGGAGGCAGAGGGTAGGATGGGGTTTTCCATCCTTAGCTCATGTAAAACCTGGGCAAGGTGAATTCCCTGCACTGCCACCATGGGAAGCGCAATTCCAGAGGAAACGCCGCCAGTCAGTTCCTTCTGTTGTAAACCACTGTCCTCCTCTGGAAGGAATTGAAACTGCACCAATTCTCCTCAAGACCTCTGCAAACTGTGAGTCCTTCTCTGGGAGTGCTGCTGGCAGAGCAATCCTCTCCATCCTTACACCTCCCATAAATTCCTGAACCTTCAAAAACCACCATGGGCTTCCAATGCTCGTGCGGTTTCCTCAAATTTCCTCAAATTCTGCTGGAATTCAAACGGACTCATCAGACACCTACGAGGTGGTGGCCCAGGAGATGGCAGTGCCAAAGTTGTCTTCTCTAGAAAACTTGGGAAATTCAAAGCACCAGGAGGAATTTCCAGCAGCTCAGGTTGCAGCCGTGTCTCCGTTTACCATCCCCGCGGGGCAGGGTAAAGTTATCCAGCCCTGTGGGCTCATGGGGACACAGCCAGCACTGCCCTGTCTGCTGCCTCCTGTCACCAGAACTCAGAGTTTGTCACCTGCTGGCCACTTTCCCTGCAGGAAAACTCTTGGAAATGGCTGGTTCCATGAGGTTAATCCTCAGAGTGTTGGTTATAGAGGTTGGTAATGTTCCCCTCCAGCACTGACCTGCTTTAATTCCCACAGGCTGTGCTTAGGCCTGGGCTCCTGTCTCCAGAGGGTGGAAAATCCAAGGCATCAGGTTCAGCTGAGGAATTTCTTTCACCTTAAGTCATCCAAAAGGATGTGGGGGTGTTTGAACGGGGTTGGTGTTTGGCTGTTCCCAGTTGGAGCCAATTCCCTGCCTCCCATCTCAGCTCAAGGTGTGGAATCAAACAGGTTGAAACTCTCAGACTTCCCCACATTTTGGCATTCTTCACATTTCCCATCAGCTGCACTGGAAATCCAGTCTGGTTTTCAGTACAAAAGCATTTTATACACACATATATATAAAGTCTGTTATTTTCAGTTGAGCAAACAGTGCCCTGTCAGTGCTGTCTGTGACACACCCCAAAGGTTTGGGGTTTTGTCCCCAGTTTTTCTGGTAGGATATAAACAGATGTGTGCAGAAAGGTCACATTTGCATCACTGGAGAACTTCTGCCTGGTTTTGGGAGGGCTTTGGGTTTGGAAATCTGTGTGGATGTGCATATGTGCTGTGTGATTTGCCTCTCCTGGCAGTCCTGAGAGCAGGGAGTGCTGGTGACGAGCTCCCTCTCATTATTTGTGAGTTATTTGTCACTAATTAGAACCAGTGCAGTTGAGATGATTGGTTGGGAATGTACCCAGATCAATCCCAGAGAGGTGACCACAGTGACCCAGAGAGTGGGCACGCTGGTGTCCTTGGCCCTGGCCATCCCTCCTGCCACCCTTTTTGAGCCATCCATCATTCCCTGCTCTTGGGGATCAATTTTCTGTGCAGAGGAGGTGCCTGGTGGATGAGACAGATCTGTAGGAGGAGGAATGTGTTTTTCACAGAGTTCTCAGCACTCTTGGGATTATGAAACATCAAAGGGAACTTGCATGAGCCAAGACAATGTGTTAGTAACAGCCCCTGCCTGCTGTGCTGGGGCTGGAGCAGCTCTGGAGAGTATTCCTGTCACTCTGGGTACAGGTGTACCTTACCTGCTTCTGTATTCAGGGATCACCTTCCACCTGCCATCAGCTGCTGGGGGTTGGATATCCAGGAATATCCTTAATAACGATAAAAGCCTTTCAAGTGCAGGTCCTGGAGGGTGTTCTGGAAACGAGGAGGGAGCTCAGGCACCTCCAGGAGATCTACCAGGGTGTCCCTCCTCTTTTTTAGGTGCTGTGAAGGGCCCCTGCCTCTGCTCCAACACAGTCCCCTCTTCCCTGTGTGCCTCAAGCACCCCTGGGGGAATTTCTGGCTTTGCATCCCCTCTGGATGAAGGGAAAATGAGCTTGGGAATCAAACTGTGTAAATCAGCTGTGTTTTTAATATCCTGTGTTTTTAATGGAAAAGTTGAACTCGAATTGGCTGATGAAGCACCATGTACAAATAACATCTGTATAGGGACTTAAAGTCAAAACTGTTACAGGGTATTTCTTTTCCCTGATAAAGAATATGGGTTTATTCCTTCATTTGTGTTTCCTTTCTTTTTCCTTTCACCACACCTGTCAGCTCCAAGGAACCCAAATGATTCCATGAAGGAATCTTTCATTTTTGCTGTTTTGCTACATCCTGGATTTCTAGAAGATTTTGTGGCACCTGGTGTAACATATTCTGAGAAATCTGCCCCGTGGTTTCCAGACTTCTCTGGCTTTTATCAGTGTTCAGGCACTAGAGAATTTGGCCTTCCTTTCTTCTAGGTTTGATTCCCACATTTAGTGAAGGCAAAGAAAAGCCAGTATCAGTTGGAGTTCTGACAAAAACATTTCACATCCTTTTCACTGGCTGGAACAAACGAGCTAAGGAGAAACATCAGGTGGTTCTGGTTGTCATTTTTGATTTGTTGTGTTCTTAAGGCCCCTTGTGCATGGATTTCAGTGCCAGGAGCAAATTCTCCATACTCCAGGACTGCAGAGTTTGTGTGTTGGTTGTTTCAGAGCTGCAGAACTCAGCATCCTCCTTTCCAGGCTCTACAAGATTTTGCTGTTATGTTCAACTTGTAACATCTTAGGAAATCACTTTTTTTTCCCTGGCACTACAACTTTTACAACCCCATGGAAGAGAAGTTAGAACACCTCACAGAAATTTTCCCAGGCATTGCAACCAAAACTGAGGGGTAAGAAAGATTAGAAGTGAACTTTACACCACAACTCTTTTAACTTTCAAGTGATTCTCAGGACTTTTTGTTAGAAACCACTGTTTTTTATTTTAATTTTGAGCCAATTTTTCTAAGTAGTGGAATTAAAATAGATGAATAATTTTACTTGTCATTTGCAGCTTTTTGCCTTGCCTATATAAACATTTTTACACAACTCTATAATTACTTTTATTGACAAAAGAAAGAATGGTCATTATTTAGAAATCAGCTTGCTCATGCAGGACAGTTTGGTAACTTGTAAGTGCAACTTGTGTTTTCCAGAGTTGTTTTATTTGGATCTGTAAGGTTATAATTGAAGTAGCACTGAAAAATCCTGGCTACAGAGCAGATCCTGCTTGAAGCTCAATTGAAGTTACCTTCAAGATCATACTTGAAGTTAAATTGCTCTGCTAGAAACTGGGAATTAAAGCACCAGGGTATAATAATTAACTAAAAAAAAAAGATAATTATGGAATCCCAGGATGGTTTGGGTTGGAAGGGACCTCAAAGCTCACCCAGTCCACCCCTGCAGGGGCACCTCCCACCATCCCAGGATGCTCCAAGCCCCATCCAGCCTGGCCTTGGGCACTCCAGGGATCCAGGGGCAGCCACAGCTGCTCTGGGCACCCTGTGCCAGGGCCTGCCCACCCTCCCAGCCAGGAATTCCTTCCCAATTTCCCATCTAAACCCACTCTCAGTGGGAATCTATTCCCCTTTGTCCTGTCACTCCAGGCTGTTGCAAAAAGTCCCTGTCCCATCTTTCCTGTGGGCTCCCTTCAGGCAGGACACAGAACATCTGAAAATAGCTAAGGGGGTGAAAAAATGAACATTTGGGGAGCATCAATAAGAGGAGCCTGTTTGCTTTCCTGTGGTTGAGATCAGATTGTGGCTTTCTGTGTGTGAGAGGATGAAATCTAAATTTAAGCATCCCCACGGTGTTTTCTGGTGTTTTTTTTCTGTATTGCAAACTGCCAAGAATGCTTGCGATTCCTGCATTTTGTTAGTTTGCTGATAATAAAAGAAAATTGTTGTCAGACCAGGTTATTTGTAGTTTATTCAAGAAAAAGAAAATACTTTCACTTGCTTTTGCAACGTTTTGTTTCTTGCCATAGAAGTGAGTGTGAGCTGTGGGCAGGAGCAACCAGCAAAACATCGGAGTCATTAGCAATCTTCATTATCACTGCAATAAGATTTACAACAAGACTGAAATGAATACAACCCCCCTACAACATTTAAAATCCTCCCACAATTCCTTCAATCCCTGTCTGTTGTTTTCTCAGCCTCAGATCCACGAGTCAGTGGTTATTTATTTTCTGACGGTATTTACCGATGATGCTTTTGTACTTATTCCTGGAGGTCTGATGTTTTTTCCAGATCTGGAGATTTATGGCATGGGGAGATCTAAAATAAAGGCCCTTTAATGTGATCTTTCAACTGTGGGTAATTTTAGAAGTGACTGGAAGTTGGAATAACTTTATTTTCTGAAATCCATCCCATCCACAACAGAAATGACAAACTGGATCCAGCGTGGCCATGAAAGCAGTGCCTTTACTCATCCTTAATTTTGTGTTGTGTGTTAGAAATGAAGGTTTTCAAAGCCCCACTGCTGTGCCCTCCTCGTGCATGCCTGTTAATTCAGAACAGCCTGCTTTGGATTCCTCCATGGAATTCCTGTGCTGACCACGGAATCTCTGGGCTCAGGAAAAGCTGATTTAAACCAGTGTGAGCCACAGGGCAGCTCCATTCTCTGGAGATGTTTCCATCAGTCTGGTCCTTTGTTGCAAAGAGATGGGGGTTTTTTTGGTGCAAAAATAATTGAAAAAGATGAGGGTAAAAATAAAAAGAAGTTAAATGCACCTCTGTGGCTTTTACCTTTTGAGCCTGCAGTGGATTTTTTTTGTTTCATGTTCCTCATCAGTGTTCACATTCCCAGCTCACCCCTTCCCTTGCATCATCCCTGTGGAATTCCTGACACGGTTCCTACATTTGTGGATGTCATTTGTGTCCGTTCTCTCAGTCCCTGTTTCCACAAAGGCACAATTCTGTGACAGAGAGGTGTGAGCTGGGCAGGAGCAAACCTTTCTCATCCTTGGTGTGACATTTCCTGCACCAGCCACGTGCAGCCCATGTCGGATTCTCAGGATCATTTTTCCCTGAGATTCTCCTCAGGGTTGCTGTTCCCCGGGGTAATCAGGTTTTCTGTCTTCTCTTTGCCCTGGGTGTTTCACACAAAGCCAGAGCAGACAGGCTGAGTCCAGCAGTGTTATCAAGGCTGTTTATTCTAAATTATCTCTCAGTTCTTGTCCAGCTCTGCAGGGCATCCCCAGCAGAGCAGGACTGGGCGGCTCAGAGAGCCCCACACCTCATGTACAGCACCCCTGACCCAACCACATCCAAAATGCACTTTTTATTGACAGAATTTTACCAATGCCCACTGCCTATGCTAACATGGCATTTCTACTCTAAACCAATCTCTAAAATCCAACTCAGCCAAAGATGGGGGACGAGAGCAAGAACAAGGAGCACAGGGGCCACTCCCCAATTCCTCCAGCTTGTCCCTTCAGCCCCATATACTGAAATCCCAGATTCTACATTTACATTCTATGATAAACTAAATCCTGCTTATTTTGAATTCTCTCAGCTTGTGATTCTTCACACACTGTGGGCATTCACTGCCATGGCAGGGATCAGAGGCAGTGTCCTCCTGGGCTCTGTGTGAGGCTCTGACCCCCCTGGACAGACCCCAGACCCCCTGTCCTGTCCCCAAACCCTCCAGGGTGGCCACAGGGATGTCCTGGACTCCAACATCAGATTAGCTGCTTCTCTTTTCTCCAGGAATGAAACTTCCTGGGATTCAGGAAAAGCCAAACACTGGCAGCACCTGGGCACGCAAGGGTCAAGGAGGGATCTGCTGTTAATGGCTTGAGCTTTCTGTTATGCAAACATGGGAGCTGTAAAAGCCCGGAGTGCCTGGCTGCATTTGCTGTGAGGATAAACAATCCTTGCTACGAGGATAAACACAACCTTTTGACCATCTCTGGCTTTTGTACAGACCATTAACATGGAGCCTCTGCTTGCCTCTGCACTGCTGGGCAGGGATTCTTTGGATTTTAGGAATTTTCACAGCCCTGCTCCTTCATGAGATGGGTGCCTGTGCTCTTTGGGGAAGCACTGGTGGCATTTTTAATGGATTATTTAACTGGTTTATAATTTAATTATAATAATTATTATTATATATTTAATAATAATTTAACTATTTAATTATTTAACTGGTTTAATTAACTGGTTTAATTGGAAAATCCAATTAAATGGATTTTCAGCACTGTGGGTGCTCCAAGTTAGGGCTGCTGTCCCCCTCTGCAGTTCCCAGAGTCAGCACAACTCTGTGCTGGAGACACATCTGGAACCTTTCCTGCCTGGCCTGGGACTGGCCATGGGGTATTTCACACTTGGCTGCACTGTGT
>VXBR01011575.1:52662-63262 GCA_013400215.1 Cisticola juncidis | reverse complement strand
TTTCCTCTTTCCTCTTTCCTCTTTCCTCTTTCCTCTTTCCTCTTTCCTCTTTCCTCTTTCCTCTTTCCTCTTTCCTCTTTCCTCTTTCCTCTTTCCTCTTTCTTTCCTCTTCCCTCTTCCTCTCCCTCATTTGAAGAGTTTGTTCATTTCTGGCATTCAGAGGGAGTTAAATAAAAACCATCCCCAGATTTTTGCTGGACAGGATTCTGAGTGATGGCTGGGTCACCTGACAAGGGAAACCTTTTGCTTTGAACTGAACACTGGATGTCATTTCCAGGATTTCTAAATGATTTACAAGGAAATAAACTTCATTATTAAAGATGAATATACCCTGATTTTTAGATGAGACTGAATGGGTGAGTAATTTCACCAAGACTTAGAGAAAAGAATGAAATCATCTGCATAATCATACCCTTGTTTGTGCTTCTTAAGGAAAATAACATTAACAAAAATGGAAGAGTCTGAATGACTGATGTCTGAATTCCAGCATTACGTGGAAATATAGTCAGGAAAATAAGGATGACCATGGATGCATCAGACATTCCTCAGCCTTATGGTGTCTAAATGGACAAATTTTATCTTAGAACAAAAGCATCTCTTGGAGTTCCAGTCCCTCCTTGGCTTTGGAGGCTGCTCAGGTGTGATTTGCACACACCATGAGCACAGGGCAGGGGCTGTCCCCTGTGTGCCCTCCTGGCAGTGAGGCACAGGGCATCGATTCAAACTGGGAATTCAAATGTGAGTGGGATTATTGAGAATCCCTGCAGCTTTTCCCTGTGCTGTCCCTGCTGTGCTGGAGAGCCCCAGGCATGTGCTGAGCTGCTGGAGCTGGCCCAGCATGGAGCACAACTGGAAAACAGGAATTGTTCAGGTGTCCCTTCCCTCTTGGAGCTTTTCCTTCCACAATTTTGTGTTGCTGCTTGAAGATAAAGATCTCATCCCCAAACCCCTGTCAAGGGTGCCCCTGGAATTTCCCCTTGGTGGGTGAGGGTGGGTTCTGGGGCCAATGCAAACTGTGGGTGCCTTTTGTCCTTGTGCCACGAGCAGGAGCTGGGAAGGGGCTCAGCCTGGAGCAGAGGAGGCTCAGGGGGAATTCCTGGCTCTGCACAGCTCCTGTCAGGAGGGGACAGCCAGGGGGGCTCTGGGAACAAGATCCACCAGAGGAAATGGCCTTAGGGTGTCCCAGGGGAGGTTTAGATTGAATATTATGAAACATTTCTCCATGGAAGGGTTGTCAAGCAGTGGAAGAGGCTCCCAGGGGAGCGTGGAGTGCCCATCCCTGGAACATCCAAACCCATCCAGATGTGGTGCCCAGGGCTGTGTTGGACTCAGCAGCATTGGGTTAAAAGCTGGATTCAATGACCTTAGAGGTCTTTCCCAACCCTACTGATCCTGTGGTCACGTTTTTAGTGTAAATCCCTCTTTTGGCAGCCCCTGGTGCTGCTCAGGGTTGGCTCTGTGCTGGAGGCTGCTCCCTGTGAGCGGTGCCTGACCCCTCATCCCTGCTCCCCAAACCTCTGCGGGGTCACCACAAGGCAGCAAACCCTGTGGCACAGGGGAAAAGATTTTTCCCCTTCCTGGGAGCTCTCAGAGGAGCCTGAATGCTGGAGGATGATGCAGACACTGCCTGCTGGTGGGACCTGTGTGTCCCAGTGTCACTGAGCACCAGGCCTGCAAACGAAACGAGGTGAGGTAATAATGACACTGCTCGTGTTTCCCAGCAGCTGGAGGGGAAATGAAAGTTTGATGAGTTAACCAAGAGCCAGCAGCTGAAAGGAGACACCTGAAGGGAAAGGTGAGTCGGGATCTGCCTGCAGAGGGGCAGGATGATCCGGCCAGGGAAGCATCAATTTTGTCCTGAAAGGGACTTGAGGGGCTGCTGGGGGACAGAGTGGGGACTGCTGGCACTGCTGGCACTCCCTCCCTGCTGGAAGGGGATGTGGGCAGGGCTAAGTTTGGCAGCAGCAGTGACGTGGTGTGCACAGAGCCAAAGCTTTGTCATTTCTTCTGCTGCAGCTAAAAACTCATCTGCAGGTCCCCATATAAAGCTGGTTTGAGAATGAGAATTCCTTTAACACAAAAATCTGTTCTGAGAGGGAAAAACTGCTGGAGCCCTGGGCACTGGGAATTCCATTCTCTCTGTGCTGCCAGGCTCTGACCCCAGGCAAACCCTGCACTGACCTGAGGCCGTGGAGAAGGCTCCCAAAATTGAGTGACAGCTCTGGGATTGTGGCTGTGGGGTTTGGATAGAAGTGTGTGACAGCACAGGGTGCCAAACTCAGAGTTTCAGGGTTTAGAACACAGGAATATCTCTCTAAAGCAAGGGGGAGGGTTCAGGGCACAGCCCAGTCCTGCTTTTTCACCTTCTCCTGCACGGCTCTGGGTGGGGTTTGGGAATTGGGGAGAAAAGTCCTCACTGCAGCCAGGGGTGGTTGGTATTGGGTTAAAAGTAAAAATAATTTAGGTGTCACTTCTTAATTGGACAATTTGTACTTAAAAGGCCTTGTAGAGAAAGAGAGAGGGGCTATTTTTATCTTGTTAGCCAGAAATACTGTAGAGGTTTGTTAGACTGTAATGTAGATAAAAATTAATAAATGAGTCCAAACACAAAACACTGTCTTGAGTATTTAATCCCAACCCTGACAGAAAAGAAGATAAAATGCACCAATATCCCAAATGCTTTGGGGGAGACAGGGATTTGCCCCAAGCCCAGGAATCCCCTCAGTGTGGGGTTGATGCTTTCCTCCCTCACCTTTCTGTTCCTCCAAGGTCAGCTCTGGTGCTTTCCTGGTGTCATGTAAGGATGGGCAGCCATAAACAGCCACAAATAATCATAAATAACTGTAAATAAATGGCAAATGTTCCAGCTGGGTTGGTCTCTTCCCTAAATAAGAGGAAACAGCCTCCATGTGCAGCAGGGGAGGTGTAAATTGAATATTAGGAGACATTTCTCCATGGGAAGGGCTGACCAGGGTTGGGACAGGGAAGTGGAGCCCCCACCCCTGGAGGGATTTCAGAGATGTGTGGATGTGGTTGTGGGGATGGGGGTTGGGATTGGGAGTGCTGGGGAACATTTGGACCTGATGATCCCAAAGGTCTTTTCCAGTCTGACCAGTTCTGTGATATCAGGTGTTGTCTGGCAGAAAGGTGCAATGCTTATTGCAGTTTTTATGCTGCTCAGAGGGATATTTGGGCTCAGTTATTTCCCCCTGATGCTTACGAGTAATTTTTGTTTTGTTTTTCTGGAAAGGCACCAGCCATGCATCCTTTAATATCATTAAAAAGGAGGGGAAAAAGCACCCCAGTGGATTGTTAGCACAACCACCTTGGTTATCCTGTGTCCCTAAATTGAAATGCTCTTAAATCGAAGCATCATATGAAATACATGGAGCCACCTTGTTTCCTTTTGCCTTCCTGTGCATGTTTAACTCATCACTTTGCCTTTTTCCATGACAAAAATGTGATGCAGCTCATTCCAGGGATGTGCTGAGGCCCATTTGCAGCCAGAGGTTGCTTTGAAGTAGCACAAGAAAGGCTTTATTGATTTATCCTTTGCATTCAGAACAAAGATTTGTGTGATCTGCTACAGGTATTACCAAAAGCTTCCATCACCTGTTCCAGCTTCATCCCAGAAATAATTTCTTTGTGCTTTAGGATCTATTTTCAGAAGTCATGGCTTGTATATATGTATATGCATAGGTCTTATTAATATAAACCTGTGAATTCAAAGACTTAAATGATTAAACCTGGCAGGTGTTAGTACTGAATGGAGCTCGTGAGAATTCTGTTCAGGATATCAGGACAAATCCTCTTGTGAAAGCACCATTTAAGTGTAATATTTATATTTATTACTATGCCATAGGTGCTACAGCTCGGAATTTTTCTTGGAGAAGTAAATTATAGGAATGCCTTTTGTATTTCATGGCCATTTGACCTGATTTTATTTCATTTTATTTTCTTTACAGGATTAGCCGGCACTGCTGCAGACCTAGAAAAAAGAAAGCTTATTTTTGGAAAAAATTTTATACCTCCAAAGAAGCCAAAAACATTCATACAGCTAGTTTGGGAAGCGTTGCAGGACGTGACTCTTATCATCTTGGAAATTGCAGCCATCATATCTTTGGGGCTTTCGTTTTATCAGCCACCTGGAGAAGGGAACGAAGGTAAAAGCTTTTCCCAGAAGTCACCTCAGTTTAAGCATGTCCTAAATATCAAACTAATTCCATCCCCACCCTCCAGAAGGTCACTAACAGGAAATTTCCACGTGGTTTCTCCCCCATCCCGTTACATCTGCTCCTGACATATTTTTCTTTTCATCCTGACGTTTCTTTATGCAAATCCCGAGCCCATGACGTGAGTTAAAGGAAAATATTTCACATTCTTGTGAAACTGGAGTGGCTGTGATAGAGTTTTCACCTCTGAGCCTGCGTTTGGGGCGTGTTTGATTCATCCCTTGTGCTTGTTTATCACATATTATGGATGAGAAATATGTAATTGCTTATGTAACTGCTGGGTCCATTGCAGGAACAGGGACAGAGCTCCATTTACACCAGATGAAGCCTTGAACTCAGGGACATTCACACATTTCAGTATTTTTAGTGGTGCAGCTCAGGCTCGTGAGCAGAGTCCTGTTCCTGATAAATATTCCCCCAATCCTGCAGAGCCATCCTGGGAAGTTTTACCCCCTGCCTGTCCCCTCCTTTCCCCTTTTCTCCCCCCCAAAACCCTCTTTGGAAAGCACTCCTGAATTCACATGCTTAAAATATTTGTTCCTCTCCATAAATGCAAGATTTCCATTTCTGGCAGCTGATCCAGATTTTTCCTGCCCCCCTCTCCTGCTGCCTCCCAGACTTCTAAAGCTGGATCAAACATGCTGTGTGAAATGACGTGAGCAGCTTGGCAAAAGCAGCAAGGATGGCTTCTCTAAATATAGCCCTGGAATGCTTTTCACATTTGCTGCAGCTTCCTCTGGCTGCTTTCCTTGCAGCCCCTTCCTCCTTCCCTTCCCATTCAGCTCCACAATCAGCACAGCTCTGGGCAGTGCTTGGGATTCTTTAATTAATTTATCAATAATTGGGAATTTTTCATTTTTCATTTTTCATTTTTCATTTTTCATTTTTCATTTTTCATTTTTCATTTTTCATTTTTCATTATTTTTTATTTTTCATTTTTTCATTTTTTCATTTTTTCATTTTTCTTTTTTCTTTTTTCATTTTTCATTATTTCATTATTTTTCACTGCTTTCTCCCTGAATTTTGAATACATTTCTATTGATTCGACAGGTGATTTAAACACAAAAGGATAAAGGATAATTTCTCTTTTTTTTTTAACTGAAGAAAATGTTATTTATTGGAGTTACCTCATATAACTGGTGGGATACCTTGGGGACATTATAAATCACGAGAGGTTCTTTACAAAATTAGGGTTTAACTTAGACTAAATGTGCAGAGTGCCCTCTTTTATTTTATTCGGGGGAAAAAGGCTTTTTGAAAGCGTTGATTTCTCCAGGTTTCAGGAAGAGGGGAGATGTGGAGCCTTGTTTCTTTCTTTTTCAAATTGTTATTCTTATTATTTTGATCCTGCATTTAAAATGTTTCTTTTCCCATGGGAGGACAGGAGCCAGCTGAGATTGAGGGAGTCTGGAAATCTCAGCAGCACAGCCTGGGAAAATGTGGTTGTGTTTTCCCACAGAGCCACATTTTATTCAATAGTCACTGTTTCCTCTGCTTTAAGAATTGTTTTCCTGAAAGATTTCACCCTGGTTTACACAAAAAGAAAAATCAAATTAGTGAGTATCTTGTGATCTCATCCTGGTTTACACAAAAAGAAAAATCAAATTAGTGAGTATCTTGTGATTGATTTTTGGAACACATTGTAAAAGTCTTCCACATTTTTTTTTAATTTCTTTGAGCAGTTGTATAAATAATTCCCTTTAATTTTAAAATTAGCATGTCATAAATTGCTGCTGAGGATACCTTTACTTTATTGGTAGATGACCTTTTTAAAGAGTCCCAAACACTGGAAAATTGACATATTAAGCTTGATTTTACCTTGGTGAAGTGGGGAGTAATCGCACTTGAAATTGATTTTAATGGGTCTGTCTTGAGTATTTTCCTTTCCTGACTCTCCCCAGAATGAAAATTGCATTGAAATATACACTTGCTTGCAACTTTTATGTTACTTTTTTTTTCCTGTGAAAAGAATATATTTACTTCTAAAAGTACAGGTGTTAGAAAGGAGAGCTGGCACATGCTGTTCTCTATTCTCGACCTCTCCTCCTCTTTTAAAATCTAGTTTTTCCTTTTGTTTTTCCAAATGAAATGCATTTTCATGTTGAAAGCGACTTAACAGGACTGTTCTTTCCAGACTCATTTGTTCAGCCATCACTGCCAATATCCTGAACCCATCAACTTCTGGCTTGGAGTGACACAAAAAGTTGTCACCCCCTGGGTGAGACAGTCTTGCTTTGGAGGATTAAAGGATAAAATGGAAATAAGAGATTTTAGGACACAATGTCAGGGAAACACCACTTGGGTATCTAATCAAGCATTTATCTGCCTTTATTTAATATATTTATATCTGGTCTCACATATCCTAAACTTTTATCTACCAGTGGTTAATATAATGAATTGTACTAATTTTTATTTTTTGAATTTACTATAACTCTTTCCTTGACTCTTGAAACCCACTGGTAACTTTTGAGGTAACAGAATTAGCATTTAAATGCTTTCTACAGCTGAAATTCAAAATATATTTCTCCTGAGGCTTTTGAAGGAGAAATGCAGGATAAAATCCACACTTCCAATGAGTATTGGAGTACAGGAACTGCTCAGGAGTGGAAGGGCTGGGAGTGTTCACACCTTCATTTCAGCTCTGGGGGAGCCTTGGAGAGCTTTATTTCCATTTCTGGTGAACCAGGGAATGTGATCTAGAGGAATCCTGGATAATGCAGTTTTATTGTTTCTCCAGGAGCCACTCCAGTCCTTTCTTTCCCTGTTCCTTGGCACGAGTGGAGGTTTGAGGGGTGCTGTTCTCAGGAGCTGTTTTGAGGATCTGCATCCCCTTTCCCCATCTGACAGCCCATTAGGAGCAATTGAGAATTCCTGCATAAATTATCAGCCCGTGGCAATTACTGCTCTCATTATTGAGATTACAGTTCTCTACCCTTCCAAAAAAGTGCAGAACCCAGGCTGGATTTCAGCAAATGCACCTGGAGAAAAAATTCCCAGTGCAGGTGAAGCCTTCACCAAAGCAAGGATCACACAGGGGTGTGGCTGGGCAAGGTAAAATTAATTTGTTCCTCAGGAAAAACCCTTCTGTGCCCGGGGTTTGTGGATTACAGGGAGGATTATTCCTGGCCATGCAGAGTAGGAGGTCTGTGATATACCAGAGCATTTGATGAATGTCTGAGATCCTGGCTTCATTTTAAGGTAGTGGGTTTTTTTTTTGTTTTGTTTTGTTTTGCTTTGTTTTGTTTTGTTTTGTTTTTGGCTTTTTTTTTTTTGCCTTTTTTTTTTTTTAATGTGGATTAGAGCTAGTCCGAGACTAAAATTGAAATTTTGTCTTGGTATATCAATATACGGTGAAATGATTTTTATGTCCAGTTTGTACAGAAGTGCCCTGTCCTGTTTTAAAGACAGTGTGAGTAGAAACAGCTCCTTCAAACATTAACTCAAACCATTACACTTCTTGGGGAAACAGGACATCCTTTAGGAAAGAGTGCTTGGACTCAGAAATCCAGCAAGGAATGAGGAATGGCAGGGCTTCTCTTGGCCAATTCCAAATATCTGTCTCATTGTGGCTGTAAAAATGCAACAATCTCCTCCTCTACCTGGTCATTTGTTGGGGTTTTGTTGGGTTTTTTTGGGATTTTTAGGTTTTTTGTTTGTTTGCCTGGTTTGCTTTGGTATTTTCCTCACTCTTTTCCCTCAGAGCAGTCAATTCTGGCAGAAATGCCCCAGTGATTTGCAGCTCTGTCCCTTTCTGGAGCTGGTTTCCCCCAGGCCCCCAGCAGGATTCTGCTGCTTTGGTGCCTCCCACATCTCTGTCCACGTGAACCTGAAGCCTTGGGCAGGCTGAGCTGGAACAGAGACTGGGCAGAGCCAGAGAATAAAGCAGGGATTTATTGAAAGGGTTTTAGGGGACACCTTGGGCAGGACAAGAGCCTGGCCAGGGCTGCACCCAGGGTGGACCCAAAATGGGCACAAAAGGGACCCAAAATGGGCACAAAATGGACCCAAAATGGGCACAAAAGGGACCCAAAATGGGCACAAAAGGGACCCAAAATGGGCACAAAATGGACCCAAAATGGGCACAAAATGGCCAAACAGTCACGAGGTCTCACACTTTGATCAGTTCTGGTCCATTTGCACTTTGGGGTTGAATTGTCCCATTCCAGCTCCAGGCTGGGAGGTCCCATCCTTCTTGTTCCTCCCTCCAGCCCCCCTTGTTTGTGCTTTGGGGCTGAAAGTTGTCCTGGGTGTGCAGCAGGAGAAGGATTTGTTTTGTGTCCCTGCTGTGTGCAGAGCTGAGTGAGCCTGAGTGTGAGCTCAGAGCTGCACCCTGGGCAGTGCAGGGGCTGCAATACAGGGAAGAGAAAAAACTTCAGGCATCATTTGCCCCCTTTCCTGGTCAAAAATTCCCAGAGCCTTCTGCAAACACGTCCAGCAGCAATTTCTGCTCCCTCTTGTTTCCTCCTCCTTGTTTCTATCTTCAGCCCCTGCATCACACGTGGATTTTATTATCCCTTTGCAAAACCTGCTGATGTCAAGGCTTGACAATCCTCTGCTGTTTACAGGAGTGTAACAAACCTTTAAACTGCTCTTCCTTGAATTCTCTTTCCTTCTGTGGATTGCAAAGGGGGAAAAGGCACCCTGAGGTAAGATGTCTGAACATCCCAGTGTTTGCCAGGAGGCCCCAGGCAGGATCTCTCTTTTCCAGTGTGCAGCTTTTTGCAGCTTGAAGGTGGAATAAGATTGAGAAGCCTTTTTGGTTCGGGCAGCTTCTGTTAAAATTCCCAAGGCAAAAATCTGTGTTGAAAACAAAGTTAAATGATCAGTTCCATTGCTCAGTGCTGCTCAGCTGTGGCTGGGTTATCCTTCCCTTTGCTCATGAAATAAATTGAATACAGGAACAGGATGTGGCTCCCTGAAATTTGGGCCTCCCAAGACGCTTCCCTTGAGCTGTTGGTGGCTTTATGCTCCTGCTGGCCTCTCATGACCTAAAAAAGACTTTATTTCACAGGGTTCACCACTCAGGTGTTTTCTTATCACTTTTATAATGTTCCACATTGCTCAGTGAGGACCCAAGCTGGAGATTTAAACCAGAAGGGACATCCAGAAACTGGAGAGGAGGTGCAGGGGCTGCACACTCAGCTCCTGTGAGAGCAGCTCACAGCTCCACTCCCTGTGGATGCAGTGCTCACCCCCACTGCTGTGGGAATGTCAAATCCTGCATGGATGGGATGGACAGCAGGGCACAAACAGCCAGGAAAGGCAGGAGCCAACCTGCCAGCAGTGCCAGAGCCACCAGGCAGCAGGAAAGGTCCTTCCTGCAGCAGCCAAGGGGTGTTTAGATTAAAAAACTCTGTAAAAATCAGTCAGAAAAACCCTGAAATGAACCAAACAACTTCCCCATCTCCCCTTGTCCAGATCTGTGTGTGGGGTTGGCTGTGCTGTGCTGTTCCCATCTCCTCCCAGGTTCCTGCCTGTGGAGCACAGCTCAAAATGTGTCCTTTGGCATTTTATTTCTTTGAGCAGGTCTGGAAATAAGTCCCAGTGAGGAGGATTCCACCAGTTGTTGGTTTGGGTATCTCTGGAAGAAAGTATAAAAAGTAAAAAAAAAAAATTATTGGAAAGAATACGTATAAAAAAGAATATCTAGAATATCATATCTAGATATGAAAAAACATAGAGCAATTAGCAACAAGCTTCTTTTTTGTAGTTAGGAGTGAAAATGCTGATTGTGACACCAGCTAGCTTGAATTTCTGTGCAGTTTGTACTGATGTATATTAAAAAACAAATCCCATCAATTTGGGCAGTCTAATTCTCCTCCATGCAAATTCCTTGGAATTCTGCTGGAGCAGAGCAGCTGCAGTGTGTGTGTGCTAAGCTCAAGTACAATGTCCTGTTCCAAGAAGTGATGTCTGTCCTAATCCCCCAGCTCAGTGGGGGTATTTGTAAAAAAAAAAAATTAAACCCCATTGGAATGAAATTGAGGCATTGCTCCCCCAAAACTCTTCAAAATGTTCTTATTGTGGCTGGGTCATTTTGTGGTTCCAGCTCCCACCTCTCCTTGGGTCACTTTGGGGTTTTTCTGCTTTAGGCTGCTAAAGGGGGTTTCAGGGAAGGTGAAACAGGCAGGAGAAGCCCTTTTCCATGTTGCCATATATGTCAGGACTGCTTCACCATAGATTGAATAAAACTATTATTCTTTTTTTTTCTCCCTACAGTTTTTAAACTGTGATTTCTTCCCTTCACTTTCTTTGCCAATAATTGTGGCAGAACTGCACTCATTTCAGTAATTTCAGGCAGGTGATATTTGGAATTCTCACTCATTCCATGTCCAATTCTCAACAATTTTCTTCCCACTCTCCCAGCA
>VXBR01011575.1:12849-33620 GCA_013400215.1 Cisticola juncidis | reverse complement strand
GCTCCCTTGGTGTTTGGGGTCGCTGTTTTATCCCATGGAAAGGCTTTGGCTCCTCCCACTGGGTGGAGCCTCTCCCAATGGATGAGGTGATGTCATCAGTGCTGTGAGAGCCCTCAATGGCCCATTCACACGGGATGTCCCTGGAGGAGGATGGGGCAGGGAGAGATAAGGAGGCCCTGCCTTATCTGCTGTTATCAGGTGTCCATGAACAGAAGGCATCGCCCTCTTTCCCCCCAGAGTTACAAGAGATAAAGAATAAAATCTCCCAACTGACTTCAACAGATGAAAACAGAATACACATTTTTGGTTACATTTCTCAACCCAGGACACCTGCTATGAAACTGCATTAGGAAATCAATTTAATTGGTGTAAACTTCCTTCACTGGCCAGGACAAGGACTGTTCATACAAGGGGAATTCTCTATCGTGGAGGATTACAATATTTAGATTTATTTATTTTAGCTTCTGTGCAGTTAGAGATAAGGGGAAATATTTTTAAGTGTTGTGTAGAAGGGAATTGGGCCTCCGTGATCACCTCACAAGCTGCATCACATCCAGATTGATCTCCCACATCAGGTGCCTGCCAATTCCAATTCCAATTCCAATTCCATGTGCTCCAGTGGAGTGAAAGACTCCTACAGGAGCTCTGTCCCCGCTGGACTGAGTTGTTAATTCCAGCAATATCCCTCTTCCACCATTCCTGCTGGACTTACCTATGGGCTCCCTGAGTGGGGAAGGGGAAAGGGCAGCTCAGCTGTTAATTAGCTGCTGTTAATTCCATCAAGTCTGATGGAGAAACCTTCCGGTGACATGAAGGGAGCTTCCCTGCCAAACCCCCACGATGGGGAGTCCATTGTGTGTTAAATGGGACACATTTGGATTCTGGGATAGCATCAAGCAGAAGAGGTTTGCAATAAAAGGAATTTCCTTGCAGGACTGCAATACTGTGGCTCAAGTGGACAGAGTCAGGAGCAATTCCTTCCCTTCTGCCTTCATTTCACCTCTTAATGCAGCTAATTGTGCTTTTACAACAAAACTCCCCATGTGACAATGAAAGCCATCTCACTGAGATTCCCATTGCCACGCTCTGCCCTCAGGTGACCTTCTCCCTGCTGATGGGATCTTCATCCAGGGAAATGATCTCAAAATCGATGAGAGCTCCTTGACTGGAGAGTCCGACCAGGTCCGCAAGTCCGTGGACAAGGACCCGATGCTGCTCTCAGGTAAAACCTGCCCAGCCCCTCTGCCCTCCCCAGGTGTTCCTGTTCTCCTGGCAAAGCTGCTCTGGGAAAAGAGCAAAGGCCACTTTGTGGAGGATATTTTTATCCATCTTTGTAGTCCAATTCAGGAGAAGATTCCCTCAAAACAAACCACACGGATACAATTAGCATGTTCTTAATTAAAATGTGTTTGGAAGTAGTGACACATCCTAAAGGAGGCTCTGATAAATTACTCAGGAAGTTTCAGAGCTTTTCTGTTCTGACTGAACCAACCGAGTCTCTGCTGGCTTTTAAAGATCTTTTCTGACCTTTAGGTTTGAATGGAATTTATTTTTGGTTTTTTTTTTTTTTTGGAGGGGGCTGCTGACCTAATGTGTATATTTTGCTGAAACTGTTTTCTTGCAAAAGACAAGCTTGGTTAGTGACAAGACTTCTTTTAGAAAGAGAATCTGATGGTGATGGATGTGCAGCCTGAGGTTTGTGCTTGAGCATTAATTCTTGGTTGAGAATAACACACAACAGGGTTTTTTTGGTTATGTGGTGACATCCCCCTCAATGCAGGCTTGTACTACAAATGTCTCTCATTTGTGCTGTCAGAAGAAGGGCTGTCAGAAAAGCCTTGCACCATTTTTGACATTTATTTTGGCTCTGTGTGACCTTTCTTGCCCCTTTTCAGGCACCCATGTCATGGAAGGCTCGGGGCGGATGCTGGTGACCGCCGTGGGGGTGAATTCCCAGACTGGCATCATCTTCACCCTGCTGGGAGCTGGGGGAGAAGAGGAGGAGAAGAAAGACAAGAAAGGTAAATCTCCCAACCCAGGATGCTCCAGAGAAAGCTCTTGGGCTTTGTGCAGCCAGAGCTCTCCTGACAAATGCACGTGGTTTTTCAAACTGCCTTTTTTATTTTATGATACATTTCCATCATCACACGCCACACAGAAAAACAGCAGAAGCTGTTACCCAATAAATCATTGGATAACAAGGTGTTTTTCCAGTGTGAAATGCAGGCTCCCAGTCCATATGAAATGCAGGGGAATTCCTGGGCACGCTCCAGCTGCTGTGGCTTCTCTACATGAATCCATGCTCACCTACAGCTGGCCAAGATTTTGTGCTTTTCTATCAATTTAACTTTTTTTCCCCAGGAAAAAAAACCCAAAACCCTTGGCCATGCAAATAGCTTGAGGACTAAAATGAAGATAAGCTGTGGCTCTTTGCTAGCCTGGTTGTTTAATGTCAGTGGCTGACTTGAGAGGCATTTTAATTTCTTCAGGTGTAAAGGTCGAGCTAAGAATAGTCAGAGCCAAGAATGTAGCAGTAAATGTTAGCAGACAGTTTTACTTTCATGTCCTGTATCAGTTAATGAAATCAAGAAGCCTCTTGAGGCTTTTCACCTTATTACAGTGTGATGTCATAAGCATTTGCTAATTTATGGGCTGCACACTAAGCAGAAACATGATTTAATGTCTGTCCTTTCCAGTTGTTCTTCACACAGTCTTGTAAGTTGTTCTGCTTCCACAATTTCATTCCAAGCCTGTCCTAAGAATATTTGTCTTTCAGACATAATTAAGGGCCAATTAATACAGGGTTTTCAGACATTTCTGGTCTTTTTTATGATTTTCATTATTAATAATAAAAAAATCAGTTAAAGCTTTACTGAACATTTTATTTACTAGCTGTCAGACAATATGATTCCACCTTTTTTTGCCCCCATCCTTTTATTTGCAGCTACAGATAGGAAGGCCAAATTCAAATGGTTTCCAGGACCTACAATTTCCATTTCTGAGTATGTTCAACAAGAAGCTGCCTTTGACTCCCTGCTGCTTTGAGGAAATCCCTTTTCACCTAATGAAATGTTCATCATTTCATTTCTGCACACAAATGCACAGTAGCTGCCAGGCACGGGGGAATAATTCCAGGAGAATGAAAAGGAGAAAGACTGAAACTTCCCAAATCAAAACCCTTTTATGCCAGACTAGTTTGGAGTTTGCTCCTGCTGTGGTTCAGAGCCCTGGTGGGATGTGGAGGAGAGGAGGAGCAGCTTCACCCCTGTGAGATGTGAGGGCTCCTGTGCTGGGTTTAGCTGGGCTGGCCTCCCTAGGCTGGGCTCAGGGCTCTGCTGTTCTCTCAGGTTTCACCTGGAAGAGCCTGGAAGGGCAGGAAAAAGGAAATCAGGGAATTCTCCCCACATCATGGCTGTAACTCACCCAGAGACAGAGATTCCTGCAGATGTGGTAGAACTTGGATACAGACACAGAATTTAATGGCTCTGTAGAAATAGCTAAAATACCAAAAATCCATAATATAGAGAATTCCTCCACATTTTCTGGTGCTGCTGGCAGCTTTGTGCTCCTGCCTGGGCAGAGCTGGTGGCACCAACTCCAATTAAATCCTCTGGTCCATAAACCTGCAGTTCTCAGAAACCCTGCCCCTCTCAGTCCCTGTGGGTGTGTGCTTTTATTGCTCATTAACACCAAAAATCATCATGCAGGTGTGAAACAGGAGGAGGAGCAGCAGCTTCCAGGTAGAGTAAGAACTGTACCCAATCCAATGGTGCCAATCAGGGGGGAACTGCTGATTGAAATAATCACCTTGGAATCAGGTTGAAATTAAAGATTGATCTCAAATCAACGAGGTTGCTGGTGCCAAAGCTTTTGGTGTGGTGTTGGTGATGCAAATCTCGAGGTTCAGCCTGAATAATGAGCTGTTCTCCAGGAGTAAATTGCAAAGGGTTTCATGTGGAACAGTTGATTTGCTGTGAGCAGCTCACGCTGTGCTGGTTGGGGTGGGATCCAAAGTGAATAAAGAACAAGCACGAGTCACCAAAACAGTTTAAGCCCTTGCCACCACAGTAATCAAATTTGCAATTGAAATTTTCCTGAATGCAGTTGCACAGGGTGTGTTTTTAAATCCTGGGAGCTGTTTATTTTCTTCTCCCAATTTGCCATTTGTAAATAAAATCAGCCCATTCTTCTGCAGTACCAACCCAGCAGAGCCTGAAATAATCCCTGTGGGGCAGGGACTGGAGCAGTTTGAGAGTCTCACTCAGGATTCATGGGAGGACTTGGTTCTGTTGTGAGCAATTAACCACCAGAAACAAAGCAAAATGGATTTTATCTATTATTTGCAGAGACTTAATTTCGTTGAACTTTACTATAAAAACCCATAGTAAATTGATAAAACCTTCTCCAAGCTTTTCACCTTCCTGTTAGGAAGGATTTCTTGCCCAATTTTCTCTAATATGTGGATAAGAAGGTTTTCTTTTCTGATTCTTCCTTCGTGTCACCACAAACCAGGAAATGTGAAATGTCCATTATCTGGATATAAAATAACCCATTATTCTCCTCAAGACCATATTTGCCTTTTCCACATAAAATCTAGGAAAATTTCATGTTTCTTCTCAGACCAATGTGCATTTTACCTGGGTAATGCAGGACATTGAGCCCTGCTAGACTGGGATGCATCAGTGATGATAAATCATAATGTGCAAAATTATTTAAAATATAAAGTATGTACTATTTTACTATGTAGAACTATGTACAGATATAGATATAAGACACATTTTAAAATGTAAATTTAAAAGCTACCCCTGCACTGTGTAAATTAACTCCGAAGGAAATATTTCAACCACTTTAAAAATGCATAAATTACATTAAAGAACAAAAAGTAAGACATAAAAGGATGTGCACAGGACTGTGTTCAGTCAGTTCTCACCAACTCCTTTAACTTTGCTAAATGTGTTTCATATTTATTTATCTATTTATTTTTCATATTTATTTATCTATTATTATTATTGTTCTTGTTATTATTATTATTATTATTTGAGTTTTCTGCTTACTTTGTGACACCTCCCCAATGCCCTGTTGCTTCTGAAATTTGCATTAATTAATTTCCAACTTTGATTTTGGGGAGCAAACAAAGCCACCACGGCTTTGCCCTCTGTCACGTGCGTTCGTTGGCGCTGCCGTTATTATTTATTCATTATTTTTTTGTTTTGTTTTGTTTCTGTGTTTCTTTGTTGTTCTGTTTTGTTGTTTTTTTTCTTTTTTCCACCCGTTGTTGCTCAGTAGATTCTTCCCATCCCTCCTCCCACCCTCCTCCAGCCACAGATGGTGCAGCAGGTGCAAATGCCACCGATAATGCAAATGCCAGCTTAGTCAATGGTACGTCACAACCCGCTCTGCTTTGATGGATTCCTCACTGTGTCACACTCCCTGTCCCCTCTCTGGCCTGCACAGATGTTGTGTGTGTGTGTGTGAGTGCCCTCTGAGAGATCCTGCTCCACAGCAGCCTGGAGAGGGGAAACAGGGATGCTGCAGCCTCATTCCCACGCGCTGCAGCCTGGCACAGGCAGATTCGGGATTTTGGGCTGTTTGCCATTAAAAGTGCAGTCAAAAGAAGCAGTTAGGTCAGGCTTCTTTCAAAACTTCCACCTGAAGTTGTTATGATGAAGCTTCATTATTCAGCATCGATTTCAGCAGAGGTAGATTTGGTATTTTGGTCCATTTGCCATTAAAACTTTAATTTAAAGAGGCAGTTAGGTCAGGCTTGTTTCAAAAATTTCACCTGAAGTTTTTATGATGAAGCTTCATTATTCAGCATCAATATGGAGAGGAGCATCATAAGGAAGGTATTCTCTCTGCTTCTCTTTTGGTCTGTTTGCCATTAAAACTTTAATTTAAAGAGGCAGTTAGGTCAGGCTTGTTTCAAAACTTTTGGGTAGATTCACCTGAAGTTGTTATGATGAAGCTTTATTATTCAGCATCGATTTCAGCAGAGGTAGATTTGGTATTTTGGTCCATTTGCCATTAAAACTTTAATTTAAAGAGGCAGTTAGGTCAGGCTTGTTTCAAAACTTTTGGGTAGATTCACCTGAAGTTGTTATGATGAAGCTTTATTATTCAGCATCGATTTCAGCAGAGGTAGATTTGGTATTTTGGTCCATTTGCCATTAAAACTTTAATTTAAAGAGGCAGTTAGGTCAGGCTTGTTTCAAGAATTTTGGGTAGATTCACCTGATATTTTTATGATGAAGTTTCATTATTCAGCATTGATTTCAGCAGAGGCAGATTTGGGATTTTGGTCTGTTTGCCATTAAAACTGCAGTCAAAAGAGGCAGTTAGGTCAGGCTTGTTTCAAAACTTTTGGGTAGATTCACCTGAAGTTTTTATGATGAAGCTTTGTTATTCAGCATCGATCTGGAGAGGAGCATCATGAGGAAGGGATTCTCTCTGCTTCTTCTCTTTTTCACTTTTATAATTCCTCACTCAGTTCTAAGGGATCAGGGATCAGGGATCTGCCTCCATTTGAGCCAACCCTGTGTTAGGAACAACTTTTGCTGTTTTCAGCCTCTGTCTCAGGGGAGGCTGAGAAGTTTTGTGGATATTTTTGTGAGCCCTCAGTGGTGTTCTGGCTGTGTTAACGAAACCCAAACCCAGCCATTCCCACAGCCAGTTCTGATTTTTGTTTCCCAGCACAGATTCCTGACCCCGCCTGTCAGCACAGGGATATTCCAGTGTCTCTCCCAGCAGCAGATTCCAGTGCTAAATTGGATTGGATGGGTCAATATTAGTGTAGGCATCAGCTGTATTTTGCTGCTAATCAGATGCATCAGCCTTTATTTGCCAAGCAACCTTTCACTCTTGTGCAGAGCCAAAAATACCGAGGAAAGTCACCCTGCTTTTCATCATGTTGGTGAAAGGAGTTTGTTTTCCATGCAGGTTGCATTTCACATGTGAAATGAGAGTTTCTGACAGCAATATCCAAATGAGGACCAGGATTTACTGCTGTAGGATCTTATTTAAAACAGCGACACAGGAAATCTTGGAGCCTATTTTCAAATCATTTAAAAGAAACATACAACCAGATCTAAAACCCATTCTGGAAAACTGGGATTTACAGTCAATCCCGACATCTCCTGGCACGGTGGGGACTCCATCATGCTGGCTGAGATTCCTCAGAGACCAGGGAGCAGGGAATGAATTCTGAGGGTTTTATTCTCATTATTGTGAGGGTGCAGAGGTCCTGGCACAGAGCAGCTGTGGCTGCCTCATCCCTGGCAGTGCCCAAGGCCAGGCTGGACGGGGCTGGGAGCAGCCTGGGACAGTCAAGGTGTCCCTGCCATGGCAGGGGTGGCACTGGGTGGGCTTTAGGGTTTGTCCAACTCATTCTGTGATGGTTCCACTTGGGGGAGTGTAACTCAGCCTCCCCTCCAGTCCCAGGGGATCCTCAGCGCTCCTGCTCGTCCCTGCCAGCCTGAGGAGGGGTGGGAGCAGAGCCCAGTCCCTCTCTGCTGTTCCCAGTCCCTCTCTGCTGGTTCCCAGTCCCTCTTTACTGGTTCCCAGTCCCTCTCTGCTGGTTCCAGTCCCTCTTTGCTGGTTCCCAGTCCCTCTTTGCTGGTTCCCAGCTCCTTTGCTGGTTCCCAGTCCCTCTTTGCTGGTTCCCAGTCCCTCTTTACTGGTTCCCAGCCCTGTGTTCCCCCACCCCAGGGCTCTGCTCAGACCTGGGGCTGCCTGGTGAATCCCTGCTGGCTTTGGGTTGCTGCTGAGCCTAATGAGGAAATGGAGTTGCAGGGATATTAGATCAGTGTCGGAATCAGGGATGTGATTTTCCGTCAGCCTCTCCCNCAGTCCCTCTTTGCTGGTTCCCAGTCCCTCTTTGCTGGTTCCCAGTCCCTCTTTACTGGTTCCCAGCCCTGTGTTCCCCCACCCCAGGGCTCTGCTCAGACCTGGGGCTGCCTGGTGAATCCCTGCTGGCTTTGGGTTGCTGCTGAGCCTAATGAGGAAATGGAGTTGCAGGGATATTAGATCAGTGTCGGAATCAGGGATGTGATTTTCCATCAGCCTCTCCCCAGCCAGGAGCAGCAGTTTCTGTCCCTGTTTATCCTGGAGCTGACACATACAAACCCAGGGCTTGGCTTTGTATGGAATGATTTCTTTTTTGTGCAGTTCAGATTGTTTTTTTTAATTTTAGATCCACTGAGATGAGGCAGTTCAATAATTCTGCTGGTCCTTGATCAGCGTGGAGAGGAGAGGCTTTCCACAATTCAGCTGCTCAGAAAATTCAGACTCAGGTCTGAGTGCTTTGGAATTATCTGGGAAATGGCCAATGCCAGATTTCTGGTATTTTCTCAGTTAGCACTGCTGATGAGTTAAATACTTAAAATGTAGATATGGTTTGGAGTGAAGGAGAGCATAAGTTACAAAGCAAGGAGCCCAAATTCAGCTACACATTCCTTTGGTCTGGATGAAAGGAATATTTTTTTTAAAGTCTGAAGATTCTTCCTGAGGTGTGACTGGGAACAAGAAATTTACCTGAAGGCGAATACCTTTGCATAGAAAACATCTTAAAATAAATATATATATATATATACTTGAATAAATAGCAAGCTCAGGAAATGTTGTTGCTTGAAAATCAACCAATTACAGACAAAATATCTTTATTCTTAATTGTCAATACATAATTGACACACAAAAAAAGGAGTTTATTTTCAGCCAGTGAACCTGTAGTGATAAATTCGTTTTCTTTGTGGCCCAGCCTGTGTCTTATGTGCTGTACCAAAGGAACTCTGATAAATTCTGTTGAGTTTTAGGAGATCGAAATAGAGAATTGTTGCTGATCTCGTTGTCACAACTATGGACAATATGCTCAGTTTTTGAAAGGTTGCAAGGCCATAAACAGAGCAGAAAATTTTGCAGGAAGGCAATAATTCAGGAAAATTCATCACATTCCAAAGTATTATATTTAGTAAAGGTAATTCTAAAGAAATGAAAATCAGGGAAGCAGCAATCACTATTTACAGCTTGTTTACCCCAAATTTGATTTCCTTCCAGTAGAGTAATTACCCCAAATTTGATTTCCTTCCAGTAGAGCACTGCCACCATCCTAAATCAGGATTTCCATGGTGGTTTGTGGGGTTTTTTTGGCATTTTTAACCCAGAGAATTTGCTGCCTAAATGTGTATTCAGCAAATATAGAAAAGGTATAAAAATGCCTGACCAGAGTGAGAGAAATCTCTGCAGGAATATTTTACATCTACAGCTAATCCCAGTGTAGGTGCTAAACTACTTCAGCTCCTGCAAAGCAATTTGCACTTTGAACTTTTATTTAGGTTTTATTTTTCTATTTTAATACATTTTTAATTTATATTTTAATATATTTCTGAATTGTAAGTGAAGTTATTTATTGAATGCATAGAAGAATTATCTAAAACTTTGGTTTTAATACAGTGGTTCCCTCTCAGCACTTGGAACACAATTCCATTATTTTCTTTGATTCCAAGAAGTTCTTCCAATTTAGAAATAATTTCCAAATGAGGGAAATAATTTCCCAAATAGTGATAGGACTTTGTTATTCTGTGTCTTTGGCTCTTCCTCAAGGGCTGCAGCAGCTGAAGGGGAGGCTTTTCTTGGGAGTTTTATTTGGTAAAGTCCATGACTTTTAGAATAAGCATTTAGTCAGTAAAAGTGCCACAAGTCCTTTCCAAAATACAGGAATTGTAGTGAGGCAAAGGCATGCAATAAATATTTATATTTAAATTCTGAATTTTCAGGATCAGCTGCAGGTGTTGTTAGAAATGCTGTTCTAAGCTTTCTGATTTTTCATTCTTGCTTAGAAAAGTGATTAAAACTCAGATGGATTTCTCCAGCCAATAAACATTTATTTTACTTAATATTCCAAACAGAAAAAAGAAAATAAAATTCAGAATTATGTAAAAAATTAAAGGATTATTTCACATTTATCTGTCAAAATATTAATAAATACTCCTCCTTTTGATGACTTTTAACAATGCACTGAGGACAGAAGGATGGGGGAGTTTTTTACCTGGAAGGAGGAAGGATCTCTCAGCAGTGGTGATTCTATCACCTTTCTTTCTGCCTTGATTTCCTTGTTCATATTTTACAGCAAAGGGCTATAAAATTATATATAAATTAAAATAAATTATATGATATATAAATTAAAATTATTTGGCACAGGAGGATATGAATAGTTTACATCTTCCCTTTCTTTCTCTTGCCTACCCAAATCACCTTTTCTTTGTTATTCTGTCTAAATAACTGAACTTGTGATGACTTCCCCCTCTCAATAACCTGAATGCAATAGATTAAGAATATTACAAATGTATTTTTTAAATGCCTGAGTTTAAACTGTTGTTAATGATTGTTTCTTTTGTGTGTGCTATTTTCAGGTAGCCAGTCAATTGTTAGTGCAGTTTATTATGATGAGTATGCTATTAAATAGCAAATATGTGTCCTAAAAGTACATATTTTAATTTACAAAGGAAAATAATCTCTGTGAGGTGTTTGCCAGTTGGGTCAGTCCCATTTGGGGCTTGTTGGTGATTTTTATCTTTTTGAAAGTTGAATATTCTTCGATTTTTTGCCACTCCAGGGTTTGGAATTGCACTCTGCAAAAGGATGTGTAGAGCAGGAAATTGAGCAGACTGCCTGCTCTAAATTAATGCCTTCCAGTTCCTAGGAAAGAACTGCAGCCAGAAATTCAAATCTCCAGAGATATTTGATGTCTTCCAGTAACTTTATTAAAAGCCCTTCTAAGGAAAACAGCCACCAGGCAGGCACTGAGTCCAACTGTGCCCCAGGGCAGAGCTTTACAGGGAATTTCTCCATGAAAATGAGCTTGGCTTTGCTCAGGTTCATGGATTGATCTCCTGTGCAGAGTGTAAAGCTCTGCAAGGTGAATTCTGAATTTTTAAATGTCCTGTTATTGCCAGGGTGGGAGTAGAATTGGAAATCAGACAAGCAGCTGATGGTCAGAGGTTTATTGCAGTAACTCACCTGAGCTCTGGGATGATTTTAGGTTTTTTAGATTTTAGATTTTCCCTGGCTCTGCTTCTGGGTTTTGAGATTTCCCAGGGTGACACTGGGCCCTGTTTGTGACAAATACAGGACTGATCCAGTCACTGCTGCTCTCCCACTTAGTGCAAAACATGAACGAAATGCACTGAGCTTTTCCATTTTTATTATTTATTCCCAGCAGAGAGAAAATATTAATCCATGTAACAGTCAGAAGAAGCAGATGTAGCTGCTCCACATTTTTTACTAAATTCTGATGATGCATTTCTTATTAGAATGTGTCAACAGACCTGTAATGGTGTTTTAACTTCATTTTCCTTAGCATCATTTTTTATTGTGCATTTTACCACAGGACACTGTCATCCATTCTGAAATAATATGTGTTGTAGTCTTTTCCATAAATTGAGATAATTACTGTGGAAATTTCATAAGGGATCCCACCAAGAAATTTGGGATACATTTGAAAATATTTAGTTGGTATTTTGAATACCAAAGTTTTGTATGTGATTTGTACATTTTGCCATTTTTATCTCACACACACTTTCTAATGACATTTCCACTTAAAAAAGGGCACAAATGAATAAGGACTTTGCCGTGGTAAAACTGTTTGTGGATAAAATGTCAAGCTGGAAATTAAAGAGGCACTTGGTAAATCTATGTTCAGGATAAATCTGAATTTAAGTCACCTGGCACTTGCATTCCCAGAAGAAATTTGCTAATTAGTAAAACCTAGTGAGGAAAATGTAATTTA
Organism: Cisticola juncidis; assembly: GCA_013400215.1. Lineage (NCBI taxonomy): Eukaryota > Metazoa > Chordata > Aves > Passeriformes > Cisticolidae > Cisticola > Cisticola juncidis. The sequence continues at coordinate 21,841 of VXBR01011575.1, read as the reverse complement.
AAAATCCTATCTGATTTACATTTTTATGTACTTATTTAGATTTATGAACATTGTTGTTTCTATTTTTTATCAGTTTAGTATCATGATTGATTTAATTCTGGAACACATGAAGAAAGTCAGTCTATACTTCTGTGTGCCAGAGTTTTTGAGTCCCAGCCCTCTGAAACATCAGGAATATTATTCCCATCCATCTTTCCACCAGATCCACTTTATTATCAGTTTCCCCCTCTGAATTGATGCAGATTCCTCAGAAATTCGTGCTGATATTTAGGATTTGCCGTGTTCCAGCCCCGAGCTTGGCTGGATTTCCCTGGATGTGCCCAGCAGGTGTGAGGGCAGGGGATGTGCCCGTGATGTGCTCATGGCTTTTTGTCTCCCATTGATAGAAATCCCCATTTTCCTGTTCTGTCTCGGCTGAAGGTTGTTTACTGTCTGTTGTCTGTTGGAATTTTTCATCATTTAGGCAAGATGCAGGATGGGAATATGGAGAACAACCAGAACAAAGGTAATCTTCTTTCCTCTTCAGGAAGTTGTGTTGTTGTTAGCATGGAGCTCAACCCTGTCCCCAAGTGCAGTGAGAGCCTGTGACCTGTGCCTGTGTGTGAAACCAGCCCTTGGTGCTCGTGCAGAGTGTCCAAAAAACCCCAAAAAACCCAACCCTAAACAAAAAACCCCAAAAAACCCAACCCCAAACAGCCAACCCCAACCCCAAACAGCCAACCCCAACCAAAAACCCACCAAAGAGATTGTAACTCCACAAACTGCAGATATTTAGGAGAGGAGTGTTTTAAATGAACTGTTTGTAGATGTTGCTTTCATCTCACCAAGCTCATTTGAGTTGATTTTTCCTGTGCTAGTTGTGTATCCTGTGTGTTGTTAGTGGTTTTCCAGCCCAGTTTTTTATGTCTCATCATCTCTGGTGTCTGATGGCATTGTCTGGACATCTCTTCATTTGCAGGGAAAAGGCAAAGCAATAATAAAAAAGAAACCTTAAAGCCAAGGTGTTGTCTAGCAGTGTAAAAGCCTTTTATTAGGATTAGGAAGATTGAGAGTCTGAGGAGTTTCTTATTTAATATACAATGTCAGGAAGAAATTGGAATCAATATTTTGCTTTCTCTGAAGCAAAGTCATGGTTCCCTTTTTATTGCAAGACACAGCTATCAAGAGTTCTTTGGGTTACACCAAATTAAATGATAATTTTCTCTTCTCAGATAATACTGAACATTACAAAGGTGATGGCTCAGAAGCTGGGTAGAGAAACTCAGTGGTTCATGGTACAAAAGTACCAAATAAAATGCTATTAAATAATAAGCATTCAGGCTAGGTAGATAAATTAGATTTCCAGGTCAAACAAGCACAGTCTTGTACAATCTCTTCAGGAAAGCAAAGCTTTTTCATCTCATCCTATTTTATTTATTGTGCTCAGCACAAACCAGACACATGCACATATATCCACTGCAATGTCACTGCCTTGCAGAAACACTTAAAATGAAGTTTCCTTCTGCTGGCATTCTGTCAGGAAAGGAGGGATCAGCCCTGACACCCTGGCTGGGGTTTGTGGGGAATGGTGATGACCCAAGGGCTGAGTTACTGGATCATGGAATGCTGAGGAAACTTCATAGCCCAGGGATTTTCTGGAGTGGTGGATGCCACGGTGGGGTCCCCTGGTCACAGAGGAGGTGACACTTGGGCCCTCTGTGCAGCCACATTGCCTTCAAAACCTTTGCATTGGAAATATGATTATTGAGGGGGCATTGCATCCTGAGAGACGTCCCAAAATTCAGAGAAATGTGGATCTGCCAGAGCCCCTGAGCTCTGCTGCTCCAGGGAATCCTGCAGTGCTGCTGCTGTCACCTGCCAAGCCACGTGCAAGACATGCAGTGACATATATGTGCATGGCCCAGGGCTCATGGGTGGGATAAAAACGAGGGGTAATCCCAATTTATTTGGGTTTTCCAGCCCAAATGCCCCCGTGTCCTGGGGGTGTGCTGGGTGTCCAGGGCCTGGCGCGGGAGCCAAGGGTGTCCCTGGCAGGCTGTCCCAGCCAGCCCCGGTGCTGCTGGCTGTTCTCAGAGAGGATGAGCACGGAGGAGAGGAAGGGATGAAGCTCTGGAGTAACAGTTCTGTTCTGCATTGTCAGCCAAGCAGCAGGACGGGGCTGCTGCCATGGAGATGCAGCCGCTGAAGAGCGCGGAAGGGGGAGAGGGGGACGACAAGGACAAGAAGAAATCCAACATGCACAAGAAGGAGAAATCCGTCCTTCAGGGAAAGCTGACCAAGCTGGCAGTGCAGATTGGCAAAGCAGGTATGGCTGGGTGGCACCCAACCCCTCTGGGGCACGGGAGGCACAGAGCTGGCAGGAAAATGGTTCTGGAGAGGGCCAGGCCCTTTTTTACCACAGGATTTAGAAATGGGTGATCACAAAGCTGTTCTGAGGAGGGGAGGTGGTGCTGAAGGTCTTTTATTCTCCTAAAAATCAGCTTTGACTGTCAGGGAGCTTTGGGCAACTTGGATTGTAATGAATATTTGAATCGAAATGAAATGCAGCTTTTCTCAGAGTTAATATTCCCAGGTGCAGTAATTACATTATTTAATTTCCTCTCCCCTCAGAACTGGGGAGTACACACCTCCAGAATCTCTATTATCATCTCAAAATATCACTCACACAATATTTCCTTCCCATGGGTTCCAAAAGCTTCTGTCCTCCCCAAATACCCACGTTCTCCCCAAGCACGACACCTCTTTTGACTCCTGCACCCAGCCCCATGCGGCCCCTGGAGTTGGAAACACTTCTCCAACAGTTAGAGAGTGGAAATCTTCAATCCACAAGGGCCTAAAGCTCCCTAGGTTTGTTTTTCTGGTGGTATTAAAGAGATTGTGATCTCAGCTCCTTGGCTGAGAAGCCCTACAAGATCCCTTTCATTCTGTCCTGTCTCCCTCAGCCTCCTTCCCCAGCCTGGGTTCTCCCCTTCCATCCCTTTTTAAGTCCATCACAGGAGTTGATCACACAGCCCTGTGATGCCAACTCCCTTTGCCTGAAGGGTGACCAAATCTGGGATTATCATCCCTGAGATCCAATTGAATGCCTTGCCCAACTCAGATTGCCCCAGTTTCTCTCCTTTGTTTCCCCTGATGATAATTCCTTGGATTAAATTCCTTTCTGCGCTGCCTCAGCTTCTGCTCACTTTGGTATTTTGGCAGGCACGTGAACATCACTCCTAAAGTAATTGTGTCGGGATTTCTGACCAGAATGTGGCAAGGAACAGGAATTAAATTAATTAATCTTTGCCTCATTTGGCTTTTCTTTGGCGTTGAGCAGATCTATGGGGATGTCTTGCCTTGTCAGGAGTATTTGCCTGTACAATATTTTAATGGATTTTCCTTTATCCTCTGGCACAGAGTGATATCCCTGACTCATCTGTTTCCTGTCAACCTTAGCACCCTTCAGCTTTACCAAATTTTTTAGGACTGCAGTCAAGACATGAGATCCCCAGCACTCTCCTTCTACTCTATGACCTCATTAGGGAGAAATTAATTTATTCCAAAATGCAGGCTTAACTGCTTCACACGGATCTGCCAACAGGACTGGTCAGAGCAAGGCAAAGCTGGGGCTATAATGGGAATTTTATTTGTATCCTCAAACCCAGGGACAAAACTGTGGAGCAGGAGGGCTATCCCAGCACCCTGTGCCATTGGGAGAGTGGATGGAATGCTTGGGATATTTTGCCAATCCTGTGAAATATTTATTGGTGTCTCTGTCTCTTTGGAACTTCTGCTCATGAAAAGAACTCTGCAGCTGTTCCCTTGGGAAAAGACACCTGGGAAACACCAGTATTTACCACATTTTAAAGAAACACAGTGAAAACCTGTCCTGTGGATAATCCTGTATTATTGCATCTTTCTGTTCACCCAGGCACATCTGTAGGGCTTTTCTACAATATTTTATACAGCAGCATAAACTGTGGGAAACTCCTTTGCTCAGGCCCATCAAGATATATTTATTTAGAAGAAAGGTGTTTAAATATGGACAGACAAGTAATTTGTAAAAGGTGGGGGTTAAAAGGACAGATAAATGTTGTGCCAGACAAAGTAATGTGCTAAATTGAATAAACTTAGTTTGAGTGACAGCAGAACTCCTGCACTGCCTGGGGAGATTTAAAGGCAGCAGCAACTGCTCAAAAATGAATTCCCTGGAATTTCTGGTGCACTGGAATGTATGATTGCTGTAAATATATGATGGCAATGTCCTTTCTTCATTGTACAGCTTATCATTGTTACTGGTCCTGGTGACAAAGGTCACAAAGAAAGAAGTAATTTCCTATAAATGCCAATTTCTGGTTGCTGGTGTTTGGGTTTTTGTAACTGGTGATTTCTCTCCCAGGTCTGGTGATGTCTGCCATCACTGTCATCATCTTGGTTCTGTATTTTGCCATTGACACCTTTGTGGTCAACAAGAAGCAGTGGTTGCCTGAGTGCACTCCTGTCTACGTTCAGTATTTTGTTAAATTCTTCATTATTGGTGTCACTGTGCTCGTGGTTGCTGTTCCTGAGGGACTCCCACTTGCTGTCACTATTTCTCTGGCTTATTCTGTAAAGGTAAGAGACACTCAGCAAAATTGGGGGACAAAAGTGCTGCTTGCTGGAGTTCACTCCTGAGCTGGTCCTCAGGTTTTATCAGGTGTGATGAAAAATGGTGTGAAAACTATGTGCTCAAAATGTTTGTGAAACTGCTTTAAAGAAAACTTGTACTGAAAGTATTTCTAACAAAAATGCAAGTACATCTTCCAACACGTCTCATTAAAGCTGCACGTTGCAGGAATGTCAAGCACTAGAAATACCTACTTAATTTGCAAGGAACCAGGAATTTATTGAGCAGAATGTACTCTGAAAATGGTCCAGTCTTTTGATATAGAATAATTTTGTATTCAAATTTTCCTGTGCAATTGCACAAAGTTTTGACAAGGATTTGAAGTCTTCGGGAACACTTCTCAGAGAAATTGGAGTTTCTCAGAGAAATTGGAGTTTCTCAAAGAAATTAAGAGTTTCACTGAAGCTTTCATGTACTTTTCTTAAATGCAGTTGCAGTTCTTTGAAGTCAGTGTAAATGGCTCTATTAGGAAATTAAAGAGGATTAACAGCCTGGACTTGGGGATTACTTGAGCAATTTAATCAGATGATTTAAACATTCTGGGAATTTTAGGATGAAGATGGTGGAAAGTTTATTTCCATTTAGCATGTAAACAAATTAACTTAGGAAATTTAGGGAGGAATCTCTTGGCTTCTATGTAGCCAAATATCCCAATTATTAGGAAAAAGGAGCAAGTCTCAAAGATGGGGTTTTGTTAATAATGAATGTAGCTGCTTTGAAAATGTTTTCTCATTCTCCTGATGTCCTTCCTCTGATGCCCTTTTTCTTTTCCCTTTCTCTTTCCCTTTTACTTTTCCCCTAAAATATGCGGTGCCAGATAATAACCTGGCATTCCAAGCAGTGTAAAGAAGAACCCCCAAATATTTGCCATAACAATAATGTTTGAAAAAACTCTGTTATCTCTGGTTCCTTTAGCTCATCTCTGCTGTTCCAGCCATTCCTTAAAATGCCAAAGTCCTGAAGGAGATTGAAGCAACTCTTTTTATTTATCAAAAGCAAAATTACCTGAGGGATAGGCACAGCTGGGTTTTCTGTAACTGGGGTTTGGGGTATTGGGTTTGGGGTATTTGGGGTATTGGCTCCCCACCAAAATTCTGGTTTGGAGAACGCCACCTTCTCACCATGAGAGTAACCATGGGCTGCTTTGCTTTTTGTCACCAAAAACCTGTCAAGGCCAAACCTCAAAGGGTTTCTGTCACACGGAAAGAACCACACGAGGACACACTGATGAGCGAAGCAGGAAAAAGAGAGCTCGTTTATTTACAAAACTCAGTCTTACACATTTCTTATGGGGTTGTGGATTGGAGGATGGAATTTTACTTCTCAATTTACATTTGTCCAGCTAACTGTCAATTACTTTTGGAGGATGGAGGATTGGAGGATGGAATTTTGCTTCTCAATTTACATTTGCCAAGCTAACTGTCAATTACTTTTGGAGGATGGAGGATTGGAGGATGGAATTTTACTTCTCAATTTACATTTGTCCAGCTAACTGTGAATTACTTTTCTCCTGCTACCTAGAAATATGTAAACAATGAAAGACAGTTAGCAAAACTGTGGTTAATAGTGGTTAATAGTGGTTAATAGTGGTTAATAGTGGTTAATAGTGGTTAATAGTGGTTAATAGCGGAAAGTGAGATAAGGTAGAATTTCCGACTCCAATATGAAGAGCGTTACAGAAGGCTTAGAAAATCTTCTAAACCAGAGAGGTTTCTCATTTGTGTTCTGGTGGGTTCCCCCTCAGAAAATGATGAGGGACAACAACCTGGTGCGGCACCTGGACGCGTGTGAGACCATGGGCAACGCCACGGCCATCTGCTCGGACAAGACGGGCACGCTGACCACCAACCGCATGACCGTGGTGCAGGCGTACGTGGGCGACGTGCACTACAAGGAGATCCCCGACCCCGACTCCATCCCTGCCAAAACCATGGAGCTGCTGGTCAACGCCATCGCCATCAACAGCGCTTACACCACCAAAATCCTGGTGAGCCGGGGCTTCTTTGGGGGGAATCTTTTTTTTGGGGGGAAATTATTACTGCGCGGGGTTTTAGGGAAAGAGAGACTTGGACACAGGTTCTGGGTTCTACTGAGATCAGGGCAGGAAGCCCTTTATTTACAAAAAGAGCACCTTTATACAGGTGCTATGAAGCCTGTGGATTGGAGGATGGAGTTCTCACCTTCTAACCACACTGGTCAAGGTGACTGTCACACAGTCTTGTTTGTCCCAGCATGGAATGCAAAGCCATGGCTCTGTTCCATAAACAGAGCTGGTGTTTACATTAACAGAGCGTGAGAAGGTAGAGTCTTTTTCTCTAATATGAACGCTCAGGCAGCCAGGGAAAACCCTCATGGTAACAGGAAATCGAGTGAGGTCTAGCAGAAGGAGGTGCTGGAGTTCTCGCTGGGCTGGTTGTTTTTAGCTCCAACTCCAGCACCTCACAGAAAATGGTTTAAAATAATTAGCCACACAACATGATTGAGTGTGCCATGAGAAAGCAAAAAGGTTTTAATTTAAGAGGAAAATAATGCAAAACAGAATAGCAAAAGCTGCACACATGTAGGGATGGGTCCTGCTACAACACCCTGAGAATGTGCTGAGGAGTCTCGTGCTCTTCATTAAGTATTGGATGATTTAGGTGGGGTTTTTGGCAAGCAGGCCAACAGAAAATAGCTGCATTTCTGAGAAATAGCTAAAGAAATTGGTGTTTTTGTCTTGGCACTGAGCCCATTACAGCATAGAAATTTCTAGAGTTCTTCCCTTAAAAGTCCTGAGGTGAAACTGGAACCCTTTCCTTATATAGGAAACAGCTCCCTGATCATGGGGGGTTGCAGTGCAACAAGAAGGTGTAAATGTGTTGGGTTTTTTTTTTGGGGTTTTTTTTTTGTTTGTTTGTTTTTGTTTTTGTTTTTGTTTTGTTTGGTTTGGTTTGGTTTGGTTTGGGGTTTTTTTTGGCGTTTTTTTGAGTGTTTTTTTGTTTTTGAGAAGTGTCAATTCCTTAACATCTCCTTATTGATTACAAAGCTTTAAATACTGTTGAGGTCCTCAAAATGAGAACAGGTGCTCTAAAACCTGTATATTTTATTGTATTTTTCAAGGACAGGGATTTATTTGAGAGTACAACACCATGGGACATTTAACAAACTCCTGCTGTCATTAGATGGGGGTGGCCCAGTTTTGGTGTGGATAAATTTGGGAACACAAACGTGTGGTAACACATCTGGATTTCACTGAGCCTTCCTATGTGCAAAATGATTTTTGTGTGTCTAAGAAATTTCAATTAATGCTCAAAGAGCACCAATTTGATTGGTTAAATCAGCGAGGTTAATGACCTTTATTCATTCTGGTTTCTGGTGAGTTACATCCTGAAGTGTTTTATTCATTCTGTGCAGGAGGCCAGAATGGAAATCTCCTGTTTGCTTGTGGCATTGGATTCTTCTGTCCAGAGCTAATTAAGAGACTGAAAATTTTTGCAATTCCAATAGATTTGTTCTGTGAAAGGTCAGGCTGAATGTTAACGCTGCTGAACAAATAGATTTTTTTTCTTTTTAGTTTATGAATATAAGTATTGTCCTTTTTATAGGTCTGTGCTGAGCTGCAGAACAAAGCCAGGAATGTACTTCATGTTTGTTTTAAAATTGGTGTTTTAAAATACAATCAGAGACAACAAGTACAGTGTGATAACTGAGAGTGGATATTTTATTTATTTATTTTATTTTATTTCTAAACCAGCAAGGACAGGTTGCTGTTGCTGGGTAATTCCTGCTCTCACAAATTGGAGTAACATTTGATTGCTGGGGAGAGGAAAACACACCTTGATTATTTAAATGTTACAGCCTCAGCCAGCTCAGGTTTTTCCTCCTGGAGAAAGAGAACAAAACACCCTGAAGTGCCAGGATTAAGACAAGAGTTTGACTTTGGGGAGGCTCTGGGAGAACATTCCCAGTGTCAGCAGAATTTTCCTCATTCCCAGGGAGCAGCAGGGCAGGCTCGGGGTTGGTTTTTCAGTCAGGTGTGACTGGCAGAGGCTTATACAGAATTTTCTCTTTTCCTGTTCATTTTGAGATCAAAGCCAGTACCAAAGTGTTTCTGCTCAGCTTCCACACCAGCTCACCCCCTCTGAATCCCAGAGTAAATGGGAAATCATCAGACTTTCCACATCTGCAATAATAAGTTTAATAATCTTAATAAGTTTAATATTTTCTTTTCTTTTTTCTTTTTTTTTTTGGGTTTTTTTTTTCATTTTTTTTCCTTTTTTTGTCTTTTTTTCTTTTTTTCTTCTTTTTTTTCTTCTTTTTTTTCCTTTTTTTTTTCTTTTTTCTTTTTTTTTTCTTTCTTTCTTT